>CM046665.1:2989271-3098874 GCA_025594165.1 Tamias sibiricus
TCCCTCCCACAGGACTGACCTCCTGGTGCGTAGTCCCTGTCCTGGAGTGCCCAGCAAACTCCTACCTAGACTTCAAAAACCCAGAGGGCCCTCCCGGCCAGCTTAGGCACTAGGTCTTTTCTCCCATTTCCCCAGCCCAGACAGACGCCGAGGGTGGTCTGCCGAGGAACAGGGTCCCCTCTACAGGGTCCCCTCTACTGACAGGAGCCCGAGGCCAGCTGAGTGCGGGCGTCTCCAACCCGCACGATCACTGAGGCTGGTCCTGCAATTTGGGGCCCAATCCCGAGCCTGCGGTCCCCACCCACTCTGCTGGTCAGTTTTGTGCCTCAGCTCAGCCGGCTCTGGCCCTGGGAGGTCCTCAGGGGGCCAGCCTGGGTGCTTGGCACAAGGCCTCCCTCCACACCTGCTACTCCAGCCCACTCACGCAGGTGGCAGGACCGGCCAGGCCTGGCCTTGAGACAGTAGCTCAGGGCCACGAGAGGGCGGGGTCAGGAGTGCGGGCTGCAGTGCCAGCCCGGGCCAGCCCCCAGCCCCAGCTTCTCCGCGTGCTGAGTGTGACCTCGGGGGACGGTCGTCCCCTCTCTGCCTGCGTGTAAGCTGCAGACCAGTGGTGCTTGGGGTGGGTTAACGCAGGCAAAGTGCCGGGCACTGCAGCTGGGCATGCCGGGAGCCCCCGAGGAAGGGCTGTGTCAGCCCTGGGGGCAGGCGCTGAGCAGGGCCCTGGGTCTCAGGACGGTAGGAAGGACACGTCCACGAGACAGGAGGAGGCCTGTGATGAGCCCTGGCTCACGTGATCCCAGGGCCGCGGGTCCCAGGGTCTGCAGTGGAGCAGGGGCGCAGGCCAGCTGCAGGCACAGGCCACAGTCCCAGCCGGCACGGGGCAAGGTCCGCGCGGCTTCTGGTTCTCCTTGGCCTCCGACTGACAGCACGAGGCCCACACTCTGGGAGGCGTCCACTTTATCACGCCACCGACCCACATCAGGGTCTCACGCAGACACATCCACAAAAGTCCCCCCCAGCTGTCTGGGCGCCCGTGGCCCAGTCAGGGGACACGGCTGACCACCCCGCTGACGCAGGTGAGAGCCTTCACCTGGCCCTCCCGTCTGTCCCAGCCCCTGGCCCTGGCTGAGCCTCACTCGCCCTGCCACACCAGGGAGGGGGCATCCGGCACAGCCCTGACCCCCCAGCTCTCGGCAAGTGGCGCAGCCGCCGCTGTCAGGGTGCAGAGAGGCCAGAGCCGCGGGGGGCTGGGCTCCGACAGCCCCTGTTCCCTCCTCCTCAGCTCCCTCCCCTGTGCCCCGGGGAGGCCGGGAGTCTGGAGCTCTGTGTGTGCGCACATGCGTGTGCACCCGTGGGCGGGACGGGTTGCGCGGCTCGCCTGGAGCCAGGAGCCCACCTTGAATCCCTAGCTGGTTATTTTGGTTATTCTGACCCAAACTTGAACTCCACACTTTCCAGTTCACTAACCTTATTTAAAAAAAAAAAAAAAAAAAAAAAAAAAAAAAGTGGTTTCCTGACTTGGAGCAAAAGAAGTGATCAGCTTGCAGGAGCCGAGGAAGGCGGGGCGGCCTGGCCTCGAGTCCCTGGAACGACAAGCAAGCTGCAGAGGGACGCTGGGGTGAGCTGGGGAGGGTGGCGTGGCCAGCACCCTGCCTCTGGGCTGACTGCGTGTCGGGGCTAGTGACCCCGCAGCTCCTGACTGGGGCCTTGGAGGCCGGAGGCAGTTAGAAGGCAAGAAGCGGAGCCCATGGCCCTGCTGCTGAGGCGGCCCCTCCCACCCTAGTGACCTAGCACCGGGTCACTGTCACTGTCTCTCCCACCCCCATGCTGAGGGCGGCAGGAGACTCTGGAGCCGCCACAGTGAGCGCAGGAATGGCCAAGCCAGGACGTGGCCTAGGGTGGCTGACCCAGTGCCTGGCCCGTTCCTGTGTCCAGGAGGCCCTGTCCATCCAGGTGTCTCCCTGCAGGACGTCCTGATGTCTGCATGGCTGGGCCGCTTGTCCCCTGGGCTGGGCTGAGCTCCCCAGAAAGCAGAGCCTGGGACAGCAGGACCCCGGGGTCTCCTCTGGGGAGCCACGTCTCAGCGCGAGAGAGGAAGGGAAGGGCGTCAGGGAGCAGGAGCAGGGCAAGGTGCGTTCCTGGGGGAGCCACTGTCCCCGTGGGCTCCAGGGCCGGGACACGCAGGCAAGCTGTGCCTGGGAGTTGGCAGCCCCGCCCTCCCCAGCTGCCCCGCCGAGGTCTGTCCCTGGCTGCATCTCGGCCCTGCCGGGCCTGGGAGCGAGATGGACGGGCCCTTGGCCAGGTCCTGGATGTGATGGAAGGACCTGGGGATTCTGGGCAGGACGGGTCAGCCCCAGGCCACACAGCCCTAGCCTGCTGGCCAGCAGTGGCAGGGACAGAGTGGCAGAAGGTCCAGGAGCCTGCATCCAGGGCCACGTGCGTGATGAGAGCAGGGACGCGCGGGAGGCCGCGGGGCAGCCAGGCGGGGCTGGGGTGTGGCCACAGCCAGGGGCACCAGGACGCCTGGCAGCCTCTGGAGGGAGTGTGCCGCCCGCACGGTGGCCCTGGGCTTGCCGCCGTGGCGCTGTGGGGTGCGCTGCTGCTGTGGGCCCCGCCTGGGCCTCCGTCACGTGTGGCTCTTGGATTTGGGACAGCCCAGATGGGGCTCCGTTCCCTGGAGTGGCCGCTGACCTGGTGGCAGGCCTTCCTTCTGCCAGGCCTGTTGGCCCCCCATCTCCGGCAGGGACTGGCGTAGGCAAGGTGGCCCCAGAGAGGCTCCAGGGTCCCTCTTTTCCCTAGCAGGTCTGTCCCAGGAGGCAGCGGGTGTTGGGGCCCTGGGCCTCTGGGGCTGGACGGGCCCTCCACACTCCGTCCTCCAGCCAGGTGCCCGTGTGGCAGTCAGGGACTGGGGCGGGGGCAGTGGCCGCAGCCATGACCCGTGGGCCCTCGGTGGCCAAGCAGCAGCTGCTGTTGGTCTCGGCCACTGGAGGACGCAGAGGAGGAAGGAGCTGCTCCGCCACTGCCCTGTCCAGCCTCGCTGAGCCTGGGGACCCTGGACGGTGACAGCTGTGGGCCCTGTTCTGAATGAGGGGTCCCCGAGGCCAGGAACGCACAGGGGCACTGGTTCGGTCCCGGTGTCTGAAAAGGCCTCCCTGAGGTGGTGCTGAAGCTGGTCTGAAGGTTGATTGGAATGTGACGCATGAGGGAAGGTGTCAGAGGTGTCACGGGCAAGGGGACAACATGGGTGACTGCTTAGAGGGCTTGCCGGGCCCTGCCCAGGACTCCACCCGCGTCATGTGACAGGTGAGTTTTTGTGTCAACTTGCCTGGGCCACAGATGCCCAGATACCGGGTTTGTGTTTCTGGGTGAGGTCAGTATTGGAACCCTGGACTTGGCAGAGCAGGAGGGCCGCCCCAGTGCGGTGGCCTCGTCCAGTGTGTGGACGGAGCTGGGACTCGGCCTCCGTGGGGCGCGAGCCGCGTCCTCACCGCGGGCCTCTCCACAGCCGCTCCTCAGCGGCCCTTCCGCTGCCCCTGCCCCTCTGGGGAGCTCTGAGTGACGGGTGGTCGTGATGTGGAGCACAGGCCGCTGGACACCGAGCCTGCCCCTCCAGGGCCCTGGGTCAGAGTCAGCGGGGGCCTGAGGCCTGGTGCGGGTGTGCTGCTGCTCTCGCTGGAGTGGACAGCCCCGCGCACGGCTGGTCCCCCCACCCTGAGCAGGCCGCCAGGGCCGTGTGTGGAGCGTGGAGACAGGCCCTGGCCACAGGGTGGGCCCCGTGTGTCCACAGAGGACCCCCTCTGGTGTGTGCCCGGGGCCAGATATGGGTGGGTGTGGGTCACTCAGGGTTCCTGTGCTCGGTGGCAGTGGACGCTCCGCGGGGACCTGAGCTCGGGGCAGAGGCCCAGGGAACTCCGTGCCCGGGGCTGCAGGCTCCCCGCAGACCTCCCCACACCGCCCAGCCACGGGGAGCCCTCCAGATCTGGTGGGCGGCCTGCCACGCCCTCCTCTGGGGCCACCTCCCACTTGGTAAGGGCCCTGCCCCCTCCGTGGGCACCTCTGGGACTCGGGCATCAGGACTCGGGTTAGGCCCGGTGCTCCTGGGAATGTCTGTGGCAGGGTCTCTGTGGTGGCCTCTGGGTGTGGGCAGGGGATTGCCGGGAGCCTTGGGAGCCAGGTGGACGCCAGCACCAGGCCATCCCCCCCAGGAGGAGCCCCTCTGCTGGGCGGGGCTTCGTGGCTCTTATGGCCAGCAGGGACCTTGGCGAGACTCTGAGCGCTGTGGGGCCCACACAGGTGCGGGGGTCTCACCTGTGTAGGCCTCCTAGGTGCCCAGACAGTGGGGCGGGCAGGCTGGGCAGGGGCCCGAGGAGTGGGTGGGCGGAGGGCTGGGGACGGGCTGTTCCTGCTGTCCCTGTGGGAGGAGCGGCCCCTTCCCCGGCCCGGAGAGGCTCTGAGCTCTGGGTCAGCACTCTCCCTCCACGGGGCAGGCCCCAGAGGGCATCCCGGAAAGTCCACTTTGAAGCAGTCACACAACTGCTCCCCAGCCCGGACTCTGCCAGGGTCACGGGGCCTGGGGTCCTGCAGAGCCTGGACACTGGAGTCCACCCGCGGGGCCTGGACACTGGAGTCCAGCCGCGGGGCCTGGACACTGGAGTCCAGCCGCGGGGCCTGGACACTGGAGTCCACCCGCGGGGCCTGGACACTGGAGTCCACCCGCGGGGCCTGGACACTGGAGTCCATCCGCGGGGCCTGGACACTGGAGTCCATCCACACACTCCTGTGGCCCGAGTCTCCTCTTGGGGACAGTGGGCTCAGCTGTGCACCAGCTCTGCCTGCGGACCTGGTGGACGCTGCCCTCTGCCTGGACGTCATCTCGGCTCCGTGGTTGGTCTGGCCAGAGCCCCTGGACAGCGGGGCCAGCAGAGCTCAGCAGGTCCTTTCTCAGCTCTTGCTGGGCACGGCCTGGCCCTGCACCGAGGGGATGAGGCCGGAGCCGCTGTCTCCAGGGTGCACAGGCCCGGGGAACCGGGGCAGGAGCTGCCCTCGCACACCCACACCAGCTGTGAGCAGAACGGGTGCCCCTGACCCTGGCTGCGGGCCAAGGCGGCAGCTTCCCTCCCACACTTGGGTTTCATTGGAACGATGTTTAATGCGTGATTGAAAAGCCCAGTCGCTGGACACAGTGCGCAGGCCTGTGACCCCAAGCTACCTGGGAGGCTGAGGAGGAGGATCCCAAGTTCAAGGCCAGCTTCAGCAACTGAGAAATGGAAACAGAAGGGCTGGGGCTGGGCTGGGGGGGGGTGGAGCGCCCTGGGCGGGGCCCAGCCCCACCCAGAAAGGCGCGGCACTCTCCCAGGCCCTGGTGAAAACGGCCCTTCCCCACCCTGCCCTGCTGCCGGGAAGCGAGGGCTTCCTGCTGTCCTCGCTGGGTTTGGTTCTGGAGGTGTTTTTCTCCAGGTCCCAAATGGCCTGCGTGTTGTGACGCAGGTGGCTCTTTCAGCCTCAGGCGCCACCTCTGGAGTCTGGACTGGCGTCGAGGGCGGCCAGGCCCCGGCTTCTCTCAGGGCCTCGTCCCCCGATTCTCTCCACTGCCCATGGTGAAGTCACTGACCACGGTGAAGTCACTGCCCAGTGGTGACCAGCCCCTGATGTGCACAGGGCTCCTGCAGTGGCCGCTCCGCGTGGTCCTCTGCCCGGGCTGACACTGGCAGTCAGGGCTGCCTATCCTGGGACGGCCGATCGTTTCTTTAACTCTCGCTCCCTGCAGGTCCACTGCCTCCCCTGACAAGCCTCTCGTTCCTCTGCCGTCCCCTGCCATCCTTGTCCCTCTCCGTCTGTCCCCACTGTCTCCCCACCACTCCCCGGTCCCTGACCCTCTTTTCACTCTGTCCTCGAGGCTGCCTTGCAACCTCCCATGGTGGCTGTCCGCCAGGTCCGGGCTGGGCTCCGGGCACTGTCCTCTCCGACGCGCCCTCCCTGCTTTGTCCTGAACGCTGCTTTTCCTCCGTCCAGCCCCCGTCCCTTTGGGTGTGAGTGTCAGGCCTTCCCTGACGTTGGAGACCCATGTGTCGCCGCCTGAAGCGATGGCCGCTTGGAGCAACAAAGCCGTGGGAAGAAGTTCAGAGGCAAACTGGAGACAAACAGCTTTTTATTCTGATAACTTTTCTCTCTGGCTCTAACAACGACTAACACGCGCCGCACACACCACCAAAATGGCGCTGACCCGATCAGCAATCTCGGCCAAGTCACTCGAGATCCCGGGCCAAGTCCCGTGAGACTACGGAAGGCAACAATGCCCAAATCTCCATGGCTCATAGTCAACCGCAATTCAAGCCATCTCCCCAAACAGGGCTCCTGCACCCGTGGACACCACACACAGAGGCAGGTTCTGTGACAGGCTGTGTGACCACCGTCCCCGCGGCCCCTGCCCTGTGCCCACTGTGCAGAGCCTGACCCCACCGTGGCTCCGTGCAGGGGCAGGGGACGGTGTGCAGCGAGCGGGGATGAGCCTGGGCGCACCTCTCCAGGGCCGGCACGTGCTCTGGTCCACCTGTCAGGACCTCCTCCATCTCCTCTCAGGTTGAAGGGCTGGGGCCGGGGCATGGCTGCGGGAGCCAGCCCAGAGCCAAGCTGCCCACTCCCCCGAGCCCTGGGCGTGAGACGTCGAGGCCCGCGTGCAGAGGACGTGCCTCAGATGGCTCCTAGTGACACATTCCGGTGGTGAGATTCGGGTGACTCCTGCCTCCTTTGTGCCCTCCCTGTCTCCTGGCTCTTCTCCTCCCACGCTGAGCCTTTGTGAGGCCACACTCACCTGGTGCGGAGACCGCCCACGCCTGAGTCCCGTGTCACTCCCTGGCTCCGGAGGCGTGACCTGGTGTCTGGACGAGATGCCAGCAGCCTCCCCGTTGTCCCCTCGGCTGTCCCCCGTGGCCAGGGCCTCCCGAGCTCCGGGCCCATGTGGCCTGTGCCCTCTGCCTCTGGCTCTGCCTGTGCCAGGCGCCAGCCGGGCTCTGCGAGATCTGGGTCTCCCACAGGCCTGGCTCTCCAGGCCGTCGGGGCTCCAGCCGCTTGTGTCCTGCCTGGCTCTCCGGCGGGGTGGAAGCCGTCCGTTAAGCTTAGGCAGGTGGCCGTGAGTTACTGGCTAAGGTACATGCCCTCAGCCGGCCTGGCCCCCTGGTCCCCGACACCGAGGCCGGGCAGCTGTTGGGAACAGGAAGCTGCGGCAGGACACTTTAAGGAGACAGCGAGGTCAATCGTGAGCCTGAGTTTTGTTTTCTGTGTAAGAGAGAGATGGCGTGTCCCGCAGAGCCGCGGCGGGTTGAGTAAACAGAGCCAGTCCGCAGCTGAGCTGCCAGGTTCACCCGGGAAACCGCGCCCGCCCCACACGCCCGCACGGTGGTCTGAGAGCAGGGAGGGGTTCTGAGGGGGGCTCTGGTGCGCGTGTGCAGATGCCTGCCACCCCTGGGGGCCAGCCTGCGCTTCCTCTCTCCCTGCCCCCCTCCCCATCCCAGTTCCAGCCCTGCCGCCTAATTGGGAGCTGATTTGTTTTGCAGTGATTCAGGCCTTTGCTGCTGGAGCCCTGGGAGTAAAAGTCTCGCTTCCAAGGCATAAAATTTCCACTCATAGTGCTGAGAGCGACAGGATTGCTGAATAACAAATACAATTAGGACTGCCAACTTTTTGTTGGAAGTGCCAGTTTTGTTCTTCAGGGTTAAGTGCAGCTGTCCCACTTATCTGCGGGGTGTGAGTTCCAAGACCCCCAGTGGACACCTGACACCTCAGAGAGTGCCAGACCCTGTGTAGCTGTGCTTTCTCCAGTATCGTAACATTTAATTACCAAATTAGGCACACTATGAGACTAATAACAAACTTAAATGCTCTTTGGAGCAAGAGTATTTAAGCAAAATAAGGGTCATTTCAATACATGCCACGTGGCACCAAGATATCCATCTGAAAACCAGGACGACTGCTAAGCGACTAACGGGCAGGTAGTGTATACAGTGTGGATACAGAGGACACAGGATGGTTAATGTCCTGGAGGGATGGAACAAGATGGTGCAAGATCCCACCCTGCTACCCAGAATGGCATGCAACTTAAAACTTATAAATTGTTTACTTCTGGAATTCTCCATTTAATGTTTTCAGACCGTGTTTAGCAGCGGGTAACTGAATCCATGGAAAATAAAACCTTGTACAAGGGTGGGTACTGTACTGTGCCTCCTCTCAGTGTGTGTTGAAAAGCCAGGAGAAGAAAACATCAACCTATTCACAGCTCAAACCTCCAGCTCAGAAGAGGACCAGCCAGGCCTGTGGTGAAGCAGAGGGTGGGCCCCGTGCCCAGTCTGTGTAGGGCCGGCTGGTTCTTTAGCTGCAGCGTGGCCCAGCCCGAGTCCTGGTTGGGGCGGGATTGGCAAACAGAGGGAACTGATTTGTACTGAGGACCCAAGGAGACCCAGCCCCGAGGACCCCGGTCCCCTGTGAGTAGTGGGGTTGTGGCTTTAGGGGAGAGTGTGTCTGGGGGAGCCCCCACAGCCTGAGGGGGAATACAGGGGAGGAAGCCCCTGCTGCTCTCAGCCCTCCGGGCACCAGGCCTGCAGGACTGTCCAGGAGTGGAAGGGCCCAAAGCCCTGTGGCAGTGCTACTGTTGGGTGGCAGCTGAAGTCCAGGTCCTTGGTGTCCTGAACAAGGAATTGAGCAAGACACGCAGAGCACCGAGGTGGGCGGCGAGATAGGCAGAGGCGAGGGCAGCCAGCAAGGGAGGCTCCAGGCCCAGCGTCTGAAGGCTGGGTCTCACGTCCTGAGCCGCAGGCCTTCTCTTCCCTGCACAGGACCTGAGCGAAGACCTTGCCCCACTGGCTATCTTGTGACGCCTAGTTAGAATATTTCCAGCCCCCCCCCCACACACTGGTTACTAAAGCAAACCTAATCAGGACACTGCCCACTTTACCCCATGGGTCAGTCTGAAGTTTGAACCTGCGGCAGAGGTTGTCATGATGGTGACCTCCGTGGCGGCAGTTGTCATGGGATGGGCTTCAACGTCCGCAGGGCAGGACTCGTCCCCTGCCTTCTCCTCCAGCAGCTTTCTAACGCCATCTCCGCCATCTTGGTGTCCCTGACCTCTTCCCCACCAGCAGCTGCCCCTCACCTCCTGGGCTGAGCCGAGTTCCCCTGGGCCGGGAGAAGGGGTGGGCTGTGGGGGACAGGGATCTGCGGGCCCCAAGGGAGGCCTGCAGACCTGTTGCCCACGTGGCCTGTGACCCCCCCACCCGGTGTCCGGCAGGGGCTCAGGACGCAGTGGAGCCGGTTCTCCAAGCGAAGAAGCCGAGCCGAGGGCGTCTTCTCGACAGGGAACAGTACGTTTTCCTTCACTCCCAGACTGTCGGAATGTCCTCCGGGCACAGAGCTGAGGGCGGAGGAGGCCCGTGCCCCTGGAGGAGCGTGGCTCTGCGGCCTGCTGGGGCCGGGGCCACCCAACCTCGCGGGCACGTCAGACACAGGCCCTGGGTGCCCGGTCAGGCCTTCCAGGCGTGCTGGGAATGCAGACCCTGGGCCCACTCCTGCCCTCTGAGGGTCTGAGTGGCCGCCCATGCCTGGGCCTGGAGTGACCAAGCCCTGCGTCCTACAGCTCTCCTGCTGCCCACAGACAGACCCGTGGGCCCAAGATGAACCTCCACACGAGGCGGGAGGTGCTTGGGTGCAGTGGGCGTGGAGCACTGCCCACCAATGAAGGAGCCCTAATTAGGAAGGGCTGTTGCAGCTAGCTGGAAGCCATAAGTTCCACCTGATATGTATGTGACGCACCTGTAGGCACCCGCAAACCTGAAGGTATATAACCGGGTGAAAGCGGTCCGAGTTAGGAGAACGGAGAATTCAGTCAGCCGGGCAGTCACTCGGTCGGTCAGAAGAATCAGAGCGGCCAGAACGTAGGCAGAGCGGTTACAGAAGAGAAACCAGATAGAAGAAGTAATGACTGGTCAGAGTTAGGCCGAGGCTCCCAAGGAAGACAGAAGACAGAAGAAGTAAAAGTAGTAAAAGCTTAACTCTGCCTCCGAGAGTTTTCCTCCCGGTTTTCGGTACCAGGTAGCTTACACACCAAGGGGATGGGGCCGCCCGAGGGCCAGGTGGCGGGCGGCAGGCAGGGGCTGGGGGGAAGGTGGGCTGTGTGGCAGGGTCCCCTCCTGTGGGGCTGTGGACGAGGAGGGGCCTTCAGAAGAAGTCTAGCTAGACATGAGTCAGCGGGCAGGTGGGGCCGCTGGGGCACCTAGGAGCTCCCTGGTCCTGCTGCATAGCCACGCAGGCCGAGAGGGGCCCAGGATGCCTTCCCTGTCCCTGGCACCCAGACCTGCACCTCCCTAGATGGGACCGTGCCCACGCGGAGCGGCCCCAGGCTTGGCCAGCATGCAGAGTGTGGTGGAGCAGGGCCTGGGGACTTGGAGCTCTGTTCCCTCCGTCCCCTCAGTTCCCTCCCGGCCTGGCCGAGCCCCGCTGGGCGAGGGTCCGCTTGCAGCAGTCAGCTCTGCTCGCAGGAAGCTGCCACACGTTCCCGGGCTCAGCCGCGCCTGGCACAGGAGCGCTTCTGTCCCGCTCCTGAGTCCGTGCTGGCTGCTTGGGGCGTGGCCAGGCCGAGCTCAGCGGTCACTTCAGCTCTGCTCGCGGCTCTGCCGGGCACCCGAGCCTTGTGCCCCTCCCCATCATGTGCTCCCAGGCTGTGGCTCCCTGCAAGCTCCCCGAGGCTGGGCCTGCCCCAAGTGTCGGCTCAGAGCAGGTGTTTATGGAGAGCCAAAGATGGAAGGAAGGAGGAGACGAGAGCCCAGAGAGAGGACCCAGGACGGCTCGGCTCAGCGGGGGGGAGCGAGGCCGCGCTCAGAGGCGGCATGGCCAGGCCAGCAGCCAGGAGAGCTGGCAGCCGAGGCTGTCTGGGGGCGGCGCCCCCCCCGTGCAGTGCCCGGCCTTGCCAACTTGCTCTTCCTCTGCCCGAGCTGGGAGTGCTGAGGGCCCTTGCTCTGCTCTCCTCGACCCTGCAGCCTGGTGTGGGCGGCAGGCTGGGGAGGGGAGCAGGGCACAGGGTGTCCCAGAAGCACCTGAGGAAGGAGTCCCACCCGGGACGGGCGGGGTGGCACAAAAGGACTCACTGTTATCTCGAAAAATAGGAGCCTGGATCTTAACACCTCCGAACGCCTTTGAAAGAAGTAATTGCCTGACTGCAATTATTTTAGGAGGTTTAACTAACCGCATGGGCGCTTTTTAAGAATACTTGGGGAATTTTAAAATTCCTCCCACGGCCCCCAAGGGTGGGGGCCCTGCCTGGTGCCTGAGGCCCGTCCCTTCCCCTCTCCTAGAGGAGGGTGGGGGTCTCTGGAGGGGGCTTCTGGCGATGAAGCCAGCTCTGCCCCGGGGTGGGGGTGGAGGCCCGTTGCCAAGGTGACGTCTGTTGGTTCTAGGCAGAAGGCCGCGCCTCCCAGGCAGAAGGCCACACCTTTCCAGGTGCCTTGTGAAAAACTACGGCTCCCGAGATCCTCAGCGTGACCAAAACCTGACCAGCAAGACCCTTGTCCACTACCACTACCTCCCCCCATGACCTCTGCTGGCCTATAGGACAAGGACTCACTCCAAGGGGGTTTTATGGCCCCTACTCTATTTAAGCCAGCCCGGACTGAACTCTGCCCCCTTTTCTTGTTCCTGCCGCCTTTTGTTCTTGCTCTCTGTTCCTGCCTGCCTCGGTTCCCCTCCATCCCTTCCCTACCCCCCTTCCCTTCCCTTCCCTACCCTTGCCCACGTGGCACCCCAATAAATCCTTTTATTTCACTAACACGGTGTTCCCAGCTAAGTTAACTATGTTTCAGCAGTTTTCTAACATTTGGTTCCCTGACCGGGAAAGGAGACGAGCGTCCACCACACGTCTCCTTTGGCCGTCTGTCTTCCTACACCATCGCTGGACTTTGGTAAGCCCCCTATCCACCCCGAGTTCCTAAACCTGTTTGGCCACTGCGCGGCGAGAATTGACCGTGAGCGTCCGGCAATCTCACCGGAGGCCTTTCTAGGGGGGACCACACCCCACCCAAGCCTTCAGGGCGACGGTGGACCCGAGAACTCTTCCCCCCCCCCCGCCTCCCCATCTTTATTCGCCCACTTTAAAAACTTCCACCTGTCAGACTACGGCTCTCGGCTTTCTAGGAAAGTTCCCCTCCGCACTCAGGGCTTGAGCTTCCGTTTTTCCGTTCGGAACGGAAAAAAATCCGAAAACACGCCTCTCAATTGCCGCACCCCCCCCCCCCCCCCCCCGTACCGGCAGCCTCGGAGGCTGCTCCAGACCACTTCCCCCAGCCTCCCAGTGACCCCCACACCTCTCCCGCAGTTATCCCCGCCCCCAGCTTCCGCCGCTTGGTTCTCCACGGCTCCCCCGCCCTCTTCGGCCATGCGGGCGTTACTGGACGCATTGCCCCAGACTTTAGCCCCCACTTCTGCGGATTCTGCGACGTGTCCTTTACCAGACACGCCGCCTCTGGCTTTGGCCCCCTCCCCGCGCTTCTTCCTCAGCGTCTTCCATCCTTAACTCTGCGCGCTTTCCCCCTCCCACGCCAGGGGTGCGCTCCTGGTCCGCGCTCTCAGCCCCGCTCAGCGGCGCGTTCCCGGTCTGCGCTCACAGCCTGCGCACATCCCTGTCCCCGTTCTTAGCCCGCTCCGCGGCGCGCCCCCAGCCCGCTGCCAATGCGGCTGCGACGCACCCCTTGCTCGCTTCTTTTGCTCTCTTATAGGTCCAGCTCTGACTGGCGCTGTCCCGCTCGCTCCCTGCGGGCTGCTACCCTCCGATAGCCGATAGCGAGCGCTTCTTCGCGCACGGACCAAAACCCCACCCCCCACCCCCATGCGTCCTCCGCGCCGGGGCCGTGCGCCGTGCGCAGCACCCGCGGCTCCCCCGGGCGCCCCAACCAACGGCCGCTCGCCCGCCGGCCCTGGGCCGGCCCCGCATACAGCGACCCGGCGACCCGGCGCCCCGGCCCGCCCCCCAAGTGAGGCTGCCTGGCGCCGCTGCTGCTGCCGCCGCCGCCGCCGCCACCGCTGCCACCTCCGCCGCCGCGCGGCTGCCACAGTACAGTGCTCAGGAGCTAAACCCGCGCTCTGCCCAAGCGAGGCTGCCCGAGCTGCCACAGGGAGTCTAAGCAGGCTCCACGTGCAGCCCCGACTCAGCTCCCTCCCCCTTCCTCTGATCCGCCATGTCCTTCCGCCCAAATCTGTCTCCACTTCCGCTCCACGTTCTGCCCTTCTTTGATCCGCCATCTTATCCCTACCCACGTGATTCCCTCCGACTGCCTTCCAGGACTGTGCCCTGCCTTATAGCAGCAGCAAGGGTGACAACCGCGAAACTCCACCCACACCCCCCAGCCTCCCAGAGCCGCCTGCTTGGTTCTCCCTAAATCCTCGGACCCCGCCATTCCATTCCAAGCAGACACTGCCTTGCGCGACCCTCCCTCTGGCTTCTTGCCCGAGCACAGCTGGCCTTATCTTTCACCATTTATTCCCTCTGTCCTCTGCTCTCTCTCTCTCTTTCTCATTCACGTAAGACACAGTCCCTCAGTTCCCATTCAGAATGGGAAATTCAATCAATCCGCTCTTTTCATCCCCTGCTAAAAAATCATCTTTGCCTCTTTAGCTCCTCGCTTCCCCTTCCAAAGTGCGCAATAATAAATAAGGGTACCTTCAAACTTCAAACTTAATTCGCAAGTTTTTTTCCAAGAAACGTCTGATTAATTTACAAGGTTAAAATGCTAACTGTTAAATATACTTCAACAGATATAATTCTACATACTTCTCATAAAATAGTTACCAGATGTGTGTAATTTTATACACGAAGGTTTATAAAAGATTGATATGTATGTAGAGGCTGAAAGGTTTTTTATTCCAACTAAAAATACCATAAATAACAAAATATTTTTATTAAGATAAAATAATTCGTCTAAATTCAAATCATTATAAAGATTGTTTCAAAGGATGAACAGAGAAAGGAGTTAACACATGAGAGAAATCAATTAGAAAGTTATAAGCGTGGAAACCATACTCAATAGAAAGAAAAGAAAGAAATATTTCAAGATAAAAATGTCTTATAGTTAAGTAAATAAGAAGGTTTAAGTAAGTGATGAAAGGGCCTGTGTAAGTTGGTTAAATAAGTAGATGAAACAATCAGCAAAACTATGTAATTTATCCATAATGTTATGTTTATTAATTTCCTTCCTTTTGAACAAGTAATCTTAAAAAATTACAAATTGTATAGCTATGGTTAAACAACAATTATTTCAAAATATCATGTTCTCTCTTTAAGAGCTAAACTTGATTTATGGAAACATCAATATGTAAAAACATTTTGCCATTTTTTTTTCCAAAAAGGTTAAATACTCTCAAAATTTCTTTAATCCGTTCTAATTGTAATATTTTGTCAGCTAAATGCTCTCAGCCTTTCTTTAACAGAAAATCAACTTCAAACTTAAATACCTGACCTTCAAAACCCGTCAAGACAGATAGGTACCACAGACCCGGCTACTCTAAGTTTATAAACATTAAAATTAAAGCCCAATGTTCTCAATTTAAGATTAGCTTACTGGATGGCTAAGATCAAAACTTTTAAATTAATCAAAAAGGGCCAAGAAGACCAGTATTTGGTTCTTGTCCCAGAGTCTGCCTGTGAGGGAAGAGTAAACATCTCTACAGAGCTTTGCATCTCTGGGCCACATAACTTCCGATCAGAGAGGTTGTGAGACCTATGGAAGAGGAAAAGCCAATCAGTGCACTTGCTAAAAGGAGGGTCCATAAATAAAAAAGGGAAAAACATCCCTAATGCTTCTGAGGAAAGCCACAAGGTCAAGCAAGACCTGGACCCATCCTTACAGAAGGCACCGAGCACAAAGCTGCTCTCAAGTTTCCCATCAGAAACAGCTGACTCTTACCAATGGTCAAAACAGAAGTCAGTTTGACAAATTTCATCCTAGACATCCAGTAACAGTTTAAAACAGATGCACAACCATTTCTGAGCATTTTAGAAGCAAAGGTAACTTCAGCCCTAAGTGAAGTGTTGTGTTTACATTCCCGATAACTCTGTACATGCTAAAGCTTTGAATTATCATCTTCATGGTATACATTGACATTTCAGATGCTGCAACATTTCTTCGGTACTCATGTTTTTGTTCCTCCAATAGAAGCTTCCATCCCTGATGACGTTACAACCTTCCCCAGGCTTCAATCTGACCTAACTTCTACAAAAGGAACTCCAAACTACTGCCCCCATCACTTCGCCCCCGTTCAGCCTGAAGAAGCCAGACTCGGTCATCGACCCATTCCCTTACAGTAGTAAGGAGGTTCCTAAGGTTAGAAGGGAAGTGAAGCCAAAATCTCATAGACAACATATGTAGATAAATCGCATCAGGTCGAAAGCCAATTTGAGTGAGCCAATTTTGGGAAGTTGGGAAACTGTCCCCTGAGGGATTAAAATGCTGATTCCCTCAGAGCCCTTCTTCCACCCTTAACAACCTGCCCCAACATGTTGCCAAGGTAACCCATCTCAGGAATTGCCCCTCCCTACAGGGAGCTATCTCAGATCTTCTGCAGAAACGTTTTCTCAGATCCACCCATTCCCTTATAATATCACCTTCTCTGCAATCCCTCCTTTCCACAGCTCGTGAGTACTCTTGCACTCTTTTAAACTTTCTTTCCTCTCCTCTCATGGGTATCGTGTTTCCCTGTCTACCTTTCTAAACAGCTTGACCCCACCGTTCGTTGATGAGCCCCCTGTCTTCGGGCTCTGGCCGCTGCTTACCTACTTCTACAGAAATCTAAAAAGCTAAATTTGGTGCTCATGTCACTATTGCCTCTCCTCACCATTTAAAGACTAATGTATAAGAGCCTTCAAACTCTCCTGCCCTTTCGCACTCAGCTCCTCAACCTCATTCCAGTCCTGCTTCTCTTTACACCCAGTTTTCCTTCTCCCAGTCTCCCCAGAGCCCCCAGAACATGATTCTATAGAGACGCTTCAGGCTTAAACTCCCTGCAAGCCTCTCTTCTGCCCAAACTAATAGGGATCTCCCATTGTCCTTCACAACAAAGTGGAGACTCTCCCATAGTTCAGGGAAACATGAAGGCTGAAACAGCACTGTCTTCTCCTTCTCTTCTGGCTTCAGTCCAATCTACCCAGGCCCCCACATTCCCTGCCATACAATCAATCCTCTCCTATCTCCATTCACTTTTCCATCCCATTCCAAGGGCATTAACCTTCTGGAATCGCCTGACTCAGCCTCCGCTCATCTTTTTCGACCTCAATATCATTAAAATTTGTTTTCAATTTCTACTAACGGTCGAAAGTATGGGCAAAAATTCTTTTATATCCAAGCTTTCTTCCTCCTCTGATCAAAACCGATTCAGTTGTGCTCGTTACACTAGTTACCCAGAATATATCTACTTCCCTTAACATTCCTCGGCATTTTTACATCCCGTATCACCCCATGTCTTCAGGGAAGGTAGAGAGTAATAGAACTCTTACTTCCCCTCTGCCCTCTCTTAGGCTCAGAGTCCTCCCAAAAAGCCCTCCTTACTATCCCTTTTGAGGTTATGTTTGGGCGACCAGCCCTTCCACCCGGAGTTTCCCCAACTCAGGGACCCTTACCCAAAGATCTCTCTTCTCCTCTCTTATCCTTCAGCAGACATCAGATATGAAAGTGCCAAGATTTCATTCTCCCCTGACCCAGGTAGACTCACTGCTTCATTCCCATTAATACACGGTTCTTGGGTATATTTCTCCCTTCCCCAGGACACAGGAACAATCTCCTTTGTCCCAAAGTGGACAAGACCTTTCCACGTTGTGCTGTGCACACCCACAGTTGCTAAACTTCGTGAAACCTCAGAACTTCTTAGATTCGTATTTCCAGACTGAAACCAGCTGATCAACCAACTGAAGATCCACAAAAGACAACACTACTTCAGTGTACTTGCTCTCCCATTCCCACTGGTCCCCTAAAAATTCATTTCTCTTGTGTTCCTGATACTGACTCAAAATAATCTTTTCTGTTTTTCCTCGTTTTGAACCTTTAACCAGTTTTTCCCAGGGACTATCAACTGTTTAAAAACCAACGAATGACCTTCCAACCAGAGACCCCTGCTGAGTCCTGCCCTTATGCTGCCACCAGACACTCATTATGATGTGCTTCACACTCTCCATTGGCCTCCTCACCGTAAGTCCCACCTGGTGGAACACAGGCCTATGGAAAATAATCCATCTCACCTTCTTTCCCTTTGTTGCTTCCATAATAGTGTTACCTGCAAACTCGCAAGACCCACAATTTCTACATGTTCTCCGGCTGACTCCCTCAGTGACTTTCTGCAGAAGCCTGGTTTGACACCCTCACCGACATATGGCTTCAAAGAAACTTCACCCATCCCATACCTGGACAGATTCATCTTTTCCACGCCTACCTCCTGGGAATTTTTTTCACCCTCCAGCTGGACCTGCCTGCCCACATCTCCCCCCCCCTCAAAACTACCCCACGTCGCCCCATTTCAGCTCCCGAAGCAGCCAGATCGAAACACGACGCCCCACTTCCTAAGAAATCAAAAAGGGGGGAATGTTGGTTCTAGGCAGAAGGCCGCGCCTCCCAGGCAGAAGGCCACACCTTTCCAGGTGCCTTGTGAAAAAACTACGGCTCCCGAGATCCTCAGCGTGACCAAAACCTGACCAGCAAGACCCTTGTCCACTACCACTACCTCCCCCCATGACCTCTGCTGGCCTATAGGACAAGGACTCACTCCAAGGGGGTTTTATGGCCCCTACTCTATTTAAGCCAGCCCGGACTGAAACTCTGCCCCCTTTTCTTGTTCCTGCCGCCTTTTGTTCTTGCTCTCCTGTTCCTGCCTGCCTCGGTTCCCCTCCATCCCTTCCCTACCCCCCTTCCCTTCCCTTCCCTACCCTTGCCCACGTGGCACCCCAATAAATCCTTTTATTTCACTAACACGGTGTTCCCAGCTAAGTTAACTATGTTTCAGCAGTTTTCTAACAACGTCCCCTGTAGGAGAACCAGGCACCTCCTGTGGGCTCTGCTGGGGTGACTGGGGCGGGGGCGGAGGAAAGTGATTTTCTTGTGACAGGCTCCCGCTGAGGCCCCCTTTCCGCAGTGATCACGTGGGGAGAGAAGCTTCCTTACCTCTCACCTCTCAGTCTTGGGAGTGACCCGCGCCCTGCGCAGGCCCTCGCCCGATTCAGGGAGATCTTCCCACTCCCGAGAAAACCCCGGCTCTACCGAGGCGCAGCCCAGGTGCCAAAGTCGAGACAAAACACAGCCGAGATAAACGTCCCCAGGCCCCCCAGTGCCTCGCCTGCCGCTGGTGTGGGCAGACACGCCAAAAAAGACTCTAGGTAACAAATTTATTTTTTAAAGAATCAATCCAAAAACAATTAAATGCAATTTATGAACGTGGTAGGGAAAGATGAGCAACGAGCCCAATTAGGAGAAGTTATTTTAAATGTGTCAGGATCACGTCTTAGCCGTGCTGGGATGTCATCTCGCTCCGGCATCTGGCTGCCAAGGCGTTTGAGGAAAGACAGCCACCCTGGGGCTGGCCGAGGAGGCCCTGAGGTCAGGGGCAACGGGCACTCTCCAAGGCCTGGGCCGAGTCCTTTCTTGGGAGAGGAGGGAGGTTCTGGGGAGCTGGAAGTCCTCGTCGGAGGACATGGTGCAGCAGTCGTTAGGACCCGGTGTCCTGGCCCAGGCCGGCCTCTCCAGTGTCCACAGCTACAAGGTGGACAGAGTTAGCAGTGCCCTGTGGTGCCCCAAACCCAGACCCAGGCTGTGACAAACAGGGCTTGGCTGGGGTCTCTGCCTGGGCAGGTGGGGCCTGGGCTGACGTGCCAGCTGCTGCCTTTCCGTGCCACCTGCCTCTGTGGGCACGCCCCAGGCCGGGCCCCTGCAGGCTCAGCACCCTCTCCTCCCCAGAGCCTTGCTCTCCACCAGACCACGGCTCTGGAAGCTGGCTCTTTCAACTGCGAAAGTGAAAGGCCCGAGGAGGAGGCCCGGGGGAGGGGACCGGCGTGAGCTCGGCACTGCGCGCTCCTGCGCACTAGCCTTCTCGTCCCTGCTGACAGCGGGAACCCAGGGCTGGCGCGGCCGAGCAGCTTCCCACCAAGGGCACTGGCCAGGGACGGGCCCAGAGCAGGGCTCCGTGCTCAGGCGCCGAGGCCCAGGCCAGAGCCCAGCACATTCACCAGCCTGCTTCTGTGGAAGAGGTCAGTTGGCCTGACCCCGTCCCTGTGCCCGTGCCCAGGCCTGGAACTCCCTCAGGGTTGACGGAGCCGGCTGAGCATGTCCCCAGAGCCTTCCCTGGTGGCTCAGGAGGGTTGTTGGTGGCTCGTGCCTCAGGACCCCTCCGTGCCCGGGGCAGCCCAGGGCCACCCCCAGGGGTTGCTTCCTGCAGAATCGTCCCCGGTTAGCGACTTAGGATCTAAGACGGGAGCAAGATGGAGAGGGAGGAGGGCCAGGCTTAGGCCGGTGACTTGGGGGCTCAGACTCGCGTGCCTCCTTGGGAGACAGAGTCCGGCCCCGCGGCGGCCTCTGGGCAGGTCCTGCTGACCGGCCCCAGCGCTCCTTGGCTGTGGCAGCCTCCATCACAGCTCCTCCGGCTCCGCCTCGCCGGCTGCCAAGACCCCCAGCTCCTTCTCTGGACAGGAAAACCCAGGCGGCCCCACCCAGGCGGACCCCACCCCCAACCCCCCAGGCGACCCCACCCCAGGCGGCCCCACCCCAGGCGGCCCCACCCCCCCAGGCGGCCCCCCCAGCCCAGGCAACCCCAGGCCCCACCCCAGGCAACCCCAGCCCAGGCGGCCCCACCCCAGCCCAGGCAACCCCACCCCAGGCGGCCCCACCCCAGGCGGCCCCCCCACCCAGGCGGCCCCACCCCACCCCAGGCGGCCCCACCCCAGGCGGCCCCACCCAGGCAACCCCACCCCAGGTTGCCCAGCTGTTCCTCTCGGGGCATGCGGCAGGGCTGGGCGCACTGCGGCGGCCAGGGCGGCCCAGCCAGCCTGGGTCCATGAGGGACAGGCAGGCTGTCCTCCCTCAGCGGCCCCCTTCTCCCAACTGGGAAGAGAGGTCACGGTGGGGCCAGTCCTCGGCCCTCCCCAGCCTCTCCCGAGACTCCCGGTGTCACCCGCAGTGTGCCCTCTGCCCGCAGAGTGTCCTGGGAGGAGGCCCCCAGGGGCCGGGCAGTGGGGCCTGCCATGCCCCTCGTGATGCCCGGCGGCACTGGCAGGCCAGCACGCCTTCTCCTGAGTGGACGGAGGAGGTCTGACCACTGGGGGTTGTCCCATGGCCGTCTGTGCGTGGGTTCCCGGGTGTGCCACCTCGGGTCCACGCTTCCGCGGCGTGGTTGGCGGCTGCCCGGCGCCTCTTCCAGACCGTGGGGCGACCAGGCCCACCTGTGGCGTGGGCACCATAGCTGAGGGTTTGGTGTCCCTGACCCCCACCCCTGGGGGCTGGTCTCCTGGAATCCGGGTCACAGGTCTGCAAGACCCTCCCCACGCTGCCACGTCCCAAAGTGCTCTGCACAGGCGAGGGGCAGAGGGTCTTATTTTCTTTGCTTTCCTGACATTTTCTCAAATCTCTCCAGTGGGAGTGACATGTTCTTAACTGGAGAGAAAAGCAAGGGGGAAAGCTGGTGGGGTGTCCGCCCTGTGCAGTGGTCACCTGCGCGCACGTCCCTTTGCCCCCGTGGGGAGGGCGCAGGACCGCCTCGCTCAGCCCGTCTCTAGGTGGTGGCTTCCCTGTCCCACACCGTGGGGGCAGGGCTGCCGGCAGGTGTCCACGGCGAGCCCGCAATGCAGAGTGAACCTGTGCCCCCCCACTGGCCTCCAGGGCCTCCTCCTTCCCTGCCTCCCGCGGCTGCCGGGCCTGCTGGGTTCCCCGGGCGACACCCGTTATGCCCTCTGTCCCCACTGGGCCTCTGGTGTCTGTGGGGTGGGCTCTGCCGCTGCTGCTCAGACAGGCCGGCGGGAGGCCCGAGGCCAGCACCTCCTGACGCAGCTCTCCGCCCTCTCCCTGCTCTGACCAGCTTTGGAAGCCCAGCCCAGGCACGGTTGGGGCCTCCGCTGGGTCCCTGCCCTGGGCTGTGGCAGGGCCTTGTGAGGGCCCAGGAAGAGCTTCTGACTCCCTCAGACCACAGTGACGGTGGTGATGAGCCTGCCCGGCCACCTCCCCTCGGCCTGCGGGGGGCCTGGCCCTCCTCTTGGCCAGGCTGCCTGGGCAGAGCACGCCCGCTGGGCCGAGGTCCTCCAGGGCAGGCTGCCGGCACCTGCGGACGCTGGCACGCACAACGCCCTTCTCCCCTCGGGCCAGCGAGGGACAGAACACAGATTCGGGTTCGGGGACCTCCGTGGGGACCCAGGAGCCACGGGCCCAGCTGAGGAGGCGCAGGCCTCGCCCGGTCCTCGGGGAAGCTGCAGGCGGGGCAGGCCCGTCGTCCCTCCGTGAGTGACCGACCAGGTGCACGCGAGGCACACTCAGCCCCACTCACAGTCCCTTTCTGGCCATCCTCCTGCATCGGGGTGAGTGAGTGAGGAGTGAACCCTGCTGCCCCCGAGACCACAGAGCCGTCCGTGGCTCCCCGTTCTCCGGCTGTCCCGTTCTCCCTCCTCGATTCCAGAGAACGCCCGCCACCTGTGCCCACCTCTCTGCCGCTGTGGTCTGATGACGTCGGCTTCAAAGGAGAAGAAGACATCGTTCCATGAAAGTCACTGGAAGACTGATCAGCCCGTTCCGGAGCCATTCCCGGGGTGGCGATGCTAACGGCTGTCCCTCCGAGTCTCCACCCGCGGGTGCCGCCAGCCGCTCCCAGGCACGCCGTCGGGTGCTGAGGGGGACGGGCAGGAGGCGAGGGCTGGGGCTGTGGGGCTCCTGTGCCCACGCTGTGCCCTGTCCCCTGCTCCTCTTGGTGACAGGCTTCCTGCCGAGCTCCGCCCTATCGATCCGACGCTCTGATGGAAGCCTCGGGAGCGCTCGGACTGGGCCTTCCAGGGGCCTGGCGGGGCGGAGGGCCTGAGGGTCTTGCCTCGGCGGGCAGCTGGCGCCACCTCCCTGGAGCCGCGTCTCCTCTCCGGCGCCCAGCCCGCAGGCCGGGTCCTTCCTACCCTCACGCTGCCGTCACCTGCTGGCGTGGCGTGCTTCTGCCCTGACCTGGGGCACCTGTGCCCTGCTGTGGCTCCTGAAGAGCGGGGAGGGGCCTGACCTTCCCCTGCCCAGACCCCGGAGGGCGGCGCGGCCTGCGCTCAGGCCCCAGCCTCTGCTCCCTGCCCCAGGGGCCTGGCACCGGGCTGGTCTCTCCGTCTGGGGCACACTGGCCTCCCGACACTCGGCTGGGACGGGAGCTGGACCACACCAGGACCCCTCCCCCAGGGGCGCCCTCCCCCAGCCCGGGACGCCCACCTTCCCATGGAGGCCTGTGGCTGCCAGGCACCTGACACCACCCGCAGGCGGGCACCGGGAGGCTGTGGGCACGCGGGCACGCTCCCTCCCTGGCTGCACTTCACTGTGGAGCCAACGGCTCTGAGAGGTCTCAGGTCAGGGGTGGGCACGCAGTAGGTGTCCCGGGGCAGTTCCACCCCTGTGGGGGCCGCCCGTCCCATGACCCTTGATGTGGTCCCTCATCTCCGTCCCAACCGCCGAGGCCACACCACGGGGCCGTGCCCCCGAGAGCCGGGGCTGAGGCGAGCGTCACCACGCTGAGCGCCTGCCCCACCGCTGGGCCTGTGCTGAGCCCGGGCACCTGTGGTCCTGGCCCCATGGCCGACTCCGGAGTCCCCGCCGCTGGCTGCGGAGTCTCTGGCTCCGAGTTCAGAACACCTGATGCGAGACCCCGTCCCCTGTGTCCCGGGGTCCCGTGCCCTGGGGCCACTCTCCTGGCAGTCTCTTTTGGACTCAGAGAGGGGACTGGCCCTTCCTGGGCCAGCGTCATCTGAGGTCAGGGCTGGCATTGGGTTTTTGTTCCCTCAATGAGACAAAAGCGGAACTCCTCCTCGGCCTTGTGCAGGGAGGGCCTGCCCGCGCTTCCTGCCCTCCGTGCGGGCAGCCTCTGCGGGCATGGACAGCGCCTGGCGCCCGGGCTCTGGGCCTGTGCCCACGAGCCTCCCTGGGCTCCCTGGGCTGGGCCAGGGCTGGGCCAGGGACTCTGCCCTGGGCCTCCGGGCGTGAGCCTGCAGGAGGAGGAGAGGAGCCCTGGCTGCTGGCTGTCCCCAAGGCGACTCCGCCTGCACTTCTCTGAGCACCGCGGGCCGCTTGCCAGGCGTCTCCGAGGCCCGCGGAGGAAGCACTTCCCTGAGGCTTGCTGAAGACGCAGAGGCACCACAGCAAGTGGGGACCGTCTTCCTGCCACGGAGGCTCCCCAGGAGGGCCTGGCCCAGGCACAGGCAGCCACCCGTGGGCCACCATGCGCAGGTGCAAGGCCAGATGGGCTGCCCAGCCAGGAGTGGCCACACCGGCCGGCAGGAGCGCAGGCCGAAGGAGCCTTTGTCCTCTCTCCAGAGGGGCTTTCAGGGGCAGCAGAGCAGGGATCAGTGGGGCCAGGAGGTAGGCTGCCCCGTGTCCACTATGGTACTGATACTTCCTTGCTGTGTGTCTTGAGGTGAGTATCTGAACCTGTCTGGACCCTGTTCCTTGTCTGCGAAATTGGGCGGGTCATAAAGTCTCCCTCGGGGGTTGGTGTGAAGGTGAAATGAATTGACGGGTGGGGACAATGGCCCTGGCCTGAGCCACAGCAGGTGCCAAAGTGACACCCCCTGTGGGACAGGCGGGGTGACGTTCACAAGGACGCCTGTGCACAGGGAGCAGTAGGCCCTCTGCGAGCCCAGAGGCACAGGCGACCCTCGCCAGGAGGGCTCCAGGTCCTCCAGGCTGGGCGAGGCCACCACGGCCGGAGAGCCTGCGCCACACCTGGCTGCACCAAGGTCCCTCTCTGGGCACCGTCTGGGCGACGGAGAGCAGGGTTTCCCTCAGCGCCACAGGCTCCTGCGAGCTGGGTTGGGCCACGCAGGCTGAGCCCCAGCCCCTCGGTGCCCAGGGGCGGCCAGGGTCCAGCTGCCTCTCCCAGGCCTCAGCACGACCGAGCACCTGAATGGAAACCCTGTCCTGGGGCCACACGAGGGCAGGGACAGGAGGAAGGGCCACACTCGGTGGAGGGTCGGGCCGCGGCCCAGGCCTCCCTGGGCGCGACCTTGAGGATCACAGCGTGGAGGTCTGACCCGAGGCCCTGCAGGCCTCGCTGCCACAGAGACCTGTGTCCTGCTGCTGTGGGGACAGCCCCAGCCCACCTTGGAGTGGCCACAGACAGCTGCACAGCGTCTGGCCCCGCGGCTTCCGGGCAGCCGTCAGGGAGGGCCTGCCTGTGCACGCCCGCGGCTGCCGCGACGCTCGGCAACGCACCTGGGGCTCACGGTGCACCTGTCCTGCAGTTTGCAGGCCACGAGCCCAGGTCCCCAAGCCAGGCCACCACCCCTGGGCTCAGCTCCCGTCTGGAGACCTGGGGAAGAGCCCACTTCCGGCCTCACCAGGCTGCGCCAAGTCCTGTTGGTCAAACTGGTGGCGGTCAGTTCCGGGGGCCAACCCGGCTGGGCTGTGATGCCCAGATATTGGCCAACATCGTCCCAGATGCTGCTGTGCAGGCGGGCCGGCCCGTCCTGCGAGGGGCCCCAAGTCCTCACTGGGTGACCGCAGGCAGACCAGTCACCCTGAGCCTTGGCTTCACTGACTGCACACAGGGCACTGCTAGGACGCGCCCCAGGCTGTGTGAGGGCGAGGCACAGGCAGTGGAAATGGCCATCGCGGCTTGTCCTGAAGATTCTGGGGGTCGCAGCTGGTCAGCTGGCTCTAGGCCCACAGAGTCACGACTGTGCGCGCCAGAGGACCACCCCCGGGCCCAGAGCCCGGAGCCGGGTGGCACTTCACAGTCCTGTGGGCGTGTGGCCAGGCGTGCCCTCTTGAGGGCCTTCGGCTGTGGTGTTTGGGCTCCCCGAGTGTCACCCTCACCCCACTTATAAAATTCTGCTGGGGGAAGGGACCAGCTTGTGTGCGAGTCAGGAGACTCTGGAGGCAAAGGACAGAAATAAAACCAAGCCAGCGTAAGCAAAAACATGGCTTTATTGGCTGATGTGATGGAGAGAACTTGTGTCTGGTGTGGGACTCAGGCATGGCTGCATCCAGGGGCTCAACCATGTTCCCGGGCTCGGCCTCCCTGGCTCATGACTCTGCTTTGGTGTGACAGAGGCTTGTGATTCCTGGTGGCAGGAGCAGCCCCCAGTGTTTCCCTCTCTGGTGAAAAGAAATTGCCTGCTTCTCAGTGGTCCCGGAAGCTCGGCCCAGGACTCAGGCCATCACTGAACCTCCCTCCTGCCTTCAGGGTGGCCTCGTCCAGGGGACAGCATCCCAGTGTCGGAGCCAAGTGTGGGTCCGTTCTGTTGAAGAGCTGAGGCAGAGGGTGGGAGGGGTAGAGTCCCCACAGAAAAGCACAGACGCTCTCTCCAGAAGGGCGGTGTCCCGGCAGGCGGCAGAGGGCCCACCCGGCAGGTTTAGGAGGGGTGGGGTCCCGCCAAGGGAATGGGCAGTGGGCCTCGAGGCCCAGGGGGACAGCACCAGCCTGAAGGGCCCAGAGGAAGACCCGAGACCCCAGAGAGGAGGCGCAGGGCCACTGGGCAGAGAGAAGCAGCAGGCCCGGCCGCAGGAGAGGGTCAGCAGGGCCCTCCGCCCGCTCGCTGAGCCCCCAGGGAGCAACGGCCTGGTGCCAGGGGCGTCTGGGCCACGGCGTCGCCAGGGCCCGGCACCTGCTCTCCAGCCGGTGGGTCCAAGCAGGGCGTCCCCAGCCTGCTCAGTCCTGAGACAGCTCCGGGACACAGGGCGGAAGCAGAGTGGTGGGGACGCCCCCCACGGCGGGGCTGCGGCCTCCCTGGCCGGGGTGCACCTGGTGGGGTCCTGGTGGAGACTCCCGAGCTTCTCCTCCAGACAGAGCTGGAACTGGTGCCAAAGTCTGTGTGGAAGAACAAACACGCGGGAGCTGCCAGGGAAAGCCACAGGAAGGCGCTGGGGGCGGGGCGGGCCGCCTTCCTTTGGAGGTCAAGGCTGACGTCCCCCGCGGCCCCGACAGCCCCCAGTAGGAGCAACTTTAAAGCCGGAGAAGCCGAGACAAGAGCACCACGGTGGTGCCGGGGCCCAGAGTGCCCGTTTCCCCACAGCTGCCCAGGGGCGACGTTTTGTCTGAGGAGTGACAAGTGGCTTCTTGGTGTGGGTCCACTCGCGCTTCCCTAACGTGATTGGGTTGGGCGCCTGCCCCGCGTCCAGGGACGGTTTCACAGGCCCTCTGGGAACAGTGCGACCTGTAGTCTAGGACGTGTGGGCAGGTGGAGGACACGTGCCACAGTGCAGGAGGTGCCGCTGCGCGAGGGGGGGGGAGGGCACTCGTCCTCGTCCGGTCCCCGTCCTCCTCAGAGCAGGACCGGTGGGAACGCGGCTCTCTCCAGGGAGTAGGCCACACCCTCTGGCCCTTGGAAGACGTTCATGTTCTGTGAGTAAATCAGCTTAAAGCGAGGAGCACGAGGAAGAGGAAGAGCCGGAGGGGGAGGAGGAGGCCATCGGCGCTCCAGGGACGGACGGAGCCACCAGGGAAAGTCGGGGGGAAAGGCCTGTCCCAGCAGCTCGGGAACACGGGCTTGCTCTCCACCTGGGCAGGGCACAGCAGGGGGACCGTGCCCGCCAGCAGGGTGTGCGGTGGACAGAACCACCCTGAGGGTGTCGCAGGTGTATTCTAGGTCCACGCAACTGGAAGAAGAGAGACCTGGTGGACGGCAGGGCCTGGGAGGACGGCGGGGGCTGGAGTCCGAGTCAGCTGGTGATTCCAACCAAGCACACGTTTGTACGTGTGTGTGTGCACACTCGTGGGCATGTGTGTGAGTGCACGGGTGTGGTCTGTGGGCCTGCGTGCACGTTCGCATGTGTGCCTGCGTGTATGCGTGTGTGTGTGGAGGTGTGAGTGTCTGGGCCATCTCCCAGACCCGTCCACTGAAAGGCCTCACGACCTTGTCTCTGACCTTGGCACGGAGAACTCAGCTTCTCAACACTCCCCACTACAAGGAGCCAGGGCTCCTGGGAGAAATAACTGATTTTAGGGCTGGGGCAAGAAAAGTACAAAATTAGACTGGAACATCTTGTTATGCCAGAAAGAAGGAAGTGCTCAAAAAAAAAAAAAAAAAAAAAAAAAAAAAAAAGAGTGGCATGTCACAAAGACTCAGGAGGAGCCAGCTTGAAGGGGCTCCCTCGGCCAAACACGGAACAATCGAGTTCCCAAACAATGAAGCAGAGCGGTGAATTATAAATCACTGAAAACAGAGATTCAAAGTACAGGCTGAAAATAGATAATGGATAATAGATTGATGATAGGCAGATAATATGTAGGGACAGATAGATAAACAGACAGGTGACGTATATGGATGACAGACCATGGACGTGAGGCTGATGACGGACGAGTGAGTATATAGATGGATGAAATTTGGAGGGATGGGTGGATGGACGGGTGGAGGGATGGACGGTGGATGGGTGAATGGATAATAGAAGGGTAGACGGGTGGATGGACGGGTGGAGGGATGGGACGGGTGGAGGATGATGGAGGGAGAGGTGGATGGGTGCATGCATGAGCAGCAGTTGGGCAGTGGTGATTGGTGGGTGGCCCCTGGGAGCCAGGTGAGAGGGAAGGGCTGCAGTCTCAGCAGGATGCCAAGGTGCCAAGTGTGGGAAGGGCCGAGTGGCGCAGAGCCCGTGGAGGATGCCGGGTCCCGGGGAGTGTGTGATGGGGAGAGATGTTTTCTGGGCCTTCAAGTGTCTCCCCCCAAGAATGCTTGTAAGTTTCCAGAAAATAGAGAGCGATTGCAGAGCACATAAATCAGACAACCGCTTGACAGACTTGTCAGAAACACCCCCAGCAGGAGGTCGGAAGGACACTGTGTGCCTGAGAGACAGGAACAGTGCGGTGTGCAGCTGAGAATGCGTCCACGCGGCCTCCTGGGGGACACGGACACACACAGTGAGGGCCGCCCAGGGAAGAGGGCACTGTGTTCTTCAAAAATGTCTGCCACGTAAAAGACAAATACAGGCTGTGGGAAAGTTCCAGAGGGAAGGAAACCAGAGGGGAAAAACACACCGCAATGCCTGGCCCCGGAGCAGCCTGTGCTGGGGAGAAAAGTGGAGGGGAAGCCGGGGTCTGCGGCAAGATGGCGGCCCCACCAGGGGCAGGTCCCAGCCCTCTGTCCACCACGGCACTGAGGGCATGGAAGAGGCACCCTCTGCTTCTTGGAGGGTGAAGGACTGTGAGGTCTGCCACTTAGTGGTTCTGAAAAGAAGTCACACACATGCAGAGAGAGAGCGAGAGCGAGCTCACTCGCTCGAGGGAATGGGGTAGAACGCAATCATCGAGTGCAAGTAAAAGGTGTATGGCGTTCTTATAATGCTTCTATGTCTGTGACTTTTCCATAGCTTGAAGCTCTTCCTAAACAAAGGGTTTTTAAAAACCAGCAAAAGCCCTGCCGTCCGTCAGTGCAGAGCGGGCAGACCCGCGTGTCCGTCGGTGCAGAGCGGGCAGACCCGCGTGCCCGTCGGTGCAGAGCGGGCAGACCCGCGTGCCCGTCGGTGCAGAGCGGGGCAGACCCGCGTGCCCGTCGGTGCAGAGCGGGGCAGACCCGCGTGCCCGTCGGTGCAGAGCGGGCACCCGCGTGTCCGTCGGTGCAGAGCGGGCAGACCCGCATGTCCGTCAGTGCAGAGCGGGCAGACCCGCATGCCTGCCAACCTCCGCTGTTTGCAGTCTTGTGAGGCAGCACCCCCGTGCCGGCCTGCGCCCCTCCGGCCACCCTGGAGAGGAACAGCAGCCCCACTGGCGCGGGGACGCTGGAGCCTCTGTGGCTGCAGGAGCCCTGTTTGGGGAGATGGCTTAAATTGCGGTTGACTATGGGCCATGGAGATTTGGGCATTGTCGCCTTACGTAGTCTCACGGGATTTGGCCCGGGATCTCGCGGGACTTGGCCCAGGATCTCGCGGGACTTGACCCGGGATCTCGAGTGACTTGAGCTGAGATTGCTGATCGGGTCAGCGCCATTTTTTTTGGTGGGTGTGTGGTGTGTGTTAAGTCGTTGTTAGAGCCAGAGAGAAAAGTTATCAGAATAAAAAGCTGTTTGTCTCCAGTTCGCCTCTGAACTTCTTCCCGTGGCTTCGTTGCTCCAAGCGGCCATCGCTTCAGGCGGCTACATGTGGCAATGGTGGTGACGGTCTATGGTGATGATGAACCCGTGTTCAGGGCGCTGCGCAGTCTGAGAGGCTCTCCCCGGCCTGGGGGACCCCACAGCAGCTGGGAGGCACCGACGATGGCAGAGCCCATGTTCGTAAAACTGCCTCCGTGAGACTCCCGGGTTGGTCAAGGGGGTCGTGCGAGCTGTTTTGGAAGAAGCGAGAGCAGATGATCGCGAAGCTCTGGAATTCTAGAGCAGTTTCCCAGGCCGAGGTCCCCGGCCCACGTGGGTCAGCACCCCGGGGCTCTGTCAGAAGGCACCTCCTGGCCACCGCCCTGAGGCTCCGGGAGCTGGGGACCTGGGCTGCAGCAGCCTGCCAGGGGCTGCCAGGCAGACAGAGGGGTGGGGGACACGCAGAGGCAGGAGGCCAGCCCGGCCTGCGTGGCTGGACCGCGCACAGAGCGTCACCCAAGAGCCTGGCCACAGGGCCAGGGAGGGGCCGCGGCCGCTCCCAGTGACCGTCACCTGCTTTCCCCGTGGGACCGCAGAGGTGACAGACCGTGCCGCCTGGCAGCGCTCAGCGGCTAGCCCCTGCCCTGGGCGCCCCGGCCCCGGCGTCCTGCTGAGGCTGGGCGGGGCTGTCAGTGGGGCACCCACCTGCCTTCGCCTTTTAAAGAATTGTTGATTGTGACAAAGTACGCGCACCATGACATCCACGTCCCATCCGTCCAACAGGGAGCAGGTGCGCGCTGCTGTGGGCCATCGTCCCGCCCCTCCCCGCCCCCACCCCGGCACCCAGCACGCCAGCCTCCTGCTGTGGGCCCCGACAGTACTGGCCCTTTAGAGGCCACTGGCCTGTTTCACCCAGCGTAACGCCCTCAGGTCCTTCCCTGTGGTCAGGAGCCAGAATCGCTCTCCTTTTTTTTTTTTTTAATATTCTTTTAGTTGTAGCTGGACACAATAAATATCTTTATTTAAAATCTGTTTGGATGTGGTGCTGAGGCTCGAACCCTGTGCCTCACATGTGCTAGGCAAGTGCTCTGCCACTGCGCCCCAGCCCCAGCCCCAGCCCCTCTCTTCAAAGCTGAAGAACGCTCCACTGTTGGGCAGGTGGTGGCGTGTGCCCGCCGTCCCTCCCGGGCGCCTGTTGGCTGCTGGGACTGTGCACAGACGGGCTCTCCAGGCCCCCCTTCCAACTCTTCTGGATCTACACCCAGAAAGGGGCTGCTGGGTACGACGGCAAGTCTGTCTCCAAGGTGTGAGTGTGTGTGTGTGTGTGTGTGCTGGGGAGGGTCCCAGGGCCTCGTGCACGCTGCACATGCCCTCTCAGGGGGACTTTCTCGAGGAAGCTCAGCGCACTTCCCGTGGCCGGAGCTGCCTGTCGCCCAGCCGTGGCGTGCGCGGCTCCAGCCTCCCGCCTCCCGGGAGGCCGAGCTTCTGTCCTTGCGTCATTCCTTGTGAACTGATGTAGAATTCAACAAAGTCCCGCTTAAGTAGCTGCCGTTGACTTAAACCCTGGAGGAAAATGAGGGACTGTTGATCCGACCCCTGTTTGAACGGACAGGGGAACTGAGGCCACACCTGCTCCAGCTGCGGCTGAGAGGCTAACAGGGAGCAGACGTCCCCGGCCACCCCCGCCGCTGCCGTCACGTCTCGCACCTGGCCCAGGCAGTGCGTGTGCTCGGCGTGGTGACCTGAGGGTCCCCTGCCGCCGCGCAGCTCTGCCCTGTCCCAGGGAGACAGCCAGAGGCCCGTGGTGGGTAAGTGCACCGCTGTGTTCCAACAAACCTCACTGACCACACCAGCAGCAGCCCCTGTTTGCCAACTCCTGTTCTAGAACATTCAGTGAACAAGCAACCCATGCAGACCTGCAGTGTGCTGGGCACCATGCTCGGTGCTTAGGACATGGGCAGCTGAGAGCTCCTGGTCTCCAGGGCCGAGGTGGGCTGGGCTGGAGCTGGGGCAGCAGGTGGCGTGGCAGACCAACGATCAAGGCCCCATTGTGCCACGGGCGAGGGCCTCACCATGCTGCCAGGGTGGCATCGGTCAGGTGGGGCGGCCTGGAGGCACCTGGCCCGGGCGGTCAGTGGCTGGCTGCAGGCGCTCGGGCTTGGGGAAGGGAGGGGAGTGCAGCTCGTGCTGGGCAGCTCTGTCGCTTCCCAGCAGGGGCCTGGACACTGGCCTTCAGGATCTGTGTGGAGAAGGGAGGTGGGCCACAGGCACGGGGTCTTCTGCAGGGAAGGCAGGACGGGGGTGCTGGGGGCCAGCCCCAGCGGGGGGTACGACGCGGGCGCTCAGTGAAGTACGAAGGCAGAGAAGCAGCGACACGCGAGTCAGGCCGTGGAACCTTCTCCATCGCTGCTCCTCCTCTGCCTTCGCACCTCATTGAGTACTCGCGTTGTACCCCCTGGCTGGGGCTGGCCCCCAGCAATTGGTGCCCAAAATGTGGGGCCTAACCAGTAAGTTCATTTACCTTTGAAGTATTTTCAAAGAGATTTAGGCAGAGGACAAGCTTCTTACCTGAAGTGCCGCGGGCTTCTCAGCAGAGAGAAGCTGAGTGAGGATGGGTAAGAAAACCACAGAACTATTGAGAAGTCACATGCCATAAAGAGGTCTAGAGAGAGAAGATCTTTATGGTCAAACAGATATTTAATAAGAGAAGCTTCCACGGCCTGACTCGCGTGTCGGTGTGTCTGTCTATCTGTCTATCTGTCTATCACGGCTGCCCCTCCACAGGTCTCGCTGGCCCTGCGCCTCCACGTCTGTTGCTGTGTCTTAGCAGGCTGTGTTGGTTCCTCTGACCCCTCGACGGCCTGTCCTGGCGTCCAGTGACCTCTGCGTCTCGGGCACGGACCCTCCTTCCTCGGCCATGGCTATCCCCAAAGGCTGGGGACGTGCGGCCCAGCCTGGGCTCTGCAGGGCCGGCTGCCCATCACTGTCCAGGGCTGTGCTCGGTCTGCTTTCAGGACCGGGGCTGTGACCACGTGGGCACATCGTGGGATCGCTGGGGAGGCAGGGCGCATGGTGCCCCTCGCTGGCTCCTGAGTGTGGCGCTTCCTGTCCCCAAGGGTGGCCCCCCAGGCTCCCCATTCATTCCACCCCCTGGATCCAACCATTGTGCTGGCTCATGTCCCCAGAGGCAGGAGGAACATGGGGGTCAGCAAGGCATGTCCTGGGGCCCTGAGCTGGCTCCTGGCCCCCCACACTGAGGGCGAGGACTCAGTTGCCCTCTGTGTTGAGTGGCCCAGGTGCTGCGGGCCCTTTGGGAAGCGCAGGACTCTACCCCCTCTCTGTCCCCGCATCTCAGCTGTCTCGGTGTGACGGTGGCCCGCCGCAGCACTCTGAAGCCTGTGGAGTCGAGACATGCCCTTGCTTCCCGGCCACCTGACACGGCTGTGATTCACTTCCCTGAAACTCCATTTACCCCAACAAGGCAAGCCACCCCGGTGTGTCCGGCCTGTTTCCTGTTACGGGGTCCCCAGCACTGCAGGCCACACCCCTGGCGCCCAGGCCGGGCAGGAGGTGATGTGGGCACCTGTCAACTCCTGGAGCAGAGATCGGGTTGGGAGGGGCTGGGGAAGCCGTCTCGTGCCCCTCCGTGTGCCCTGATGCCACGCCTTGGGGCCGTGTGGTCTCCAGTCAGTGGCGGCTCTGGGAGCGCCGGGCCCCTCTCACGAGGGCAGCTGGGGCGCCGCACGTCTGGGCAGGCTCACTCCAACCCCGCGGGGGGTGCTCTGGCCACGGCGTCCTCCCTGGGGTCTGCAGAGGCGCACTCCTGCAGTGCCAGGTCCCCAGCACCGGTGTGTGGGGAGACCAGGCGGGCAGCAGAGACAGGGCCGAGTCTCTTCCAAGCTGGAGCCGTCCCTCCTGGGGCACCGGGAGCAACCCTTGGGGGCTAGAGCCCAGGCTGGGGAGGAAGGGTGAGGGCGTCTCCTGAGGGGCTCTCCACCTCTCCAGGGCCATGGGGACAGACCCACCAGTGCGCCCAGGACACAGGACCACGTGGGACAGGACCTGCCCTCCTGACCCCACACGGTGGGCACTGTGCCCAACCTGCCGCACCTGTCACACGGGCCGAGGCGCTGGCTGCCGGGTCTGCGTCACTCGCCAGCGAAGAAACAGGCACAGCCAGGACTCAGTGAGCGGGTCCTGCCCCAAGGCGGCCCACGCGCTCACCTTCAAAACAAGACTCATGCTGGGGTACCGGGCAGGGTGCCTCGTTCCTGGAAGGGGGCTACCCCATGCCATCACAAAAGGCTCCTGGCCACTGTCTCCTCTGAAGCTCAGACAGGGCTTCGAGGGTGCCCTCCACGCATGTGCACCCACAGATCCACCGTCAGGCACGCGCACGCAGATGAAACCAGCCAGGCGAGGCCCTGGGCAGGCCCTTCCGGCACACAGTGGACATGCGCAGGCCTGAGTTTTTGAAATGCTGATGGGTTCCACCCCACGACCCCCGGCCACTAGGCTGGGCGCCCGCGGGCATGCCTGTCGGTGTGCAGCCACAGGTGAGCAGGCCGTGGGCACAGGGAGGGCGGGGCCTCCAGGGGCAGCCACCACTGACGCAGCTCGACAGGAGCCACCCCCCCCCGCCCCGTGCTGCCGGGGACCGTCCTGGGCTCGCGAGGTCCTTCCATCGAGGGCCAGCGCCTGTGCAGCACCACTGCATGCTGCTGGGCAGCCCCACGGGCCTCCAGCTGCCCCAACGCATGGCCCATGCTGGTGGGCAGGAGGGCTCCAGTGTCCTGTCCCTGGCCCCAGCCCACCCGCTGTCCCTGTGCCCTCCCCAGCGCTCAGCTCCACACCCCCATCGGCAGGGACCGGCTCAGAGGGTGGCTGTGGAGGGCACCGGGTCATGGAGGTGGAGGTCCAGGCTAGCAGGGGTCCCCCAAAAGAGACTCACTCTCCCAGAAGCCCCGAGGTAATCGGGGCCAGGGCCAAGGTCTCCCGGCACCCCAGGCCCCTCTAATTGAACGAATATTCTCTGTGTCGGGTGCCCGAGGGCATGGTGTCCACGGGTACCCACCTCTACGGCATCATGAGACCAGGGCACGGGCTCGCCGAGGCCCGCATGGGTGCACCCACCCAGGACGTCCCTCTGCAGACACCAGGGACGAGCGGCCCCACGAGTCCTGGGCTGCAGAGCAACAGCTGGAGTCAGTTCCTGCCACCCGTGGCTTTGACACTGTGTGACACCCCACCAAGGCCACACCCTCATAGGGACCGGACTCCAGCGCTGGCCTGGGCGCCATCCACTCTGCCTCCCTTCCACATGCCAAGCATGTCAATGTGGGGAACACGGGCTTTGGCCCTGCTGTGCCGGCCCGGGCACCTCCAGGGCCACGTCATCCCTGTGGTCCACTCAGCCCTGCCCCGGGCACCTCCAGGGCCACGTCATCCCTGTGGTCCACTCAGCCCTGCCCCGGGCACCTCCAGGGCCACGTCATCCCTGTGGTCCACTCAGCCCTGCCCCGGGCACCTCCAGGGCCACGTCATCCCTGTGGTCCACTCAGCCCTGCCCCGGGCACCTCCAGGGCCACGTCATCCCTGTGGTCCACTCAGCCCTGCCCCGGGCACCTCCAGGGCCACGTCATCCCTGTGGTCCGCTCAGCCCTGCCCCGGGCACCTCCAGGGCCACGTCATCCCTGTGGTCCACTCAGCCCTGCCCCGGGCACCTCCAGGGCCACGTCATCCCTGTGGTCCACTCAGCCCTGCCCCGGGCACCTCCAGGGCCACGTCATCCCTGTGGTCCGCTCAGCCCTGCCCCGGGCACCTTTGAAGAGGCCGTTGCCACATGCCACGCCTTCCTGCTCTGGCCTATTCCTGACCCGCCTTCAATTCTCTGCCTCGCTGGGCTCTGACTCTGCTCATGTCCCAGCTGACCCCACAATGTGCCCTGGGACGCGATGCTCAGAGCAGGGGACACCACGGGTCCTACCACCCGCCCTCCCACCCTGGCCAAGGAGCACTCCTCCCTGGGGGGCCCCACAGAGACCTGGTGGGGAGGCTCCTGGGCCGGGTGGCCCTGGGAGAGGGAAATGAGACAGAGAGAAGGTCCAAGCTGCCACCGGCCCTGTCACCCAGGCCCACATCTGCCCTCTGGGGCTGCTGCTTGGGAGGCCTACTCGTGGGCGGCCCCAACCTGCCGCTGTCTCTGCGGCTTTCTCAGGAGCTTCGAGTGCAGGCCCAGCCGTGGCCACCCCAGGGGAGCACCCGCGGCCCCGTCTCCCCGCGGCCCACCCCAGGGGAGCACCCGCGGCCCCGTCTCCCCACGGCCCACCCCAGGGGAGCACCCGCGGCCCCGTCTCCCCGCGGCCCACCCCAGGGGAGCACCCGCGGCCCCGTCTCCCCCGCGGCCCACCCCAGGGGAGCACCCGCGGCCCCGTCTCCCCGCGGCCCACCCCAGGGGAGCACCCGCGGCCCCGTCTCCCCGCGGCCCACCCCAGGGGAGCACCCGCGGCCCCGTCTCCCCGCGGCCCACCCCAGGGGAGCACCCGTGGCCCTGTCTCCCCACGGCCCACCCCAGGGGAGCACCCGCGGCCCCGTCTCCCCACGGCCCACCCCAGGGGAGCAGCCGCAGCCCCGTCTCCCCGCGGCCCCCCATGGGAGCCCACCCCATGGGGAGCACCGCGCCCGGCTCCACCCCAGGGGAGCACCCGCGGCTCACCCCAGGGGAGCACCCGCGGCCCTGTCTCCCCGCGGCCCACCCCAGGGGAGCACCCGCGGCTCACCCCAGGGGAGCACCCGCGGCCCCGTCTCCCCGCGGCCCACCCAGGGGAGCAGCGGCCCTGTCACCCGCGGCCCACCCCAGGGGAGCACCCGCGTCCCTCGTCTCCCCACAGCCCACCCCAGGGGAGCACCCGCGGCCCACCCCAGGGGAGCAGCCGTCCATTTACTGTTTAAACAGTGCCCGCTCAGGCCACCGCCTGTGGGCAGGCCAGTCGTGTGGGGAGGGTCCCCGCGGCAGGTGTGCTTGGCGCTCCCCAGGGTGGGTCTGCTGAGCGCACCCACCCTCGGCGTGGTGCCTGGGAGAGGCCGAGGAGGCTCCTGCAGAGGGACCCACAGGGCCGCAGGGGCAGAGCCAGGACCTCTTGGGCCTGAGGGACTGGAGCAAGCTGGAGTCCCTGCTGGACAGGGCTGTGGCCTTCAGAGACGGAGGAGGCCTTGCCAGCGCGGGGGCCAGGGAAGCAATGCCCACCTCCCCACACTGCAGGCTCTGCCAGAGCCAGGGCCCCAAGGCCCACCCAGACCACTAGGGATCCGGGTGGACTTGGAGGCCAGCGGAGAGTGACTTGGGCAGGTGACTGGGGCCTCCGAAGGAGCGTAGTCTCCACCAGAGGTGGTTAGGTGGCACTGGCAACTGGGCCCAGTCCACTCTGTCCCGGAGCAGAAGCTTGCCAAGGCTGGCTGGTGGGTGGCACAGTACTGTCCCTCCCCAGAGTCCTGCAGCAACCCTCCCGGCACGTGGAGACCAGGGCAGGCGCTGAGTGCTGTGGGGACCACCCCGCAGGGCCAGCAGGGCCTGTGTGCCCGTCCCCTGGAGGGCAGAGAATGACACCTGAGCCTCCTGGGGACACAAGTGAGGACCTTCTGTCTGCCTCTGCCAGCCGGCTGGGCGGGCCCTGGGGACGGTGCCCCCTCCTGGACTCCCGTTGGCCTTGCCTGCACCACGTGAGGACGCCTGCCATTTCCACATGCCTGGACCTCCCCGAGGACCCTCGCACAGGGCCCGCCCGGCGAGGGCAGGGCGGCCAAACCCATGGCTGCGGGGCTTCCTGTGCGCGGGCAGCGCCTCCTCGGTAATGAGAAGCAGGTATTTGCCTCCGTGCAGGACCCATGCATTTTTCTGCTCTAATTGAAACAATATCTGGAATGAGGCATCTAATTACCGCCCTTTCCTAGAAATTGAACGATAACGTGTCCTGTCGATACAAACCCTTTGTTCAAGTCAACACGGTTTCCCAGGGCAATTCTGAGGAACGCTACGGGGAAAGGTACTTTGGTTTTTAAATAGTTGCTCTAAGTATAACACCAGCGCTGCCGCAGCCACCTGATCTGTTTCATCTCGAAGGCATCTTCCTGCTCCCCGTTCCCGCATGACAATGGCTGGCAGCGCCGTCACCTCAGCCAGAGCTGCCTAGCCCGGCCTCGGAGCCGGGAAGGCCTCAGGACCTCAGAGCCAGCACTTTCCTTTGTGGGTGGGACAGACCGCGTCCTGGGATGTGGCAAAGGTCACGGCATCAGATGAAGGTGAACCTGGTGCTCGGGCCGGAGGGGGCTCGGTGGGCAGAGGCCTGGGGCCACACAGCCCCTGAGCTGGGCTCAAAGCCCGGCTGGCTCTCGTGCCACTAGCACCCTGGCACCCCGCGCGTCTGCTCAGCAAGGGCCGGCCAGCACCCGCACTTGATCCGTGGCCGAGAGCGATAGAAACGCCCTCGCACAGCGGGCAGGGGGGCTCCCCGATGGCTCTGGGGAGGTGCTCCCCTGCAGCTCCGCGGCCGGGCGTCCTTGGCCACGAGGACACCTCTACGGCGGTGCTGCCATGGCCACGCAGCCTCCCTGCATGTGCGTCCAGTCAGGACCCAGTCACACAGAATGCAGCCCGCCCCAATCCAGGGTGACCTCGCTTAACTTGCTCACCTCTGCAAAGACCCTGCTTCCAAATAATGGCCTTCACAGGCGCAGGGTGCTAGGACACGGGTGTCTCCTTCTTTGGGTGGGGGACTCAGTTCAACCCGCAACACCCGCACAGTCTTCTCTCTGTCGATCAGGTGCCGACAGCAAGCACGTGACAGCACGTGACAGTCCCGGTCTCGGTCTCTCCCAGCAGCAGAGCCAGCAGGCGGGGCCGGGGGAGGCAGCTCTCTGACAGGGCCTGCGCCCCCAGCCCGCCCCGGCCGGGAGCTCTGTCCTGATCTGGCTGGTGGGGAGTGATCTCGCCCCCAGGGACTCTGCAATGTCTCAGGACATCTTTGGTTGTCCCCACGAGGAGGAGGTGCTCCCGGCAGCTGGTGGGGTGTGGCCAGGGAGGTGCTGACCACCCTACGACACATGGGACCGGCAGCTCCACGGCAGCCTCCAGCCCAAACGCCAGCAGTGCGGGCAGAGGAGCCCGTCCCACGGTAGCGGGACGGACCTTGGACTATGGCTGCCACAGAAACCATCCATCTCCGTCCTCCTGGCCGCAGGTAAGGCCACGTGACCAAGTTCTGACCAGGAAGGGCCAGCATAAGGCCACAGGCAGCTTCCAGGAGGAGCCGCCCTGTGATTGGGGGACGTGGCCTGCTGTCCCACTGTAGGGACGTGGGGGCGATGCCATGGCAAGGCCTGGGGAAGCCCCCGAGACCCCCCAGGGCAGGGTGCCCACCTTGGGTGGTCCAGGACAGAGCTGGAGGCCCGATCCTCAACCCTGGCGGGTCTTGCGCGGGCCCTATCAGGACTTGAGTGGGAGAGGAGAACAGCCCGTCTTGCTGAAGCTGACGCGCTGGGGCCTTCTCGTCACAGCAGCAGCACTCGCACCCTGACGTGCTGTTCTAGACCCCAGACTGGTCTGCTCTGGGACGGAACCGGGACAGATCTGCCGTTGAGATCAGAGACTTGAGCTAAGCCAGCTCTGTTTTCCTCTCGCCACTTCTGGGAAGGGAGAACTTGAGAGGAAAAGACAGCCAGTCCTGCTGAGCACGGCTCCAGGTGCCCGGGTTCCAACCCAAACATTCCAGGACCGCACCCCTACCCCTTCCCGCCCCAAGTACTTGGGACAGGATGGACACAGGAAGCCAGGGGGTGCGTCCAGGTCAGCGTGAACGTGAGCACTCTCATTTTTCCAAACATGTTAAGGGCCCTTTAGCATTTTCAATTTTAGGAACCCCACAGCCAAACCAAACAACAGAACTCGAAGCTCCTCCTTGCTCTGAAGGACTTGTGGGCTCTGGTCCCTCCACTCACGCACGGCGGACGAGGAGTCGGTCCCACGTGATGGAGTGTCCCCCCAGGACCACACCCCAGCTCCCAGTGGGGACAGCTGAGATGCAAGGGCCTCAGCACAGCGAGGTGGCCCAGGACCACGCCACGCTGCCCTCCCGAGGTCCAGCCTGTGCTCCCGTGTGGGCGTGAGGGCAGGCCGCATCCTCAGCTCCCATGGTGAGTGGCCCCAGCTGGGGACAGGCTCTGCGTCACCGAGGCCTCTATAGAGCGCCACATACTTGGTCCTCAGAAAGAAGCAGCTGCTAAGTAGAGCAGAAGGCAGGTGGCTTGGGTGAGGCTGGCCTTGGGCGTCACAGGCCTGCTTAACTGTGACTCCAAAGGGCGTGAGGGAGGGGCCACACTGGGTGCCTGGCCTAGGGTCTGGGGGAAGCGGGGTCAGCTGGGAGACCACTGAGAGAAGCCGGCACCAAGGCGGTTTGTGGAGTGTGGGAGCACAGAGGTGTCCGTGACGGGCAGTGGGGCCAGGTGGGGCGAGCCCTGAGCCGACTTCCCGGCCACCAGGGTGCTCCCAGCTGGTCAGCTCCTCGGCCTGTCCTGCACTCCCTCCTGGGCACCGCGGACGAGGTGGCCTAAAGCCAGCTGATTCCAGAGACTGCCAGGCATCCCCGCAGGCCTCGAGGTCTCCAGAGGACACACCGTGGGCGGGTCCTGGGAGCCTCCGCCTGTGGAAGGTGGGCGGTGGAGTGGGGACCGCGACCCAGGGGCCTGGGACCTGGCAGCCTGGCTGAGGCCACAGGGACAGCGCAGGGAGCAGTGGGACCCTGCTCGGACCTCCTCACCCAAGGAAGCCCCCGCTGCTGTCCAGGCTGGGCAGAAGTGTCCTCCCAGAATACTCCTGTGGTCCCCAGGCCAGCGGAGGCACCCCTCAGGCTCCTGTGGCAAGGCTGACTGATCTGGGAGCCCAAGCCCAGGAGGAAGCTAGCACAGACGGGGCAGGGACTCTGGGCTCTGTGTTGACAATCAGAGCCACCCAAGAAAAGTGGCCCACTCCTAAAGCAGGGAGCTCCCTGTCACCTGATGTGCAAGCAGAGCCCAGGGAGTAGAGGGGGGATGTCGTGAAGAGCACCCACACATCACCCAGGACCAGGTACAGGAAACAGCAAGGAGGGGGTAGGGCGCTGATGGCGACTGGCGATGACGACGTGGTGATGGTGACGAAGGTGGTGATGATGGTGATGGTGGTGATGGAGATGTGGATGGTGATGGTGATGGAGGTGATGGTGATGACGGTGATGGAGGTGATGGAGAGGTGATGGAGGTGGTGGTGATGGTGATATGGAGATGATGGTGATGGTAGAGACGGTGGTGGTGGTGATGGAGGTGATGGAGGTGGTGGTGATGGTGATGGAGGTGATGGTGGTGATGGTGATAGAGATGGTGGTGAGATGGTGGTGACGGTGGTGGTGATGGAGGTGATGGAGGTGGTGGTGATGGTGATGGAGGTGATGGAGGTGGTGGTGGTGGTGATGGAGGTGGTGGTGATGGAGATGGAGGTGATGGTGATAGAGATGGTGGTGACGGTGGTGGTGATGGAGGTGATGGAGATGGTGGTGACGGTGGTGATGGGATGGTGATGGTGATTACTGTGACAATCATGGCAATGGTAACGATGATGATGGCGATAATCAAGGTCAAGGGTGACTGAGAGGTTACCAAATGTCTGGAATTGTAAATATCAGTTCTTTGCATTATAGATTTCTATTTGCCAACGCAACTCAAGGTCTGGCAACAAGTTTTTAACAATAGCAACTGTCAATTCACAGGTGGGGCACAGGAGGCTCTGAGGCAGGACTGCAGGAGTGACGATCCCTGGTGTCAGAACTGATGGCTGTGGTCTGTCCCACCCACCGCACCCACTCACCCGAGACCTGCCAGTTCCTGTGGCTGCCGCATACTTCACTGCAGGTGGCCCCCAGAGACACGCAGGTGTTCTGGCCTGCCCCGCGGGGCTGGGACTCCTGCAGGCTCTGGGACTCGACTCCTTGTCTCAGCTGGCTGCTGAGGCCACTGCATCCTGTGGCTGTGGCCCTTCTACCCTTCTTTGTAGCACACCAACCTGCTACCCCTCCTCTGCGACCCACCCGTGTCACTGGTGAGGACATGCCAGGCACGCCCCCTTTGCTGGGTCCTTAACCTAATCGTCTGCAGAGTCGCTGCGGTACAAGGCCATGTGTCCACAGGTCCTGGGCTTAGAACATGGACAGCTGTGGGTGAGCAGGCTGGGAGGGTCATTATGTGCTTGTCACAGATTGCCACTTTGCAGAGGAGGTAGACTTGGGCTGTGGACAGCAAGTCATTTAGGATACATTCAGTTACACGTTATAGAAACTTCTTCCCCAAATGGCTGGATAATAAAATCACCTCCTGACTCCCTCAGCAGGAAGACCACTAGCCAGAGGGTGCGGGGGGGGGGGGCTCACGGAGGCTCAGAAACAAAGGCAGTGGGACACGGCCTCTTCTTTTGTAGCTTTCATTCTCATTTTCAGCTCCTCCTGATCATACAACAGCTGCTGCAGTTCCTGACATCACATCTTTAGACATGACCAATCAAGAAAGAAAGCAATGGCCTTTTTGCACATTTCTTGCTTGTCATCAGGGAGGTCTCGTTGTCTAGGTCTGGGCAACATGGACCCCCTCCCGCAGCCCCTATAGTGAGCAGAACCCCAGGCCAAAGAATCCTTCTGTAGAGATCGCACAGCAGCCAAAACACTAGAAAAAAAGGTGGCTTCCCAAGACCCCGGGGGCAAAGCCCCTGAGCCCGAGCCCAGGCGGCAGGCCCAGCAGCAGCAGCCTCCCGGGCCCAGAGGGTGGGGAGCAGCAGTCACGGCCGCACCCAGGGCAGACCCACAGACCACGCTCTGCAACCTCTGGACTGGATGAAGAGTGGATGAATGGAGGCTATGGTGGAGGCTGGGCCTCAGAGGGCCCTGGGCGCCAGGCTCAGGTGCCTGGTGCAGCAGCAGGTCCCTGAGGAAGGGGCCAGGCCCGACTGGTGCAGGCTGCAGGGGTGGCTGGGGGCCAGAGTGGGGCATCCAGGACAGCAGAGGTGGGCGGAGCCAGTCTTGAGGCCCGCAGCAGGCCGTGCCGGAGACGCCAGCTCTCTGCTCTGATCTGTCACCCTCGCCGCCCGGAGCCAGTCCCCGGAGCGGTCCTCCCCCCAGAGGGCCTCAGGCGGCTGTCGGAACTCAGCTGTGCCAAACCCATCACCGCCAATCAATATGCAATGGATTCGGTCTGCGGGCCAGCGCGCCACAGCCAGGCCGGGCCGCGGAGCCCTGCCACCCTCCGACAAGACAGATGGGTTTCTGGAAGCCTTCGGGGAGGGGCAGGGAGAAAAGAAGCCTCGTTTTTTTCCTGCCTCATCTTTAAATATGAGATCTCACATAGACATAGGGGAGAGGGCTTGGCTTGGCTCAAAGGAGAAGACCTCCCCCTTGGTGTGGAGTCAAGAAGACGGGCAGCTCCCCTCCGCCCTGCACCAGCTGGGCTACAAAGAAAGGGGTCTCCCCTGGCCCTGCAGGCACCTGTGAGGACAAAGGGGGCAGGCGGCCACGACCCCCATCCGGGAGCTCATGGCCACATGCAGGAAGAGTAGGAAAGTCAGAGCCAGTGAGGACCTCGGAGCCACCTGGACGGTCCCTCCATCCCGGTCGCAGAAGCCGAGGCCCAGGAAGGCAGAGGCGCACGCCCTGCTGGGCAGCAAGTAAGCCACGGCCAGGAGTGTGGTCCATGTCTGAGCGCTCCAGAGGCCAAGAACCGGGCAGAAAGGGCCTGTGGGGCGTGGGGTGCCAGGGTCTGCACAGGAGCTACTGGGTCAAGGCCCCTTTGTCACCTGGGCCGCCTGCACCCCATGGGCACCAGCACAGCTGAGGCTGGGGGACGGGCACTCGGCCTTGCCCTCTGCACCGCCACCACACTTTAACTGAGCTTCTGAGCAGCATGTAGGAGGACAGCAAAGGGACCCAGATCCAGCCAGGTGGCCGGCGAGGCTTCCTGGAGCAGGAACCTCATGCAGCTGGCCTTGAAGGAAGAGCCCAGGCAGGGCCAGGCAGGCCAAGTGTGGCTGAGCCTGTGAACAGCATGCACAGTGCCCAGAGGCTACGAAGCAGTGACAGGCGGCCTAAAGCGCAAGGCTGAGGAACTACCTGAGAGAGCCAGGTGGCAGGGGGCAGGCCCAGGAGACAGCGCAGAGCTCAGCCTACCCAGAGTCCGCCTGCAGCAGTGGGTATGCGCGGTGTGGCGTGCACCGTGTGCCTGTGTGTACACGCAGTGTATTGTGCATGGACATGCTAGTTGCACACTCACATGTATAAGTCGACTTGTGCACTGTAAGCATGCAAATGTGCACACATATGTGCACGCACTTACATGCAGATACCTAGGCCTGCATTACGTGTGTGTCTGGGCATGTATGTGGGTGCACGGCACAGTATGGGGGGGCGTGTACAAACATGCATGCAGCGCTCATGCGCAGTGAGTGGATGTGTGCGCGCAGGGCTGTTTGTGTTTGCATGTGCAGGAGTGTGAGCACGCACACACAGGGACACGGGTACTCATGGATACGCGCATGCACATGTGGACACACATGTGTGTAAACAAGGTGCATGTGTGTGCATGCACACCCGTGTAAGCCAAGGTGGTTCAAGACCAGCTCCCCTCTGCGCATGCCAAGGCTGCTCATGAGGTATGGTGCACAGCACGCAGGGTGGCCCTGGCCCTGGCGCAACGTCCCTGGCTGTGTGGCCCTGGAGGGACCAGCCCTGTTCTTCTGGGGTGCGGTCTGCCTCTGCGGTCCCGGCAGCGCCTGCTCCGTGCAGCTTTCCTCCTGGGACGCTCCTGCCCCTCCCGACGTGCCCCCACGCACTGAGCACAGACACACCCCCAGGGCAGCACTCACCCACCCCCACTCAAGCCCAGCCTGGGCCTGGTCGCCAGCCACGCATAGGACAGGCATCTTTCTGGGCACACGCCATCGGCCGGCTTCAGAGCCAAGTTTTCAACATCTGGACAAAGACGCTTCTCTAGCTCCTTCGCAAACTGCGCACTCCTGGGCCTTGGCACCAGGAAGGCCACATACCACCCAGCCCCGGCACAGCCCAGGGCTGCCCAAAGGGAGGGCTCGGTGCCCTCTGCCTCGCACCCCTTGGAGTGGCCCCTCCTCTGCATTTTGGGAGATGTGGCCAGCAGCATCAGGCAACAGGAAGTCAGTGTCCCTGCCCAGGGCCTGGGCCACGCACGGGCTGGGCACTCCAGATGCCCTCGGCCGACCTGGTCTTGAGAGCTGCCGCCTGAGCAGTGTGGAGCCCTGCTGGCTGCAGGCCCAGCGCTTGCTCTGCTCCTGTTCCTGCGAACGCCTGTGCTGGGCCGCCACTGCCTGCAAACACCAGGCTGTCCACGAGCCAGAGGAGCCTCCCCACGCCGTGCTTCTCTAGACAGGAGCCCTGACCTGGGGCGGGAGCAGCTGCCGGGCAGAGCCATCTCTCCAACACCTGCATCTGGCCATCGCCACAGCCTCTGCCGGGATCCTCCTCTGGCTCCGCACACCTCCAGAGCCAAAGCCCCTCCCCAGGAGCACAGCCTCCCGTCCTCACGCTCCTGAACATCGCACGGCCACCTCCTCCGGGAAATCTTCCGCAGGCTGGGGAGGGGCCCCAGGGCCTCCACGGTGCTCAGGGCACCCATCTCGGCATGGGCACCGTCCACCCCAACAGCAAGCACCACAAGGCCAGGCCTCCTTGCCCTCTGCACAGATGACTGGCCCTCAGAGCAGGCCCGAGCATCCCAGTGACGGAGAGCACTGTGTGGGGCTTCTGCGCAGAGCGCACGCCAGCCCGATCGCGGCATTCATTGACTCTCCAGGACCAAAGGAGCTTTCTAACAACGACAGTGGCTCCCTCCCTGCACGGCACCTTCCACATGCCAGTCAGGGCTCTTTGCTGCCCCTACGTATACAAATGCCCAGGACTGGCACAGCAGGAGCGGTCCTCCACTTGAGCCCTGCTGCTGGCAAGCCCACCACCCAGGATGCTTGCTTCCTGCCTGGCCATGGCGGGTACCTCCAGCCCCAAGTGTAGGCTCTGCTGGTGACAACATAATGAACAAGGAGGCCAGAGGTCTATGGTGGCATCTGCTATGACAGCAGTGTCCCCTGATTAAGGCTGCCCAGCCTGAGTTCAGACCAGACAGTAAAGCTGGCCCCTGTCAGGAGCTCAGAGACACAGCCACTCCACAGTGACACAGTTGTGGGCACCGCTGATGGGGGAGAAGAAACCACCCAAAGACCTCCCCACATGCCTCCTGGGCGCAGAGGCCATGTCACAACCAGTCTCCCTCCCTCTCTCACGTCTGAGGGCGAGGTGGAACCCCTGGCCAGGGCAGTGCATTTCTGGACTGTGTGAAGGGTCCTCCCTTCCACCCAGCAGGGAGATGTAGGGCCTGGGGACTCCAGCTGGTCCCTGGGCCACCTCCTCCCTAGTCTGCCTCCCACAGCCCCAGGCTGCCTGGGGGCAGGGACCAGGACCCAACGCGCAACCCAGTCCCCAGTGACAGTACCTTTACATAATGGATGCACAGAGAACAGAGACGACGCTCCCTAGGGCCCGCTCCCACAAAACCGCCCATGGTGGGGCAGCTGTTTGGGGTTTGTCAGAGGCGGTGATTTTGAACATTCCCCCAGTCTTTAAAAGCAGGGTCACGCCGCCTAAGAAGTAAACTTCAATAATTGCCAACATGGGCGCAGGGCTTGGGAGCCTGCCCAGGGCTTCCACAGGCACCGCCGCCGTTATGATTCATGCTTCAGCTGCGCTGGGAAGCGAGCAGGGGAGGGAACTGAGGCCGGCTGAGGAGGTGGCTCTGCAGGGGAGCACCGACCCCAAGCCCCACAGGGCCAGTATGCAATAGGCGGTGCCGCGTCCTCAGCCAAGCTGTGAGAGGCTCACCCTCCAATCAGGCCGCGGACCCCAAGCTAGCCAAGCTGCGCGCTGGTGTGCACGCCGGCGCGCGCGCCGGAGCCTGTGCCGGGGGAGGTGAAGGAGCCCACCCGTCTTAGAAAGAGCAGGCTTCTAGAACTCACCGCCCAGGCCAGCCGGTGATCAGCCCAGTCCCGCAGGCTGCAGTCGGCCCTGGAGGGGGCGCCCTAGCCGAGCGCGCGCCCCGCGCCGCCGCCCCGGACTCCTCCCCGGCGCCGCGCGGGCAGGTTCGCCAAGGCGGCCGCGGGCTCGGGCGCCCGGCCCGCTCCCCCCGGGCCGGCGGCGCGGGCCTGCCCGGCGCCCCGCCCCGCCCCGCTCGCCCTCCCCGCTGCGCAACTCGACCCAAGTTGGAAACCGAGCCCGGCGGCTGCACTCGCGCCGAGCGCACGGCAGCGGCGGAGGCGGCGGCGGCGCAGCACTGGCGAGCAAGGCAGGAGAGGCGGCGCCCGCACGGCCGAGCTCGGACCGCGGGGGGCGCCCGCGCCCGGGAGCAGCCGGAGGACTGGCGGCGGTGCCGGCGCCCAGCCTGGGAAAGTAAAGTTGGAGCAGGAGGCTGGGCGCGGGGGCCCGGAGGAGCCGCAGCCCGCGGCCCGGCGCGGCGAGCGCTAGCTGGCTAGATGGGAGGCAGAGCGCTGGGGCTACCGCCGCCTGCAGCCTGCGCCCCAGCCGGGCGCCGGGACCGTGGAGCAGCTCAGGCGCGCCGGCTGGGGCGCCGCGTCGCCGTGGGCTCGTGGCCGGGACGCTCCCAGTGAGCGGGGCCGAGGGCGGGGCCGCGTGAGGACCCCGGGACCTGCCCCCCTTCCCCCAGCCGCCGCGTCTCCGCTCGCTCCGGGCGCCTCCAGCTCTGCACTTACGCGCGCGGCAGCTGCGGGGAGCCCGGCAGCCACGCTCTCCGGCGCGCCGCCCGCCGGGCCACCACGGCCAAGGGCCAGCTGCAGGGCTCCGCGGTTCCCGGCGGGCACGCCCGAGGAGCAGGCGGCGATGCAGGCGCCGACCCGGGCTGGGGGGCGCCCGAGCTGCCGCGGCTGCGCCCCGGCTCCTGGCAGGACCGCGTAGCTCGCGGGAGGACCATGGCTTCCCCGGCGCTGGCGGCTGCGCTGGCGGTGGCGGCGGCGGAGGGCCCCAACGCTAGCGGCGCTGGCGACGGGGGCAGCGGCGGGGGCGCTAACGCCTCGGGGGCCACCTGGGGACCGCCGCCAGGCCAGTACTCGGCCGGCGCTGTGGCGGGGCTGGCGGCCGTGGTGGGCTTCCTCATCGTCTTCACCGTGGTGGGCAACGTGCTGGTGGTAATCGCCGTGCTGACCAGTCGGGCGCTGCGCGCGCCACAGAACCTCTTCCTGGTGTCGCTGGCCTCAGCCGACATCCTGGTGGCCACGCTGGTTATGCCCTTCTCGCTGGCCAATGAGCTCATGGCCTACTGGTACTTTGGGCAGGTGTGGTGCGGTGTGTACCTGGCACTCGACGTGCTCTTCTGCACCTCGTCCATCGTGCACCTGTGCGCCATCAGCCTGGACCGCTACTGGTCGGTGACGCAGGCCGTCGAGTACAACCTGAAGCGCACTCCTCGCCGCGTCAAGGCCACAATCGTGGCTGTGTGGCTCATCTCGGCCGTCATCTCCTTCCCGCCGCTGGTCTCCTTCTACCGCCAGCCGGACGGAGCCGCCTACCCTCAGTGCGGCCTCAACGACGAGACCTGGTACATCCTGTCCTCCTGCATCGGCTCCTTCTTCGCGCCCTGCCTAATCATGGGCCTGGTCTACGCGCGCATTTACCGGGTGGCCAAGCTGCGCACGCGCACACTCAGCGAGAAGCGCGCTCCCGCGGGCCCCGACGGCGCATCTCCGACCACGGAGAACGGGCTGGGCACGGCGGCGGGCGAGAACGGGCACTGCGCACCCCCGCGCGCCGACGTGGAGCCAGACGAGAGCAGCGCCGCTGAGAGGCGGCGGCGCCGGGGCGCGCTGCGGCGGGGCGGACGGCGGCGCGCGGGCGCTGAGGGGGGCGCGGATGTGCCGGGGCCCGGGGCCGCGCCGGCTGATGCGGGCGCCCTGGCGGCAGCCCGGTCCCCGGGTCCTGGCGGGCGCTTGTCGCGCGCCAGCTCGCGCTCCGTCGAGTTCTTCCTGTCGCGCCGGCGCCGGGCGCGCAGCAGCGTCTGCCGCCGCAAGGTGGCCCAGGCGCGGGAGAAGCGCTTCACCTTCGTGCTGGCCGTGGTCATGGGCGTGTTCGTGCTCTGCTGGTTCCCTTTCTTCTTCAGCTACAGTCTGTACGGCATCTGCCGCGAGGCCTGCCAGCTGCCCGACCCGCTCTTCAAGTTCTTCTTCTGGATCGGCTACTGCAACAGCTCGCTCAACCCGGTCATCTACACGGTCTTCAACCAGGACTTCCGGCGCTCCTTCAAGCACATCCTCTTCCGACGCAGGAGAAGGGGCTTCCGACAGTGACCTGGGGCTGACTTGCCTGCCCTCCTGGTCACTCCGGCGGGCGTGGGGGCTCCTCCCCAGAGACCCAGGGATGGACTGGCTTCCAGGGCACAGGGGAGAGAGGGTGCAGCAGGGCTAGACGGAGAGACAGCTGGGCCTCCGGGGAGTGGGAGGGAGAGAGGGGAGACCCTTTGCCTTCGCATCTCAGCCAGGGGCTGTTTCTGGGGCTCCAGGCCGGAATCCAGGTGCCGGAGCCTTGCTGAGGTCTGATGTGAGGTGGGCTTTTAGCCAGCAGCAGCGGATGCAACCCCCCTACCCCAAATGGGTGAGAAAGGAGCTTCCTCCCAAACACACACCGCCTGGCATTCCCGGGAACAAGGGCTGACTTCCCCAGGACCTGGGGGGACGGCTCTCTGGGGGGAGGAGGAGGAGGGCACTGACCATCTTTGATTACTGAAAGTATTCAAATGTTTGCCAAAAAGCAAACAGCCCAAACAACCAGACTATTTTCTAAATAAACCTTTGTAATCTAAGCTTCAGGTGCAGCCCTCAGTCGATAAGCCCCTGGGGTACCCTCCAGGCCCTCCAATGCCTAGCCCACCCCCAGGTTAGGAAGAGGGCTCGGGGGGGGCCTCCAGATGTCAACTTCCTCTCTTGCATGAGTAGGAGGGGTCTATTATTTATTTTTTTAAAAAGCAAAATGCTTTATTTACAAACAAAATATATACTCAAAAATTCTTGTGCTATAAGCAGTTAAGCAGCAAAGCTGAGTGTAGAGCTATGTCTCAGGAAACTGTCCTTCTCCCCGGCCCATTTCAGAAATCTGCCCCTGAGGGAAGAGATAGGGCTCTCCAAGTCCCTGCTTCCAGCAGCTTCAGGCCAGTCCTCTGGGGCTCTTGGTGCTTTCCGGGTTTGCCTCTTTGAAGCAGGTAGGGCGGGGTGAGACCTGACCCCCCAAAGCAGAACCCTTTACATGGGCTGGGCCAAGGCAGGCCCTTAAGACTGACTCCAGCCCTGAGGCCTTTGCTTGCTGGGCCGGGCCAGAGTGCGGTGGGGCAGCCCTGTCACCATTTCTGAAACAAACAGAAGGTCACGCAGAACCACGAGGGTGGGACGTACCTGCAGTAGGTGGGCGGGAGCTGGAGCCTGCCCCCTCCCAGGTCCCCGGGCTTCCTCCCAGTGCTGCCCACCCTCAGGCCTGTTCAGCCCCCACGCCCTGGCAGAGGGGCGGGAGGGAGGGAGTACTACAGCGGGCCTCCTGGGTGCCGGGACCCCGCAGGCTCCTCCAGCCCCTGGCAGCTCTTGGGGTGGAGGTGTGGAAGCAGGTTAGTGAAGGGGAGCCCCAAACATGCTGCGGCTCAGTGGGTGAGGAGTCTCCTGCTGGGAACCCCTCTGTGGCCATGCAGTCCTCTGCCTCCTCCTGGGGCCCCACGTTTCCCCATGTGTGCCCCCTCCCAGCCCCCATCTCTCCCCGTTCCCACACAGCTGTCCTTGCCTGGGGCGGTCCAGGGTCTGTCCTGGGGAAGGGCCAGCCCTCCCTCCTGCCTTTCACTCCCAAGTCCCCTCCACTGAGTCAGGCACCTTTCTAGTCTGACCTGCCATCGCTGTCACCTGGAAGAGACCCTGAGCTGCTGCCTGTCCTCGTCACCCTGCATCATAGGCCCTCGGGATACCCCAACGGCAGGTGCTGCCCCACACTGTGTCCACAGAGACTCGTACCCACTGTGTGCTGGGCTCAGACACGGGGGCCACAGACCAGGAGTCCAGCAAGTAGACGAGCTGGGAATGGGCAGCCAAGGGGACCAGCATGATTGACCCTCACCAGGCCTGGACAGACGAACCCCAGCTCTTGTTGGGCTTCACAGCTGCCTGCGAGGGAGGGGCTGCTGGGCTCCGGCTGGCCACAGGTCTGCAGTCCACCCGCCAGCAGAACCAGGGGTTCTTGGGGGTGCCTCGCCTGGGAGATGGCATGGCTGATACCACTGAGAAGAGGGGGGTGCCCAGGGAGCCCCCACATTCTTACAGAAAGACTCCCAGGCCCAGGGCCTCAGAACTTCCCTCCAGGCTCGGCATCTTACCGAGCTTGCAGGGGGTGCCCCAAGCTGCTGGCCAGCGGGAAGGCAGTGCCCTTGCCCGGCACTCAGCCACCCGTCCAGTCCAGGGAACCCTTGCCTTGAGAGGAAGGACATTTTGGAGCTCATGAGTTTTATTACTAGCACATTTCATGGGGCGCAGAGAGAGGGATCCACCCGCCTGTGGTCACTCAGCTGGTGATGAGACCCAGCCAGCCTCAAGGTGCGGTCGCAGAGTGACGTGTTCACGGAGCACGTCTCCGCCGTCCCTTCTGCCCCTCAGGAGGCTGTGGGCAAGGGCCACTTCGCCCAGCTGAGAAGTTCCCCAGACAGGGTTCAGGCATGTCTTGGGAAACAGAGGTCATCCTCATGTGGGGCGGAGCCTCTGGTGCCAACGCGGCGTGCCAGGCTCTAGAGGGGCTGGACCACTGTGGCCCAGGGCTGCCAGTGTCCTGGCCGGGGGCGGGCATGGTCAGCGCTTTAGGATTTCACTGTAACCCGGAGGTTACAGGGGACATGCATTCACCCTGGGCCAGCACCTGCTGTCACTCAGCTGTGTGGCCATGAGCAGGTCACCTGTGAGCTTGGTGACCCTTGGTGCAGGGTTGGTGACTGCCCCCAGTTCTGGGGTCATTAACTCTGCAAGGAGAGTGCAGAGCCCGGGTGGCAGCAGCCCCCCCCTCCTCCCCCCCGTCCCGGGCCTCCTGCCTGCTGAGCTGTCCACAGCCGGGCAGGGGAGCCTGGTCCTCAGCCTGCTTGCTGCGGGGACGGGGCGCGTCCTTGCCCAGTCCCCGTGTCCTCAGGGATGAAGGGGGAGTGTGGACCTCCATCCCGAAGGTGCTGGGCCCAGGCAGCTCCCCTGCTCACCAGAGAGACGACTCTGGTGCACGGAGGAGTGGCCCAACTCCTGTCCCCGTCCCCTGTCCCTGTCCCCTGTCGGGCCAGCAGGTCTGCCCATGCCCGTGATGGCCATCATCTTCTCTTCACGTCCACTACGCAGGGCCGGGGCTGTCGACCTGTCTGGGTTGAGGAAACAGGGCCGGGGGCCACCCGTTGGTGGGGGTGGGGGCAGCATCAACCACGACCCCGGAGAGCCCAGCCACAGGAAGCCCAGCTCGAAGCCCCTGTCCAGCTCGAGGGGGCCTTGCGGCAGGCCTGGGCCTGCAGAGAGGCCTCGTGCACACCACTTCCCGCACAGGGTTCCCGCAGCCTCCAGGGAGAGCTCAGGGAGAGGCGACGCAAGCCGGGCTCAGGGGCCACGTCTGTAATCCCCGCGACTCGGGAGGCTGAAGCAGGAGGATTGCAAGTTCAAGGCCAGCCTCAGCAACTTCGCAAGGCCCTAAGCAATTTAGCAAGACCCTGTCTCAAAATAAACAAGGCTGGGGACGTGGGTCAGTGATTAAGTGCCCCTGGGTTCAATCCCTGATGCCAAAATAAAATAAAATACCAAAATGGAATGGAGCCACTGGGGCATTGCGGGCTCACACGGGTGGGGCTTGAGGCCGGACTTCACAGGCACCGCCTGGCCCAGCCGGAGCACACCCAGACATTAACCCGTGCTCCTGGCTGAGTTCGGGGCGGGGGATCCTCCAAAAATCAGCAATGAATTTGAAAGACGCTCCTCCTTGGAGCCGGGGAACTGCTACCCTCCCAGAAGCAGCTCTGGCTCTGGCTGCTGCCCGGCTGGGGCGGGGCCGGGCGGGCGCAGGCACTTGCTGGGGGCCGCCCTCGCTGCGAGCCAGCAGCTGTATTCTCCATCACACCCTCCAGGACTCAGATATCCCAGCACAGCGCCCATCAAAACGCAAGGCGCCCGCAGGTTCGTAGCAGCGCCTTGTGGAGCCCAGCCCCACCTCCACGGCCCACGGCCACCCCACCACGTGCAAGGGTGGGGAGGCCACGGCCCCAGGTCCTGTGTCACACACCTCGGGCATCCGTTCATGCCTCAGCCATGTGCTCGACACAGCCGGGCACAGACGGGGCCTGCCTCCCAGAGGCCGCGAGGGCAGTCTGTGGGTGTGGGTGGGGCTCCTGTGAACAGGGGGGGTCTTTGGAACTGAGGAACAGGACAGATCACCCTGGCCAGGAAAGGACCTCCCACCAAGGATCCACCCTCCACCTGAGCCGGGACCCCAGGGGTCAGCACCATCTGACCAGCAGGGCTGCTGCGGGGGGTGGGGGTGGCAGAGGTCAGAGTGTCCCACTCTCCTGGGGACGGGGGTGATTCCCTGGGTCCATTCCCTGTGTGAGCCAGGCCAGCCCCCGACTCCCACCAAGTGTAAATACTCTGCACACCCCTCCCTGCCTGGGAGGGTCGGGCACAGCGCTGTCCTCTGAAGTCGGCCTGGGAACTGGAGTCAGCTGTAGACTTTGGGCCAAGAGAAAGCCCTGGGGACCAAGAACATATTTCTTCCTTGCCAAGAGGATTTGTGGCTGCTCCCAGTAAAAGCCTCGGGTACAATAGGATCATTATGGTCAAGATAAGAAATCAGGCCACACAGGGTGGGGTGGGAGCATTGGCACAGAGAGCGGGTTAAAGGGGGTCCTGCCCTTAGGTCTGAACAAAAACATGCCCAGAGCTACCTGGCAGCCATGGAGAAAAAGGAAACAGGATAGGCACACCCCTCTCTTGACTTGATGAAGATTGACAGAAAAGGCTGGAACCCAGGAGGTCTGCAGCTGGGCCCACCTGCAGGACTGCTGATCCCAAAGGCCTCCTCAACTCTGCCCCCAGGAGAGCCCAGAGGGCATTCAAGTCACAGCAAAGCCCTGACCCAGGTCCAGCCACATCAGCAGCCATTTATTATTCCAACCACAGCCTGCAAGCATCTGGGTCGGGGATGGTGGCCCCAGCCCAGCCCAGAGACTGCAGCCACGCAGCTCTGAGGCCCACACTCTGCAACCGGGTGCCAGGAGGAGCCGTGAGGTCCCAGAGCCTCCCTGGCACGAGGCCCCTGCAGACCCTGCCCTCCAGCTCCCTGCAGCCCCCTGCAGCCCCCCCTGCAGACCCCCCCTGAGGCTCCTTGCAGACCCCCCTTCAGACCCCCTGTGGCTCCCCGCAGACCCTCCTGCAGACCCCCTGTGGCTCCCTGCAGACCCCCCTTCAGACCCCCTGTGGCTCCCCGCAGACCCCCCTGCAGACCCCCTGTGGCTCCCCGCAGACCCTCCTGCAGACCCCCTGTGGCTCCCTGCAGACCCCCCTGCAGACCCCCTGTGGCTCCCTGTAGACCCCCCTGCAGACCCCCTGCAGCTCCCCGCAGACCCCCCTGCAGACCCCCCCCCGTGTGGCTCCCTGCAGACACCCCTACAGACCCCCTGCAGCTCCCTGCAGACCCCCCCTGCAGACCCCCCCTGCAGACCCCCCCCTCCCCCGCGGCTCCCAGCTCCCAGTCCTATCAGGAGGAGGCGGTCACCTCCCGCTCTCCCCTCCCTTCCCCCCTCTCCTGTTCTGACCCCGCCCCCCCCCCCACTCTGGACCCTGCCTGGGCTGGGGGCCGCCCACCTGTCTTTCCCGACCACCCCTCTTGTCTCCAGAGAGCCCTTTGGAGCCTCCAGCCCCCAGGCTGGCCAGGCCCTGCCCCTTTCCCCCCAGAGCAGGCGGGCACTCAGGGCACAGGGAAGCTGGCGCGGGGACAGGGCGTCATCTTGGGCAGGTGGCAGTGGGTCAGAGCAGGCTGCTCTGTCTCGTGCAGAGGGGGAAGCATCGAGACTGCTGCCTGTGGCGGGCCCCTAGCAGGGTCGCCGCCCGTGGTGAGGGGCTCAGAGGTGGCCCGCCCCGCGCAGGGCGCTCTGGCTGTTGCAGGATCCGCTGCAGCAGGAAGCCCGGCCTGCAGGCCGCTGGGGCTGCAGCTCCAGCTTGGCTCTGTGCTGCGGGGGTTCCCGCCTCACGTGCAGTCCCGGCTGCTGAGGCCCACGTTCCAGTGTGGGTGGGCGGCTTCTCCCCTTCATTAGCTCTGACTGACTGCGGCTCACCAGAAACCAGTGAGCTCGGCAAGGCCTGGGGCGGACGCTGTCCACGCACGGGGCGGGGGGGACAGTGATGTGCCAGAGGGCACGTCCACCTCAAGGGCCCTCCCCATTTCCGAGAGGCCCAGAGAGGGGAGGCACGAAGGGTAAAGGTGACCAGCAGATGTGAGGGATGCACACATGCCCGCTGCATGCCAGGCTGGGGGCTGGGCACGCCATGCTTCCACCTGTCACGACCCCGCCAGGGAGGCACATGCACCCATTTCGCAGAGGAGGAGACCCAGCTGCAGAGGGGACAGGGGAACCGGGCTCTGCCGCCCCTCCTCTGCTGAGTGTCAGTCTCCTTTACAGGAGGGAGGGGCTGGGCGGGCCAGGGCGTCCCAGGGCCGCCCTGTTCTGGGTGGTGACCCAGCTGTGACGCAGCGCTGTCCTCTCTTCCTTCTCCTTAGGTCAAACCCCGGCCCATGGGAGAAGGCAGGCCCCAGGACCTGCACGCGGCTCCAATCGCCTGGCTTGGTCCCGTCAGCCTCCGCGGGCTGCGTGAGGGCCCTTCCCAGGGCAGCCGCTGTTGATCCTGTCGTCCTAGAAACTCCGCCGAACAATGAGGCGGCTTTTGGAGATCACCCCACCCAGGATATAAAATGCCAAAATGTTTGTGGAGAAAAATAATTCGGTTACCGGCTTCCTAGAGTGTGCTGCCATCGCAAATCGAATTCAAAGCAAAATCAGTCCTCTTTTAATTGGCTCAAATGAAGCTGTTATTCAGAATTGATTGTTGTTTTTGCTTCCGCAAGGATTGGAGAGGGCGGCGGAACAATGCAGCGCCTCGCGTGTTCACGGTGCTCGGCCAGGACCGTGGGGGGCGGGTGGCACAGGCAGCGGCAAGCCGGAGGGCGCTGACCGTGTGCCTGGAGAGGGCAGGACCGTGACGTGGACGGGACAGCCTGCACACCTGCAAGCCTCTGTCTCGGCCATCTCCAGGAACCTCTCTGCAGACCTCCTTGTGGGAATGGGCTTGAAATCTGACCGAGCCAAGTCATATCCTGAGCCTCAGTTTTCTTCTCTGTAAAATGGGCCTAAGCCACCCAGCGCCCGCCGGGCTCGCAGGCTTGGTGAGGAGCAGAGTCAGACTGGGCCTGCGTCCCTGTGCAGCTCTCCCTGGCCCTGAGCACACAGCCCTCTGCCAGCTCGTCCGGGTGGGGCATTGGCCTTCCAGAGGCCTGAGGTCCCCGAGGGGGTGGAAAGCCCCAGGCCCTCGACTCTACGGATGGGTCCTGGACGGTTGCCGCCTGAAGCGATGGCCGCTTGGAGCAACGAAGCCGCGGGAAGAAGTTCAGAGGCGAACTGGAAACAAACAGCTTTTTATTCTGATAACTTTTCTCTCTGGCTCTAACAACGACTAACACGCACCACACACACCACCAAAATGGCGCTGACCCGATCAGCAATCTCGGCCAAGTCACTCGAGATCCCGGGCCAAGTCCTGCGAGATCCCGGGCCAAGTCCCGTGAGACTACGGAAGGCGGCAATGCCCAAATCTCCATGGCCCATAGTCAACCGCAATTTAAGCCATCTCCCCAAACAGGGCTCCTACACTGGACAGCCTCGTATAGTCCAGGGTTCATGCCCTGTCCTGGGACAGGAGGGGAGGCTCAGGCAGGCCGTGGCCTCCCAGGAGCCTGCCTCCCCCGCCTCACCTTGCCCCAGGTTCCACACAGAGGCCTGTCACAGCGGGCACTTGGTACGTGCTGGAAGAGGCACAGGCCTGTCCTCCAAGGTGCCCCCAGCCAGGCTGGGGTGCGGCACAGGGTCTCAGGACTGTATAGCACAGGCGCAGCCGGGGCCTCTGGCCTCCGTTCCCTGGTCCACCACGCAGAGCCCACGGTGACAGACATCAGGCCTGGGGTCACAGAGGGCACGCTCCTCTCCCCCTCCTGCCGCACGTGCTGGCCTGGGGAGTGAAGGAGGGCTCAGGGCCGATGCCCAGGATGCAGGACAGAGGAGACCAATCGAGCTCTGGCCTGAGAAAGGCTGGCCAAGCTGCCGGGGGCCTCGCCCAGGCGGCCGGCCGCGGAGTGCGCAGTGGTCAGGGCCTCGGAGGTGAGGAGGACCGGCTGAGCCGTAGTGGCAGGGTCGCCTGTGCATCAAGGATGAATGTGTCACCTGGGTGTCAGAGATGGAGCAATGGCCTCCGTGAGGGAGCCTTGGCCTCTGGGGGCTGTTGGGGCGGTGGGACGTGCTCCTTGGCAGTGTGACTCTGGGCCTCTACAGGGGAGGCCTGGGGGAAGAGGGGAGGCTGAAACCAGCTCCCACCTCCCAGCACAGGGCTGTGCCGCCTTCCTTGAGCCTGTGTCCCCGTGCCATGGGCCAGTGGACTGGCGAGGAAGGAGGCGGTCAGGAGCGGACTCCTTCCCGCTGCCTGGAGACTCCACTCCATGGGGCAGGCCCCTTTCTCCAGGTGCCCAGGCCTTGTCCCCGAGTGCCTGCCCTCCCAGGCCCTGCAGCTAGCGGGCATGGGGGACACACCCTACTTTCAGGGAGCTCAAAGCCTGGGGAGGGGGGTGACGTCCACTGGATGGCCAGAGACACAGAGCCCCAGGACTCAGAAGGACACAGTGCCCTGAGAGCAGCACCTTCCAGAGGCAGAGCTCGGCCGGGGCCCGGCGTCTGCCCTCCCCCCCCGCCCCTCCCACCCTCCCGGCCTCCAGTCCCCCAGGCACAATGTGGTGAGACCCGTGGTCATCTGGCCAGTGCCACTGTGCTCCAGGGGCAGGACTGGGACCTTGTGAACTCCGTGAAGGTCCATCTGCCCACAGATGACCCTCAGGCAAAGACATGCTGAGCGGGGAGCGGCGGTGTCCCCTGTGATCCCAGCAACTCAGGAGGCCGGGCAGGCGCAGCACAGGTTCAAGGCTAGCCTGGGAAACTTAGTGAGGCGTGTCTCAAAATAGAACCTAAAAAGTGCTGGGGCTGCAGCTCAGTGGCAGAGCACCCCCGGGTTCAACCCCCGTACCGAGAGAGAGAGAGAGAGAGAGAGAGAGAGAGAGGGAAGGAAAGGAGAGAACGGGAGGGGGGCACCGGGCACCAGGCTCTCGCCCTGGTCCGCCACACCCGAGGCAGCAGGTGGAGAGGGGACCTGGCATGCAGGGCTGCTGGGCCACTGGGCCAGGCCCCACCTTGGGACTCCTGCAGCATGGCCACTCGCAGGGGTGCCCCACATGAACGAGCATCTCAGTCCCGGGGGACGGCCGGTGCACCCCCACCCCCGGCAGAGGCTCCGCGGGGGGTGGCTCAGCTGGCCTGGGCCCGGGTGTGAGCAGCTCACGTCAGAGCGTCTCCGCCACCTGTCCCGGGAGCTGGCGCCCCGCCTGAGCAGCGACGCTGTAGTAGGCCGTGACATCGAGGTCCCTCACCTGAGGCCCTCCAGGGTGGGGCGGTGGCCGGGGCGTCTGCGCGGGGCTGCGTGCGCACGGCTGTCCCACTCCGAGGCTCTGTCCGGGCCAGGCACAGCCTGGGTTGAGACCAAAGGCTCCCGTTTGCAGGGCCAGCTAAAGGAGAGCGAGAGCCACAGGTCCTTCCCGGGTCCGCCACCCCAACCACTGGTGGACCAGCCCCCCAGGTGTGGCTCCCACGTCCGTAGGCTTGGTGCAGAGGGTGGGGCCTCTGAGTGACCCCCGGACGCACCATGGTGCTGCCAGTCTGGGCCCAGGGTGACCTCACCAGCCCCACCCTGGGAGGCCTCGAATGCCCGCCTGTCTGAGGCCCTTTCTGTGCCCATGCCCTGGCCATGCACCTCTTATCTCCCTAGGGGAGGGTCCAGGGGACAAGGGTGTCATGGCTGCAGGTCGGGTGGGAGGAGGAGGCCAGAGGGCTGCCCAGGGGCAGGCAGCAGCCGCCATCTGGGGTGGGGAACGGAGGGAGCCACCGTGCCTTGTCACTTACAAAGCACAAGGTCAAAGAGTGTCGAGACGAGAGCGCAGCCCCTGGGCCCCGAGCAGGGGCGCTCCCAGGCAGCACCCCGGGACGGCTCTGGCCACTGCTGTCGCGGTCAGGGCTCTGCCCTGAATGTCGATAGAGCTTGGCTCTGGTGGCGTCAGGAGACCAGAGCTGAAACTGATCCCACGGGGCTCGTCCCAGCGCCCACGCTCTGAGGGGCAGCAGGGCCTCGGCTTCCTCCCGGGACTCAGCGCACCGGGGGCTGCCGTGCTGACCCCTGTGCGGGCTCCTCACCTGCACGGCCAGGGTGTGCCCGGGGGCAGCGCAGGCTGGAGCTCCTGCCCTTGGCTGAAGCCCTCTGTGGGGGCCGTGTGCTGTGGCCCCCAGCGCCGTCCCCAGCATTCCCTCATACAAAGTGCCGTGAGGGCCCACAGGGCCCCGCGGGCCAGCAAAACAGACTGGCCTCGCCTGGACTCTGACACCTGTGCCATCTTGTGGGGGCGAGGGACAGGCCACGGCCCCAAGACCACCGAGCCCAGCCTCAGCCTGTGCTGGAGACCAGACCATCCCGCCCAGGCCTGGGGCCCGGGGGTCGCAGGTGGCCTCCGCTGTGGGCGGGCAGCCGGGAGGCGAGTGCCGGTGCCCCCTGAGCTGGAGCAGGGTGGCACAGACCCGGTGCCCGGGGCTGGCTCCTCCCAAGACGCTCTCCTTGGCATGAGGACCGCAGCTCCCCATGTCCTCTCCTGGTTGTCCTCTGTGTCCTGGTCCCTCCTCTCACGAGGACCCCAGGCAGGCTGGTGAGGGCTGCCCTAGAGACCTCGCGAACCCTGACCTCTAAGGCCCTTCTCTGCACACCCTTCGGTCCTGACGGGCTAGGCTTCACCATGTGAATTTAGGGGACACATTCACCCCATAGCACCCCTCCATTTCCACCCGTGCATGGCCAGGGACACAGGCAGCCCCTCCCGGCCTCAGTTCCCCAGCGGCAGCCTGAGGGAGGTCCTGAGTATGCGCCGTGGGGCACCTGACAGTGCTTGTGTCCCTGGCCACGGAGGTACGAGAGACGCTCCCCTCGGTGCAGAAGCACCGGGTGCCCCCTACTTGCTGTGGGCAAGCCTGTAGGCCCGAGGGTCTGTGCGCCACCCCTGCCCCTCCAGAGGCTGCACTGGCTGGCGGTCAGGCAGCCACAGGGCCAGTCTAGAGGGCCGGCCCCTCGGAGGGCGGCTTCTGAGCCGGGAAGCAGGGCAGACGCCCTTGGAAGCCACAGGGCTTTTGCATCGGCTCCACGTGGCCCGGGCTTTGTGACTCCCCACCTGGGCCACCCTCGGGCACTTTTTGTTTTGCGTGCTGATGACAGCTATATTCAAGAGAGCCCCGAACTGGAAAGAGCCCAGCAGTCCATTGATTGGTGAGTGGCTCCGCACTGGTGCAGCCGCCAGACGCCGGATACTCCTCGGTGATGAAGAGGAGCCAACTGCAGCGGCCCCAGCAGCAAGGAAGGGTCTCGGAGCCGGGAGAGGAGGAGACGGCTGAGGCCGCTGCCCGGCAGCCCACCTGCACGACGCCTGGCTGAGGAGCCTTTGTTCTGGAGCAGTTGGGGGTCACAGCAAAACTGAGTGGGAAGTACCGAGTTGCTGAACCCCCGGGCACGCTTGGCCTCTTCGTCCATAACTGAGGTACACAAAGGACTGAGCAGGGAGGCAGGGCCCTAAGGTGCTAGCTGAAGGAGTGCTTGGTGGTCAGCAGAGCATGGCACCCTGGCCAGGGTCCATCCTCGGAGGCTCACAGACCCTTGGTGGGGCCTCCGGGGTTTGCAGGTGGTGGGAGAGGCTGGCCTTTGCCCCCACCCAGAAGGTTCTGGAAGGGTGCCCCTGTCTCGCTGCTCAGAGCTGAGAGCATCCTCTCAGCTGCACCTGCCCCCGGAGAGTCCCGTCGTCTGCTCTGATGATGGAAAACTACCAGACCGCCGGGAACCTGTTATCTGCCATCAGCGTGCCAGGGAGCCACTCGGGCCCAGGACAGCTGGCGGGAGGATGGGGTGTCTCCGTGCCTGGAGAAGGAGGGGACCCTGTTGCCACCATACCCGGAGCTGCTCAACCAGCAGTGAGGGCTGGCCTTGGACTCCTGCCAGGCTCCTCCTTGGGCCAGGAGGGCGCCGGAGCCTGGAATAAGACAGAATGGCCTGCCCTCGGGGATGAGGGCTCGGAAGGGGCCGGTGGCCTCCCCGCTGTGTGATCTCAGCTCGTGCCTCTGCCTCTCTGAACTGATTCTGCCAACGGCTGCTTCTTCAGCGCTTACCACACCAAGCAGCATGGAGGTGCCTCGCGCCACCCCGAAGGCCCAGCCTCCCCAATCTCCGGGGCCTCGTCACCGGAGGCAGGCCAGGGTCCCACTGCAGGGCAGACTGTGGCTGAGCTGGGGCTCCAGCCATGCAAAGGGGCCCCAGGACCCAGCCGTGTGGGCTGGGCTCAGGTCCCGGCTCCCGAGCAGTGGGGCCCTCCTACCCCAAGAACTGGCCTCCTACCCGAGGCTCCTGCGGCTCTGTGTCGGGGACCCAGCCAAGGCACAGTGACTGGGGTGCCATGGCCCTGAGGAGGGGACTGTTACCAGCCCCCGGGGAGAGGACAGGGGCACCACACACCCTCCCCTGTGTGGCAGGACCACGAGAGGCCTTCTTTGTCCTCCTCGGGCCGGCACAGGGCAGCGGTGAGCAGGGACCCTCCCACCTGCTGGAAGAGGAGATTTGGGAGTGAGCCACCATCAACAGGTGCTGGCTGCAGACCTCCACCCTGCACTGCAGGAGGGGGCCAGGGGGCCACAGGAAACCCCGTGAGTCACCCCTGCCCGCCGCCTTCCCTCTCAAGCCGGTTCTCCCGGGAGCACAGTCCTGCTCTGTGGACGGCCCTCCTCAGCTCAGCCGGCACCAGAGGAGCCCAGCGAGCCTCGCTCCGGGAGCCCTTCCCCGCGCGCCTGCCTCCAGAAGCCCGGCGGCTTCTCTGAAGCGCAGGTTCCTGCGGAAGCTGGCCTGTGAGCCCCACTCTGGGCCTGCTCTGAGCTCCCTGCAGCCAGGGCCGGCTGTGTGGCGCCCACTGCACGCACGGGCGAACCTCCTGTCCTCTAGTCTCTGGTCAGCGGGACCTGTCCAGCTGCGTTTAGGGGGTTGAGGAGGAATCCTGTCTCCTCTGGGGGTAGGTGCCGAGGCTGGGTTGGAGGGCTCAGCCGACAGCGCAGCCCTGCCCAGCCCTGTCCAGCTGTGCTGCGCAGCCCAGCCCCCGGCTCCAGACGCAGAGCTGGGGCAGGCCTGGTACCTGTGTCCAGGCGTGGGTACGCTCAGGCCCCTCTCTTCACCTGCCCCCTCCACGTTCTGAGACCAGCTACAGCGCACATCCCAGCTCAGGACCCCGAAGGGGCCCCCAGGGCAGGTCCCACTTGAAGCCCAGAGGCCAAAAGGGGGCTGGAGCCCACCTGACCACACGGACAGCAGCAGGAACCAAGGGTCCTGCGCAGGGAGTCAGTGGCTGGGCCAGGAGTGGGTGAGCACAAGGGGCTGCCCAGAGGCCCCCCTGGCTTCTGGGGAGCTGCAGGCTGGCCACCGAGGGTCTGCCTGGCTCCTGTCCTCCGGTGTCCTTGCCTGAACAGCACTTACTTCCTGCAAGGCGGGAGGACTTTTCTGCTGCCTCTGTCCCTCTGAAACCTCCTTCACCTGAGAAGGTCCCTCCTTGGACCATGGTGGTGGCTCCTGGGGCAGCACTGCCCCCTGCCCAGGTCTGCCCTAGGCCCTCTCGGCCTCCCCTCCCCATGAGTGACACTGCTTTGGGCTGGGCCCTGGTCTGGGCTGACCTGCTGGAGACTGGATCCCTCCAGGAACCCTGACCGCCCCGACCGCAGCCCCAGCTGGCTGCAAACGCCAGCTCCCAGGACGAGGACAGAGCTCTGAGCAGCGCACGATGCCAGGCCCAGCGTGCCGGGCCGTAAACCTGCCGCAGCGCCACCTCGGGGTAATCTGCTCCCGCGCCGCCGACAACAGGGAGGAAGAATCTCCACATAAAGCTCTTCCCGCAGCCATTGGCACCGGAGCGCCGCCGTCCCCGGCAAGTGCAGAGGCTGCTCAGACACATGACCCACTCCTTGGGGGACACAGCCCCAGCGCTCTCACTGCGAAACGGTAAACCTGTCGCTCTAATGAACGGCTTTCATCTGGAGCGCCGTGAGAAGGAGCGCCTGGGGACGGTGGCTCCTTGGCGGTGGTGCCAGCCTCCTGCCCACCGCCTGACTCCTGTGCAAGGCCAGCCGCCTGCAGGCTCGGGGACACCCGGTGCCACAGAGGAAGGGGACGGCCTGTGGCCTGGGGGGCAGAGGTGGGTGCCACCACTGTATCTCACACTCGCTGTGGCCACCGTGAAGCCCAGTGGCTGCCCAAGCAGAATGAGGGGACAGGCGGGCCTGCAGAGCCCTGCGGTGGCAGAGGAGCCGGCCTCGTCGCCCCCCTGCTGGTGCAGGCACAGGAGGACACACTGGCGGGGGCCAGCGTGATGGGTGGCCCGTGGGGCAGCGCTGGCAAGGAGGTGGCCTGCAGGCCCCAGGGACAGGGGCCCGGGCTGTGCCTTCTCAGCTCCCCCGGTGCCACCAGAAGTAGAAGCATTCTTGTTGCCTTTCCAGACCAGACAGAATCGATACTTCCTGGAAACCCGAGAGGGGCAGAGCCCCGAGGTTCCCAGTGAGACCTCGGAGTGCTCGGGCGCCGCCCAGACCCGGGCCAGGGCCAAGGTGCTGGGAGCGCCCTCGGCAGCGGCCCCCCGCAGGGCGGGCGCAGGCCCTGAGCGCAGCTCTGAAGGGCAGCCACGGACGCCGAGTTGGGGAGCCGGCCTGCTGTCCACGAGCTGCCCGGCTGCCTCGTCTCCGTTCTTCCTTCTAGAAGGTTCTCCAGCAGCAGCTTCGGCTGTGCAGGTTCACGGACTTGGGGAGGGCCGCACACTACGATGGGCTGATGCCAGAGGCTCGGGGGCGTGCCCGCATTGCACTGGCTTGCCCGGGTGCCCAACCCCGTTCTTGATTCTCCCCACCAAGCTGCAGGTCATGAGGGGTGCAGAGGGGCAGTCGGTGCCCACCAAGGTGCCTGTGCCCCGTGTCAGCTCTGTGGAGGGCAAGTCGGGGTGAGGAGTGAGGGGGAAGCGGATGCCCACCCGCCCTGAGGGGACTGGCTGGGCGCCTGCGGGGGCCAGGCTGGCAGGAAGGTGAGGAGGCCTCTGACCTCTGAGTGGGGCTTACAGGGAAGGCAACCCCCAAGGGGGCTTGGGGACTCCTGCAGGCCAGGGTCATTGCCTGGCGCCATGGGCCGGGCCCTCTGCAGGGAGAATTGCCTGGGCTGGCAGCCCAGACCTAGGGGGTCCGCGGCAGGAGGCTGGAGCGCAGTCCAGCATGGGCCGCCACCAGACTGCCCGCAGGGAGAACCGCAGTCCACACTGGACCGCCCCTGCGGACTGGCAGCGTCCACCAGACCGCCTGGGGGTCCACCGCTGGCGGGACTGCCCGCTGTGAGCGCAGCGTCCACACAGACTGCCCGCAGCGTCCACACAGACTGCCCGCAGCGTCCACACAGACTGCCAGCGCAGGGCCGGCCCCCGCCCCGCCCCGCCTCCCAGCAGCTGGGCTCAGGCCTGCGTCCAGCTGTGCCGCGCCGTGTCCGTCCTGGCCTGTTTCCACGGAGGCACTTTCATGTGCAGTTTCCCGGCTGGAAAGTGGTTTCTGGTGGCCAGGGCAGAGGGGGCTGGTGCAGGGCTGGTGGGCTGGGCTGCGGCTCTGGGCTGGTTGCCCATGTGGCTTCCCACTGCCCTGTAGGGGACATGGGGCCTTCTGCCCTCTGTGCCACCCACTCCAGGGCTCCTGGGTCAAGGAGAACCACAGGGACAGGTCCCCGAGTCAAGCTGCAGACTGGTGTCCTGGCCAGCCCCCTCCAGCTGAGCCAGTGAAAAGCCTCCCCCACGCCCAGTGCCTGGGGAACAGCCCGACCCGCAGGGTCACCCCTGTGCGCGGCCACCCCACACAGGTTTGTGATCAAGGACAGCAGAACCCTCGGGTCTTCCTTCACCAAACCTTTTTTTTTTAATTAATGGGCTTGGGGTCACAGCAAGGAGTGAGCAGATGGCATTGTGTGCTCCTGTGTCAGCGCCCTGAGTTGCTGCAGTCCGTGAGCCAGGACTGCGTAGACCAGCCACGAGGCCCCAGCTCACTGGCCTTTTCAGGGGCTCTGTCACTCAGAGAGCCACACCTAGGTCCCCAACGCTTTCCACCACTCCATGCCTCATGACACTCCGCCGTCTGGGTGCACGACAGGTCCCCTCCCTGTCTTGGTCACTTTGAAGTCCTGGCACCTGGGCAGCAGCTGGAGACACCTGTGCAGGTCTGGGTGCAGACGCCTTCTGGCCACTCCTTCCAGCCTCTGCCTCACCGGGCCTCGCCGCGCCCAGGGCCTGGGGCCGGGGGCTGCAGGAGGCTTCACGGGGGTCCTGCCTCTGAGCCACACCAGGGGACATGGGCCCTGGTGCTCCCAATTGGGGAAACTGAGGCACAGGTCAGGAATGGGGCCCCTGGTTGGGGCTTCATCTGGGAGGCCACCTGCAGGCTGAGCTGGCCCCTGCATTAAATCGTTCCCCTGCTTCTTCCCGGGGCTCCTTCAGGACGAGCCCCCTCGAAGCCTTGGTCTGAACAGTCCTCTTCTTTCTCGGCTGTTGTCCTTGAACGAGGCCCTTCTGTGTGGACGGTGACCTCCACACAGCCAGTTAGATGGCACACCACCCCTCAGCGTGTGCAGCCCCGGCTGGGTCCTCTTTCTTCCGCAACCAGTTCCTTCCTGGTGTCCGGGACCCCGCCCTGCCCCTGCCCCCTGCCGCACTGGCCCCTCCTAACTGGGGGCTGGACTCAGGGTAGCTCCTTCCTCTGCCTCCCGAGGCCCCACAGTGATCTCCCTGGCCCAGTCGATGGGACCCACCCGGGCCTGCATGCCCATGACCTTCCCAACTTCCCTCTAGGGTCAGACAAGCACCTCCAACACAGACTGGGGGCAAAGCCTGGCTCTCGGGTCTCCAGACAACCCGCGGCCCACCACCCACAGCAGCCCTGGCCTCCTCCCTTCCTCTCGCAGCCCTCTCCACCCTGCCCTCGGTTCTCCTGCTCCAGTAGCCTGAGGGGCAGCCAGTCAAGGGGCGCTTGCCAGGGGGCCTGGTGTGGGTGTGGAGGGAGCAGCCCAGGGTCTTGCTGGTGGGGAAGATGCTCTTTAGGGAGGGGGAGGGCCGTAGGAGGGAGGGGAGATGGGAGCGGCCAGGGCTGGTGTGGCCATGGAGAGGGGCACTCCTGCCTGGGCAGGTGAGGGGGAGCTGTCCACATGCGGTGGTGCTGAAAACCTTGTCGCTGTTGTACAGGCAGCCTGGGGACCCTGCCTGTGCCCACGCTGGCGCTCAGCCAGACCTGTTGTCCCTCACAGAGTTACTGTGTTGTTGTCGCCGGAAAAGGATTGCAGCCTGGAATGGCAGCGCCGCGGGAAGGAGTCCGGAGACAGGATGGAGACGAAAATATTCTTTAATCTTACAAGAAACTACAATATATCTACACAATAGCGATAACCCTGTCTTTTCTCCCTCTGGTCTCTTCCCATGCGCCCGAGCAGCAATGGCGCTCGCTCGATCTGCTGAGTCACCGTTCAAATCTCTCGAGAGCCTCGACCAAGTCCCGCGAGATCCCGTGAGACTACGGAAAGCGGAAATGCCCAAAAATGTCTATGGCCCAATAGTCAACCGCAATCTTAGCTATCTCCGCAAACAGGGCTCCTGCATTTCCCCCTTTTGTTTTAAAAGAGGGGATGCTCTAGGACGTCTATGTGCAACCAACATTCTTACCCGTCATCGGATAATCAAGGCTGTGCCCTTGACTCCTGTCTTAGGCTGATATGTCGGCCACATGAGACTATCCCGTGCGACTGTGCCTGTCTTAGGTTGTCCCCCTCTGGGGATCTTACCCGTCATTGCCTAACCAGCCATCCAATGGAGCCCTTTAGGATCGACTGTGTAAGTTGACTAACAGCCGTCCAATTGTGGGGAGATGCTGCGGCTTTAAGGCGACAAGCCTTTTGGTGACGAGCCAAATTGCATAGCATATCAAATTCTTTAAACAAATCAGCTGCCTTAAGTTCTATCAAGTAACACACTGAGTTCTCTAAACAAATACCCCCAAGGTACTATCCCATGAAGTCCCAAACAATGAAAGATCAAAATGTCCACTTGTTATAACACGTAGATCTAGGAGGCCCCATGCATGCAGAGCAGAGGCCACACCGCTGGTGAGGTTGTTTGACATTTGAGCAGCAGGGATGCTTGCAGCGACCGCGATCCCTGCATCTGTAGCAGCAGCCGTCTTTTTTATGTCTAGACAATGCCACCGGCAAATCTTCAGGGCCCGCTCCCTAGAGACTCAAGCATCAATTATTAAAGGAAAGGCAGTGCTATTCCAGCACTGAGTCAAGAGGCGAGTTGTCAAACTAAAAATAGAATTATTAGATTAGAAAATTAAAGTTGATTTCTGCTCACACACATTGCAGCCTGAGCTCCCACAAACATAAGCTGGCAAAACATCATGTTTAGAACAAAACAAAGAAAGACCGAGGGTATTTACTGTATTAAAGATAGATTAAAGAAAAACTAAAAGCACTTTGGAGAAATAATTTGTTAGCTGGAACTCTCGTGTTTCTGCATATACAGCAGTCCTTTACCTGTTGAAATAATTGAAATTAATCATTTATTAAACAAATGAAGTTAATAACAAATAAGCAACCTTATGTCAAAACACCAAAATATCAGGTTATACAGCCCTAGTCATATTTTTCGCTAAAGAGAAATCCCTGGGGACACCTATAAAACAAAATTGAAGGTACCTTCACTTATTAAATTATTTACCCAATTTGAATACTCTTAAACTTAAATGAATTAGAGTTATTTGGATCCATATATATATATTCACAAGCGCTTTGTTATTTTTGATGTCACACTGGACAGACAGACGCACATACAAACATATATTTGTGACGTCACATTAACATGAAATTTAGACAAATACACAGACATAAACACATATATATATAAAAAAAAATACAATTGTGTGCACACTAAAGAGAGATCTCTTCGTCCCAGCTGGGAGGAATGACACTTAAGTTGTGATGTATTTAGAAGGACTCTTTTAAGGGAATCATTCCATATCTTCATCATGGTCCTCTTGATTTTGTACCTTTTTTATTAATCTTGATTCCTCAACAACTTCATCTTGATCCTTTTGATTTGGTACTTGCTTTATTAATCTAGATGGTATCCATATTGGAGAGGATTCATGCTTTGGAAAAACACAAACAGATCCTCTCCCCCAAATTAACACTGGATCTGGACCCTTCCATGTACCTGAAAGAACATCCTTCCAGTAAACCAAAGGTTTATGTTGTTGATGTGGGTTCCAATGTCTGTCTCCAGCAGAATATCCATCAGAGTCTAAAGTTAAAAAATTTAAGGTAAACAGGGCAACTGCCAATCTGTCCTTAGGATTTTTCCAGTTTCCTTCTTTCTGTTTTAACAACATAACTTTTAGTGTGCGGTTTGCTCTTTCAATAATGCCCTGACCCTGAGGATTGTATGGGATGCCTGTTTTATGGGATATGTTGAATTTTGCGCAAAACTCTTTGAAAGATGAGGACGTATATGCGGGGCCATTATCTGTTTTAAGCATTTTGGGGATGCCCAATGCAGCAAAAGCTTGTAAACAATGAGATGTGACATCTTTAACTTTTTCTCCAGAATGTAAGGAAGCAAAAATCATGCCTGAGCATGTATCTATGGTTACATGAATAAATCGCAATTTTCCAAAACTTGGCTCATGAGTAACATCCATCTGCCACAAATGATTGGGCATTAATCCTCTAGGGTTAACACCAAAATGAGGATTGGGCAAATGTGTCATACAAGATTTACAATCTTTTACAATTGTTTCTGGCTTGCTCCTTTGTGATTTTAAACCTACGTTGCAAGGTGGTGCTGTTGACGTGAAACTGGGAATGAAATAAAGTAGCTTGTTGTAGCGCTGAAAGTATAAATATAGTTTTTGTAAGTTCATCAGCCTTTTGATTACTTTCATGGAGGGGGCCAGGCAAATTAGTATGTGCTCTAATATGGCCTATGAATAGAGGTTCTTTTCTTGCCCACAAAAGTTTTTTGTATTTGATAAAACAATTTAAAGGCTGGAGTATGAGGTGCTATTGGTCCTGCTAACTCTAATTTTGGGACGGCTTGTACAATATAGTGGCTATCTGAAAAAATGTTTACGGGCTGGTCTCTAAAATGTTCCAGAGCTCTTACCACAGCTTCCAATTCCACAAGTTGAGCTGATTTGTGTGCAGTTATGTAAGTCATACTTTCCTTTGTAGTGACTACTGCAGCAGTACCATTTGAGGACCCATCTGTAAATACATTAAATGCCTTAGGAATAGGTTGATTTTTTATTACCTGTGGAAATATAATAGGATGATTAATACAAAAAGATAATATAGGAGACTTAGGAAGGTGATTATCAAAATTTGCAGAGGTAGAGCATCTAGCTATAGCCCAGTCATTATCGTTGAAGCATAAATATTCAATCTGTGACGATGAATAGGGAGTAATAATAGTAGCAGGGTGAATGCCAAATATTTTAGTAGAAGTTTTAAGTCCTTGAAGAATAAGTTTAGCCACCATGGAGGTATAAGACTCAATTATGCTTTTAGGAGAGACAGGCAAATGTATCCATAATAAAGGCCCTTGTTGCCAAAATACTCCTGTGGGTGTATATTGTGAAGAAATAATAATCAATATCAGCGGTTGAGTTAAATCAAATCTGTCACAATGAGCTCCTTCGATGGCTTTTTCTACTACCTTTAAAGCTTTCCTAGCATCAGGAGTCAATGTTCACGGTGAGGATGGATCAGGGTCCCCTCGAAGGATATCAAATAAAGGTTTTAATTGGCCAGTAGTGAGGTTTAGTGTAGGGCGAAGCCAATTAATGTCTCCCAGTAGTTTTTGGAAATCATTGAGGGTGGTTAAATGTTCTTTATTTATTAAAATTTTGGGGGGGGCCTAACAAAAGTATCCATGATTTTAAATCCTAAATATAATATGGGAGATCTGGTTTGAACTTTTTCTTCTGCTATATATAATCCGTATTTTTTTAAATTTTCTACCACATCACTGAATATATTAAATAAGATTTTTTGATTAGGGTGGGCCAGTAAAATATCATCCATGTAATGTAGACACATGAGGTTTGGATATTTATTTTTAATGGATTGGATGGCCTTGTCCACATATATTTGGCATATGGTGGGGCTATTAGCCATTCCCTGTGGCAAAACCTTCCATTGATATCTCTGATCAGGGCCATTATTGTTAATAGAAGGAACTGAAAAGGCAAACCTGGGGGCATCCAGAGGATGTAGGGGAATAGAAAAGAAGCAATCCTTTATATCAAGACTAATAACATGGAAATTTTTTGGAATAGCTATAGGATTCGGAAGTCCAGGTTGAGTAGGGCCCATGACTTGCATGGTTTTATTAATTTGTCTAAGATCATGTAATAATCGCCATTTTCCTGATTTTTTCTTGATCACAAATATGGGGGAATTCCAGGGAGAGGTGGAAGGTTCTATATGTCCTGCTTCTAATTGTTCCTGAACTAGTAGGTGGGCCGCTTGTAATTTCTCTTTAGATAGGGGCCACTGAGGGACCCACACTGGCTTATCAGAAAGCCATGGTATTTTCAAAATTATTTTCTCAGTGGCCCCGAAGAAAAATGTCTTTTTCCTATATGATAATGATTTCTTTTAGGGTTAAGCTTACCCTGTACTTTTTGATGATTTCTTATAGGGTTAAGATTACTCTGTAGATTTTTACATTTAACACCTGCAGGTTTGGTTGCAAGGTGTACTCCCATTTGTTGTAAAATATCTCTTCCCCATAAAGTAACCGGTAGATTAGGTAAAACATAAGGCTGAAACGTGCCTTTATGTCCTTCATCATCCTCCCATTTTAAAATTACCGCACTTTTTTCTGGGAGGTTATTATATCCCAAGCCTCTTAAACTGGTTGAAGCTTTTTGCAGAGGCCAGTGTTTGGGCCATTGACGTAAATTAATGATGGAAGAATCAGCTCCAGTATCTATAAGACCCTCCATTTCTATTCCTTGGATTCTTATTTTACACATAGGCCTCCTTGTACAGTCCCGAACCCAGCAAACCATGGGTTTCGAATCAGTGGAACAAAATCCTCTATTGTTCCTATTTAGAGGCATATTCATTTTAAATGACTTATGTAAATTTGGAAGGAGGAGCAACTGAGCAATTCTATCTCCCTGATTAATAGAACTTATACTTTGGGGTGAGCTAAGCATTATTTTTATTTCCCCTTTATAGTCTGAGTTTATTACGCCTGGGGTCACTTGCAAACCTAATAAGCTCTCAGGACTTCGCCCGATAATAAGTCCTACAGTCCCTGAGGGAAGAGGTCCCCTGACTCCTGTGGGAATCAGTTGAACCCCATTTCAGGTGTTAACAACTATTCGGGCGGTGGAACAGAGGTCTAATCCTGCATTTCCTCCTGTTCCTCTAGCGAGGGAGTGGATGGGTAATAGGGATTGTGTCGGGGAAGCATCTGAGTGGATGCTTGAGGATACTCCTCCTCCAATGCCTCGTACATTTGTGGGCCCCGGGGCATTGGGCCCCTTGCCCCGTTTTTTGAATTCCTGAATAAAGGATTTCCATGGATGTCAAATTTTGAATAGTATTTATTGGCCCAATGATTTCCTTTCTTACACCTGGGGCAGCAACCTGGAGCACGGTATGAATTTGGTCTTATTTCTCTTTTAGGATTTTGCCTAGAATAGCCTGATTGATTATGATAATTTTGCCTAGAATATCCTGATTGATTATAATGTCTATGTTGAGCTCTCGTAAAATTTTGAGGGGCAGCATCTCTCACAGCTGCTGCAATCATATTCCCTGTGACAAAGGCATCATTTATATCTTTACATAATTGTATATATATGGAAAGATCCTTTTTATTTTTCCATGGCCTGATGGCTTCCTGGCAATACTTATTAGCATTTTCGTACGCTAATTGGACAACTAATGGCATAACTTGATCAATGTCTCCAAAAACTCTACCTGCAGTTCTCAAAAGTCGATCAGCAAATTCAGCATATGGTTCATTAGGTCCTTGAATTACTTTGGACAAGCTACCTTGTAGATCCCCAGGTCCTTGTACAGTTTTCCATGCCTTTAAGGCAGCTGCGTTTATCTGAGCATATACTCCTGGGGTATAATATTTTTGATCCTGTACGTCTGCAAATTGCCCTTCTCCTGTGAGCATTTCTATATTATGGTCTCCAAACCCCGCATCTGCATTTCTTTTAGCTGTTTCTATACAAAGTTCTTGAAATTGCGATCGCCAAAACCAAGTATTGTCCCCCACTTAATGTTGCTTTACATAGACGTTTCCAGTCTGCGGGGGTTAAGCTAAAGGTGTTAAGGGACTCCAGTATACTCAACGTGAAAGGAGCTTGGGGTCCATAAGTCATTACTGCCTCTTTGAGATTTTTTATTGTTTTGAAATCTACTGGCTGGTGGTCCCTCCGTCCATTTCCATATTCAAATACTGGCAGTTCCCAACGTATCTGTGAGTTACCCTCGAGAGCACATAAGCGCTCAGAAAGACTTTTTATTTTCTGTTTCTAGGGTATGCAAACGCCTAGTGATACCCTTCATATTTTCTGTAATTCGATTTTCACCCATGGGGGAGTAGAGACACAAGTTCCTCCACTTGATGATCCCTTATCTTGGTCTTCCTTAATTTCCTTTTGTTCATTTTCTCAAAATCACCTTTAGTTAATTCCTCCTCACTACTACTACTCTCATTGGTCCTAATTGACTCAGTAACATCCTGAGTCCCAGGTTCAATTGAGACCATGTATCCTTGAAGTATCTCTAATAAATCTTGAATAGCTTTAGCAGCTCGGATCTTTGTCATTTTGGGGACGCTTCTAATACTCTCCTTACTGGTCTTAGTTGACTCAGCGGAATCTACGCTTTCATGATTGCCTTCACTGTTTTCTAAATCCTCCTCGCTAACGACAGACTCATCTATATCAAAGAATTCATCAAGAGCCTCGTACACTTGGGTCTTAGATATTTTCGAACCCATTTTAACCGCTCTGACTAGAGACTCCTGCGAGGTTTCTCAGTTCTTACTTGCCGTGCTGAATTCACCGTACGGGCCACCAACTGTTGTCGCCGGAAAAGGATTGCAGCCTGGAACGGCAGCACCGCGGGAAGGAGTCCGGAGACAGGATGGAGACGAAAATATTCTTTAATCTTACAAGAAACTACAATATATCTACACAATAGCGATAACCCTGTCTCTGTGTCAGGCGAGCACACAGCCCTGTGAAGGAGCCACTGTCCTCCCAGGCGACAGGCGTGGACACAGGCTGGAGAAGGAAGTGTGGCCCGTGGCCTCAGGGGTGTCATCCCCAACCCAGGTCCAGGTGACACCCCAGCACCCTTCATGGAAGCACCCACTTGTGGAGTGAACCCCAAACATGGCAGCCAGTTGATTAGGACGGGAGAGGCTGCCTCCAGCCCTGGCAGCACCTGGACAATAACCAGGAGCAAGGTGGGTGCTGTCCTGGCCAGCTGTGTCCTGCCCTGCTGCTGACCCCAGGCCTCGGCACACGCCCGTCTGAAATGACCTGCACTGTCCTACACTCCTTCCCGCCTAGTCCGGCTCAGCCAATTCGGAGGTCGGGAGGGGCCCGCCCTGTCCCAGGTGCAGGTCTGTACCTGCAGCTCAGGTGGGCTCAGAGTGTGGGGCACGCTCCTGGGTCTGAGCACTCGCACACGCGCGTGCCCGCGCATGCCAGGGAGCAGGCTGGATGGTGCAGGGACTCCCCGGTCACATATCCAAGGCAGGATGCAGGCGGCAATCTCAGTTTCTCTTTTCTCAAAGAGACGGACGCCACGCAGGCTCCTCTCTGTCCGACTGCAGGGTGTCTGCGTTGGCACAACAAGGCCCGGGAGTGGAGGGACCTCCTCATCCCTCTGCCAGCTGACCATCCTCCCCGCCGTGCCCCAGGTCAGACCTCTCCGTGAGCACCTGACCTCGCGTGTCAGGAAGGTCAGGTCCAACCCGACCCTCGGCAGCCGCGCGGGGAGGGGACTCGGGTCAGCCTGTTCAGCGGGGTCCAGGTGCGGGCAAGGAATCCGGGGCCGTGTCTGGGGCCTGCAAGGAAGAGGGCCTCAGTCGACTGGCATGCCTGCCAAGGAGAGCGGGGGGCAGTGGCAGCAGCACTGTGTTTCAAGACTGGGCTGGACACCTCGGGTGTGGCTCCGCGGAGGGCGAGGGCAGACGCTGCTACTGCGCCGCCCCAAAGGCTTTGCAGCCTCAGGGCCTTGACACACCCGGGGTGCCCCCTCTGCTTCCCTCCTCACCCACTGCGTCAGTGTCCAGCTCAGGCCTCCCATGTGCCTCCTGTCCCAGGCAGACATCAGCCACCTGGACTCTCCACGGGGCCTGGTGCAGGCCTGACCATGGCCCTGCCGGCCAGGGGCCCTGTTGGGAGGTGTTCTGAGCTTGTGGGGTGAATGGACCTGATGATGTTCTCCAGGCCCTGCTGCCCCACAGGTAGGACGAGGTCTCCTGGGCTGGCAGGTGGACTCCAGTGCACGCCCAGCACAGGCCCATGGCTCCCAAGAGACAAAGGAGAGTTGGGTTCCTGCTCCAGGTCCACCTGGGTTCCCTGCCCCCCAGTCAGCCTCCCAGGGCTGATGCTGTGGACACCTCCCTGGCCCTGCCCTGGCCCTCCCTGGTCCACTTCTGGCACCCCTGGCCCTCCTTGGTCCCCAGGCCCTCCCTGGTCCCCCTGGTCCCCCTGGCCCTCCCTGGCCCTCCCTGGCCCTGTCCTGGCACCCCTGGCCCCTCCCTGGCCCTCCCTGGACCCCTGGCCCCTCACTGGCCCTCCTTGGTCCCCCTGGCCCTCCCCAGCGCCCCTGGTCCCCCTGGCCCTCCCTGGTCCCCCTGGCCCTCCCTGGTCCCCCTGGCCCTCCCTGGTCCCCCTGGCCCTGTCCTGGCACCCCTGGCCCTCCCTGGCCCCTCCCTGGCCCTCCCTGGACCCCTGGCCCCTCACTGGCCCTCCTTGGTCCCCCTGGCCCTCCCCAGCGCCCCTGGTCCCCCCCCCCTGGCCCCCCTGGTCCCCCTGGCCCTCCCTGGTCCCCCTGGCCCTCCCTGGTCCCCCTGGCCCTGTCCTGGCACCCCTGGCCCTCCCTGGCCCCTCCCTGGCCCTCCCTGGACCCCTGGCCCCTCACTGGCCCTCCTTGGTCCCCCTGGCCCTCCCCAGCGCCCCTTGGTGGCCCCCCTGGTCCCCCTGGCCCCCCTGGTCCCCCTGGCCCTCCCTGGTCCCCCTGGCCCTCCCCAGCGACCCTGGTCCACCTGGCCCTCCCTGGTCCCCCTGACCCTCCCTGGTCCCCCTGGCCCTCCCTGGTCCCCCTGGCCCACAGCCTTCCCACACTGTGGAAGCACTGCCACCAGGGTCACAGAAGCTACCTGCACACTCCTGGTTCACAGCACAGGTCTACAACACTGGCCAAACCGCATCCAGGTGGGTCACCCCCCCGCCCGAGGAGCAGAGCAGACTCCGGGAGCACAGGGACTGGCCAAGGGGCACCGCGGCCTCCCTCCCTGCCCTGTCACCTGCAAGCTCAGTGAAGGTGTCTGAGGGGCCCTGGGGTGTCCAGGGGCAGCCTGGCCTCTCACCACTGGCCATAAGGCAGGAGGGCTGTGGAGATGACCACAGATGGCGGCTGACTCCACAATTTAAAAAAAAAAAAAATGTCAGACAAAGTGGATTCCAGAGAAAGACCGTTATTGGGGTGAAAAGATGAATCAGGATTATGAATCATTTCACGATGATTTAAGGATTCAATAAGAAGACATAACAAGTCTCAGTGAGTATGCGGCTAGGAGCAGAGGGAGAAAATAGACACGGAGAAACCCCAACAGAACGGAATGGAGAAAGGAAAAAAACAGTGGTGGTTTGAGATTTCAAAGTGGTTTCATGGGACAGAACCAGAGAGAGAAAGTAAACGGGATGGAGAGGACACGGGGACACCACCAACCGGCAGGGGAGGACACGGGGGACACCACCAGCCAGCAGGGGAGGACACGGGGGACACCACCAGCCGGCAGGGGAGGACACGGGGGACACCACCAGCCGGCAGGGGAGGACACGGGGGACACCACCAGCCGGCAGGGGAGGACACAGGGGGAACACCACCAGCCGGCAGGGGAGGACACAGGGGGACACCACCAGCCAGCAGGAGAGGACAGGTGTAGTCGCCTGAAGCGATGGCCGCTTGGAGCAACGAAGCCGCGGGAAGAAGTTCAGAGGCGAACTGGAAACAAACAGCTTTTTATTCTGATAACTTTTCTCTCTGGCTCTAACAACGACTAACACGCGCCACCACACACACCACCAAAATGGCGCTGACCCGATCAGCAATCTCGGCCAAGTCACTCGAGATCCCAGGCCAAGTCCCGTGAGACTACGGAAGGCAGCAATGCCCAAAATCTCCATGGCCATAGTCAACCGCAATTTAAGCCATCTCCCCAAACAGGGCTCCTACAGACAGGGGGACACCACCAGCCAGCAGGAGGGGACACATGGGACACCACCAGCCAGCAGGAGAGGACACGGGGACACCCCCAGCCAGCCCGGCGGGTCCCACTGCAGACGCCCACCACAGCTACGGGACGCACATTCTTCTCAGGAGCACGAGCAGAGTCCATCTAAACCCTGTCCTGGGTTCTAAAACAGATACTGACTTCACAATAGAAGTCAGTAAGACCTGGCCCCCGGCCGCGATGTAGCTAAGTCAGAAATCAACAGCAGATCGATATCTGAAAGAATCTCGGTATGTTTGGAAATCCAATGACATGTCTCAAAATAAGCCATACATTAAGGAAAAAGAGGACGATTAGAAGAAAAATTTTGACTGAACAGCAATGAGAACACACCATGCCCAACACGTGGAATGGTGCCAAAGCCGGGCTCGCAGGGCATCGATGGCACTGCCTGCCGAGGTGGGAGAGGAGGAGGTCTCCCATCCAGGTCTTGGAGGGTGCCCTAGGAAACTGGGAAAGATGAGCCAGTGAACCTGGGGTGCAGGAGGAAGCAACGGCCGAGAGACCAGAAACCCAGGACCAGGACACAGGCGGACACTACAGAAAACCAGCCAGACGAGAACCAGTTCCCTGAGAGGTCAATAAAATTGATAAGCCCCTCGTGGACTGATCAGGAGCAAAAAGAAAAAGACGGAAATCGTCAATACCAGGAAGGCAATAGGGGCATCACTGCGGAGCCTCAGAGAGCGAGAGGAAACTTGGGAAGGCAGGGAGCAACCTTACAGTGCACCTGAGTCCCAGGAGCTGGGTCGGACTCCTAAGGCTAAACACTTGAGGAGAAGTAGAGACTGTGGAGAGCCTGCACGCGTTAAAGAAATTGGCTTTTGTAGTTATGTGTCTCCCCACAAAGAGAATTGCAGGCCCTGGTGCCTTCACCTGTGTTTGGCTGCCGCTGAGCATTTCAGTACAAACTTGCACCCATTCTGCCCAAACTGCCAGGAGGCAAGAGCAGAGACCACTGAGCTCACCCTGTGAGGCCAGCGTCACCTGACACCAAAGCAGACAGAGATATCACGAGGCAGGAGAACTAGGGTCAACACCTCTCATCACTGTGGATGTAAAGATGTTCTAAAAAAGTTGTAGCAAACAGACTCCTCTAAGATCTAAGCAGGTCGGTACCCCACAACCAAGGGCCTTCTTCTCAGAAATGCAAAGTTGGTTTAATGTTCAAAAATCCATCTCAGTAGCAGAGCACTTGCCTAGCATGGGTGAGGCACCAGATTCAATCCTTAGCACCACATAAAATAAATAAAGGCATTCTGTCCATCTACCACTACAAAAAAATAATTCAGAAAACATCTATTGGGGTCACTTGCACAGTAACAGATGATACAAGAGAAACACATGATCATCTCAAAGATCCAGAAAGGGCATTTGACCCAATCCCAATCCAAGCTGGATAAAAAGCTCGCAGCAAAGTGGGAATTAAGGCTTCCCTGCCCCGTGGTGGGTGTCGGGCAGCACTGCCTGCTCACGGGACCACTCGCCTGGACCAGGAGCAGGTGGCAGACTCTCCCTGAACTGTCGACGTTTAGCAAAACCGTCACCTCCTTCCTCCGTCATCCTGCCACCTGCTGCTACTGGACCTGACTCTCGGCTCCAGCTCCTGGCCTGGCCATTTCTTGGGCTGCCCTGGACCCCGACTGGCCTGTGATCATCTGCACCACGTTCCTGGCTCTTCTGTTAAATGGACTGATTATTTATAGGTGTTTTAGTGACTTCAGCTAGGTCATAGGTTCTTTATAAGGAGTTAGTCACCCAGGTCCCAGGAATTACTTACCTGGCACTTTGTGAGGCCCACTGAACCAGGCACGCAACATGCCTCTTGTCCTCTGAGGCCGTGGCCACACCCCACACCTGACACCTGGGAGGACTCCTCCTTGCAGACTCAGGGACGGGGCCTGAGGAACCAAATAGAGCCAAGGCAGGGGTGGGTGTGGGTAAATCATGGGCCCCAGGGGTCAAGAACTCGGGGAGTCCAGGCAGACTGAAGCCGGAGTCCAGGGAGGACCAGCTCTCTTCCTGCAGGAGGATGGGTCGCTCTGGAAGGGCAGCCTTTGGTCTGATCGGGAGCAGTGCTTGTGACTGTGGCAGGTGGGAGGGAGCGGTGTGGTGCCCTGGAGGGGCCCACGGGTGGCCGTGAGGACTATGATCCTCTACTGGAGCTGGGGAGGGGGCCCTGCAGAGGCCGGCACTGCCTAAGCACGGCCGTCCTGTCAGTCAGGAGGGCCGCAGTGTGCTCAGCGGTCACCGTGCACACTCAGTGGGACTCCCGGAACACCCCCCTTGAGCGTGCCAAGAGAGGACCATGAAAAACACATCTGTATTTCACAGTTTGGAAAATTCTGGGTTAAACCAAATTAAACAGTGTGTTTCCTCGCCAGACTTCTCAGAGCCTTTAGTATGCTCACACACCTCAGTTTCCAAGAGACTATCGCTGCGTGGAAATGTGTGAGTGCAACACGTGAGCGCCTGTGCGTGTCTCAGCGCTCCGCGGCACCCAGGACCAGAGCAGGAGGCCGGAGTAGGAGGCAGCTGCTAGCAGGCCCCGGGGAGGGGTCCTGTAGCTGGCTCAGAGACACAAAATGACAGGAGCCAGGCTGGGAGGAGCCGTGCGCGTGCGCACATGTGTGTGTGTGAATGCATGCGTGTGTGCATGTGCACGTGTGTGTGCACGTGTGTATGCGTGTGTGCATGCGTGTGTGTGCATGTGCATGTGTGTGCGTGTGTGCATGTGCGTGTGTGCATGTGTGTGCATGTGTGTGTGCGTGTGTGTGTGCGTGCATGTGTGTGTGCGTGTTGCGTGCGTGTGTGTACGTGTGTGCGTGTGTGTATGTGTGTGTGTGCGTGTGTGTGTGTGTGTGTGTGTGGCTGCTGAAGCCCTGGGGGGATGGAAGGAAAGCAGTGGGGAGCTTCCTGCGCCCTCCCTGTCCCCAGGACCTGCCACACAGCCTGGCTCTGGGGAGCGGTCCCAGCCGGCAGGGAGGGAGGGAGGATGTGGGCACTGTTCTCCTGCAGCCAAGAACACTGGAGAGGAGCCCCAGAGGACTCGGAGTGGGCTCAGCGCGAGGGGCAGAACCAAGAGCACCTGACCTTCTTCCCAGAACTTCCCTGGAGAAGGGAGGCCAGGGAAGCGGCCCAGGCCTGGCAGAGCCGCAGGGCAGGTGGCCGGGGAGCCAAGCCCTTTCAGGTAACAAGGGCCTCAGGGTGGAAGAGGGAGGTGACCCAGGTGGGTGGCTCGGCGGGCGACTGGGCCTCTGCCTCTGGGGGCTGGTCAGATCCTGCGCCGGAGGCCGGGCGGCTAGTCTCTCAGAAGACTGCTGTGCCCCTTGCTCTTAGCGAGCCACTTGGCGGTGGCTAATTGGATCTGCGGGTTTGGTGCAGCTGTTGACAGAGGCTTTTAGTCCCCAGGACAGGAGGGAAATTGGATTTCGGGCTCTGCCTGGATTTGCTCCCAGGCTCCTGACTGGGCTCCTGCGTGCGCTGGGCTCGGACAGCGGCCTCCACGGAGCAGATGACGAATCATGCAGCCATTTAACACGGTGTGGGTCGGATCAGTGCCAGGGGCTCGCATTGCCCAGCCTCTCTGGTCTCTAGACAGATCTATCTTGCTTGACTGAGCCTGGTCAGGGTCTGGAGGTAATTGGAGAATCTCCTGATCTGATCCCCTGGGCTTGGGCTGGGTCTCCATTGTTCACACAGGCCTGTGGGACCCTAATCAGATCTTCAGGGGCTGAGCTACTAGGGAGACCCTGATGACAGACGGACAGCTCCGCGAACCACCCGCAGTCCAGGCAGAGCCCGGGAGGCTGAGTGCAGGGGAGAGGCCTGGGCTGGTGATGAGAGGCCACGCTCCTCACCGCCTCCTCCAGGAAGTCCTCGAAGGTCCCCTCTCCTCCTCCTAGCAGTCACCGGCAGGGCCCCTCCCTGGCCCGGCCGCAGGCTGCCTGGAGTGTTCTGTGGGTCCTCCTGCCTCTCCAGGAACCCTCTGAGCTGGGTGACCAGGAGGGGCGTCTTGCAGCGGAGGGGCTGCTCTCTGGACCCAGCGGCCCCCTGGCTCCCTGAGAACCTTCTGGAAAGATGCAGAAAGTGACGTGTTTGGAAGGAGGCTGAGCCTTGGCTGTGGGGGAGGTTGACGAGGGCCGTCAGCAGCAGGACAAGCGCCTGTGTCCAGGGACTCCCCAAAGTGCCGGGGCCTGGCAGCTCCCTGCCCTGCCTCCTGCTTGGCCAGGCACGGCACCCCTCCACGTCCACCTGGGCATCGCTGGCCACCCGGCCTCAGCTGCGAGAGGCGGACGTGAGGCAGGGTGAATGGTGACGCAGCCCCAGGACAGCATCACCGCAGGGAGGAAACCCGGACCTCTGCGTCCACCCCCGGGGCTGCTCCAAGGCCCCGGGACACTGGGCACAGGCCAGGCACAGGCCCGTGCGCAGGTCGGGGCATTGCGGGTGATTCGGAGTCATGCAGACGGGAAGCGACAGTGATGCGATCAGCCTGGCTCTGTGGGCAGAGCTCGGAGTGACTGAACTTGAGGCAAGTGGCTTCACCTCCCTGACCCCAGGCTCTTCCTCCGCTCCCCGATGGGCTCGCAGGGCTGGTGGCAGCAGCAAGGCCTTTGCCTTGGCAGGGGTCAGAGCCCTGGGGGTGCTGCCCACGCCTGGCGGCACCTGCTAAGCACCCGCTGGGTGCCCTGTGCTCCGCCCAGGAGCTGGGAGAGGCCCTCTCTGGGTCCAGGTCCCTGTCCCTCTGGAGGAAGCAGACTCTCAGGGAGGCGTGTGAGGAGCATCAGAGGTGAGGCCGGTTCCTGGGCTTCGGAAGGGTGCGAAGGCCACCCCACCCGGCTCAGCGGAGACCCCTCACTGGTCAGGTCCGCAGGAGGGGCTCGTGGAGAGGGCCTGCGCATCCGCCCGTCCATCCCAGGCCCTTCTGCCCGCCCTGGCTGCCGCCGCCCCAGGGCGCCCTGGTCTGCTCAGGGGAGCTTCAGCCCGCCCCAGGGCGCAGAGCAGCAGCGCTGGCACCAAACGGCCGTCCAGGGCCTGGGGGAGAGCAGCGGGGGGAGGCCGGTGGGAGGCGGCGGGCGGCGGCTCACGGCGTGTGACCGTGCTCATCGAGGCGTCCCCAGGTCTTCATGCTCTCACGATGCTGAGTTCCAGTGCTTGGAATCCTACACGGTTTTGAGGATGGGGACTCCAAGGGGCGGTTTCCCTGGACTCCTGTCTGGAAATAGACAACGCTGCTGGCTCTAGCGGCCCTTCTGTGGCGTGAGGCCAGCTCTGGCTTCTCCCCGCCCAGCCTCTGGCGGCCAACGTTCCACCGCCCACTCTGAGGCCAGCTTTAGTGACGCCGCGCAGGAGGAGGTCACAGGGTACCCCTCTGCTGTCTCTGACTCCCTTCACGTGACACGTGACCTCCCACGCTGCCTGCCTTGGTGCAGGTGGCAGGCGCTCACCCTGCTCCAAGGTGGCACAGTGTCCCACTGCGTGTCTGGGCGCCATTTCCCTGTCCATTCCTGTGCGGAGGACGCTCAGGCTGACTCTGCTTCTTGGCCTTGAGAGCAGAGCCTTGGTGGGGCCTGGGGGCCAGGAGCACAGCGCTCCTCACAGGGACTCCTGCCGGGTCTGCGACCACTGTGGGCTGCTGGGCCATGGCGGGCGGGGTCTGTTCCTAGTTTTGGAGGCTCCTCCTTGCTGTTTCCCATGGCACCCATGCTAATCTGTGTTCCCACCAGCCGTGAGAAGGTCCCTTCTGTCACCTCCCTCCCCAGCACTGGTGTCATTTGCCTCACTGGGGTGCTGTGACACCTCATGGTGGATTTGATTTGCATTTCCCTGTCGAGCGCTTTCTCAGACTCGGCCACTTGTGTGCAACCTTTTGAGAGATATCTAGTGAGGTCTTTTGGCCATCGTAAGATCTATTTATCTATTTAATACTGAGTTGCATGTTTGTGGGAGGAGGAATGGATATCGTCCAGACACCCACGGCTCCTGCAGCACCCTACAGAACGCGACTAAAACACCAGCAATCTTCACAGAAATAGGAAGAACTCCACATCGGATGGAGGCACGAAGACCCCCAGGCCAAGGCTGGAGGCATGGACCTCAGCGTGGGCCAGAGAGCCGTAGTGAGCCACACGGCGGGGCTGGGGGTGGCTCCGTGGGTCAAAACCCCCAGTGCCACAGAATAAGCCCCTAAACCTGACGGCCGCGTGCAGGAGAGTGGAAGCGACCCCCTCTCTCCCCGCACTTCAGATCACCCGACACGGAGCCGACACTGAAATGTCAGGCCCGACGCTGTGACTACGGGGGAGACTCGCTGACGCAGTCGGCAGCCGTGTTGGAGAAGGCCTCAAAGGTGCCGCAGCAGAAGCCCACGTGGACGCGTGGGCCCCCATGGGAAGCGCGGTGGGCGTGCGTGGGAGGGGTGAGTGCCCCAAACGTCTGTCCCCCAGGTCAGTGAGCTTCCAGGGACCGGCGCCTTCACAGATTGACGGCCAGGACTTGAGCCGACAGAAAAGATGACCATGAATCAAGGATGCTGACGCCAGGAGCCAGGGCGCTCTGGCGCGTGAACGATGAGCAATAAATGTCATCTTTTTCTGGAGGTGACAAGTGGAAACCAGCCGAGTAATGACCCTCCTGTGGCTTTGCCTGTGGGGTGGTGGGGTTAGGGGAGCCCACCACAGCTGGCTCACGTGGTCCCAGAGGATCGAGCAGGATGGACGCCGGCCAGTGGCCACCCACGGGCAGCCACGCGCCTGCGCATCCCGGTCACACTCCGTGTTATTGCCTTGTGGGCAAGGTCAAGGCCAGAGAGGGGGAGGGGCTGCCAGACCCACAGCGAGCAGCCACCGCGGATGCAGCCCTGGGACCGTCCCACCCCGACCTCGGCTTCGTCTTCGAATTCTGGCTTAGCTCAGACAGAGGGGGTGCGTGGGACGCCGCTGCCTCCTGCCGCGGTCCAGAGACCCCTCAGCCGGCTGCCGGGGCCCAACGCGGAGTCCCGGGGGCCGCCGCACAGCCAGATCTAGCTGATGCAATGCAGGACACCTCACGGGTCCCAGCTCCCGACGACGGTGGCTGGCTCCCAGCACGGACAAATCCCACGCACACCGAGACACGCCCAGGCCGCGCTTAGCCGCTGCGCACCAGGGGCGAGCACCTTCCTGGCTGTCCCCGACCTCAGCTGGCAGCCTCTGAGGGGGCCTCGGGCAGCCTGAAGTCTCGGGGAGCAGGAGGCCTGGTGGTCAGCTCTGTGGCCTTCTGCTCTCGGGCTCTGGCTGGTCGAACCCTGTGGGTGGGCATGGCAGGCCAGTGGTGCTGCGGGGCCCGACTCCTGGGCCTGCGGAGGGGCCACCGGAATGTCCTTCAGGCCTCCCCTCATTTCTCTGACCCCAGGACAACCCTGGGAGGGCATCTTTACTGGTGCTGTTCCTCTCATTTCCCCCCTTTTTTTTTTTTTTTTTTTTTTTTGGTACTGGGGATTGAACCCGGGGGCGCTTACCCACGGAGCCACACCCAGCCCCTTTCATACTTTATTCAGAGCCATCTTGCTGAGTTGCTCAGGGCCTTGCCAAGTCCTTGAGGCTGGCTTTGACTTGGTGATCCTCCTGCCTCGGCCTCCCGAGCCGCTGGCATCACAGGCGTGCACCCTGCGCCTGGCTTTGTCTTCCTTTTTCACAGATGAGAGTCAGAGCTCAGCCGGGACCTTGCCCATCGTCACGCCAGGGCTGGACACTGGAGGCGAGCCCTGGCTGGAGGAGGCCCAGCTGGGCTGCACAGTCCTTGAGGCCCAATTACTGGGGGCCAGGAGCCCTGGGTGAGCTCCCTGCCCGGTGCAGCGAGGCGGGGCCTGCTGGGTGACCCGCAGCACAGCCACAGAGGCTGGCACCTCGTGGAGCCTGGCAGCCCCAGGGACGCGCCAGGAGGGGGCCGCTTCCCGAGCACTGGCTCACAGAGGGGCACCCATGGCACTCACCCTCGTGCAAAAGGAGCGCACGCCTCGCCCTCCCCGGAGCTCGCGAGCCCACGCTTGCTGCACCCCGAGGTCCCGGGTGGGTGCCCGGGCCGGGAGGCGGTGTTGGCCTGCCCGTCCCCCGGGAGCTGCGCCGGGGCTGCCGCTGCACCTCTGCCCTGCGCTGCAGGACCCAGGGCAGGGTGCTGAGGTTTCAACCTTTGCCCTGAAGCTCTGGCGATCTACAGTTTTGCTCTGTGTTGCTTTTCTCTAATAATTCACTTGGTGACGTCTGGCCCACGCGGACACGCGGCGATTTGTGAAGGGCAAAGCATCACACCGGGGACAGCCGTGCAGCCAAAAGATTTATTCAACAGCCTTCGTGGTGGCTGGTAGCAAAAACCAGAGAAGAGGTGCTCTGGTCGAAGGTCGAAGAGGTGGGAGAGGGGAGTCAGGGAGAGGGGAGTGTGCAAGCTCTGGTGGGAGAAGGGAGTCAGGGAGAGGGGAGTGTGCAAGCTCTGGACAGAAGGTGGGTGCCTGGTCGCACCGGCTCTCTGGAGCTGTCAGCTAAAGCAGCTGCTGTCTGGCTGGAGGCTGGAGCTGTCAGCTGGGAGCGGCCATCGGGCTGAAGGTGGTTGGTCTGGAGCTGTCGGCTGGAGCAGCTGCCGTTGGCTGGAGGCGATGGGTCTGGAGCTGTTGGCTGGGGCAGCTGCCGTCGGCTGGAGGCGATGGGTCTGGAGCTGTTGCAGTGGCTTCCTCCTCTCTGCAGCGACGAGCCGATGTATCTGTCTTCCTCCTCTCAGCGACGAGCCGATGTTGTGTGTCCGTGTGTCTCTCTCTGTCTGATCTGAGTCTCTCAGACAGGGCCTTATATAGGGATTTCTGGTGGGGGGGGTGCACTAGAGCAACCCCAATGCCATTGGCTCTTTGCCCCTAGAACAGGGTGACCTTTAAGCCTATTGGCTCTTGCCAGGGGAAAAGAAACATCCTGCCTGGGGGAAAAAACATCCTGCTGAGAATGAAACAAGGTTGCTTCTCTCAGGATGTGGAGAACTCTGGGGGGAGGGTAACCTATCTATCATTCCCCCCTTTTTGTTTTCTTAGGAAGTGGGACGTCATATGTCAGTCTGGCTCCTTCCTGCTGAAACGGGGCGACGTGGGGTGTTATTGGGGGGGATATGATAAGACAGGTAGGTCAGGCTTGAGGGTGAAAAGGATTCCCAGGAGGTTGGCACCAAAAAGATGAATTTGTCGAATGTTCTGAGGGCTTGAGGGTTAGGATGGAAAAGAGAATGGAGATAGGAGAGGATTGATTGTACAGAAGGGGATGTGGGGGTCTGGGTAGTGGATTGGATTGAAGCCAGAAGAGGAGATGATAGTGCTGCCTCCCTTGCCGCCCTGTCAGCCCTTGTGTTCCCCTGAACTATGGGAGACTCACCATTTTGGTGCGAAGGGCAATGAGAAATCCCTATTAGTTTGGGCAGAAGAGAGACCTGCAAGAGCTTTGATATTAATTTGTAATTAGTAACTGCAGAGCCCTTTGTGGTCAGGAGCCCCCGCTCTTTCCATATTGCCAAATGGGAAAGTAAAATATGATAGACGTATTTTGAGTCTGTGTAGAGGGTGAGGTTTCGGTCAGCTGCTAACTCGAAGGCACGAATAACAGCTGTTAGTTCGGCCTGTTGGTTTGTGGTGCTGGGGGGAAGGGGTGCTGCCTCGATAACCTCTGATAAGGAGACGACAGCATAGCCGGCAAAGCGTTGCCCATCCTTAAGGAAAGAGCTGCCATCCGTGAACCAGATTAGGGAAGAGTCAGGAAGTGGTCCCTCTTGAATGTGGGACGGGTGGGGGATTAAAGCCTCGAGCATCTCTACACAATCATGCTCCGGGTGCTCAGAGGAGACTGGGAGGAGGGTAGCTGGGTGTAAAGAGGAGCAGGGTTGGAATGAGATTGAGGAGTCATGCAGAAAAGAAACGAGGAGAGAGAGAACACGACACGGCAGGAGAGTTTGAAGGCTCTTATAGGTTAGTAGGTCTTTTAAATGATGAGGAGAGGCAACAGTGACATGGGCACCAAAGGCCAACTTTTTTGATTCCTGTAGAAGTAGGTAAGCAGCAGCCAGAGCCCTAAGACAAGGGGCCCATCTGTGTGAACGGTGGGATCAAGTTGTTTAGAAAGGTAGGCAATGGGAGCAAAAATGGAGGCCTTATATTGGCCTAAAACACCTAGAGCCAGACCTGTCATCTCATGGACATAGAGGGTGAATGGCTGAAGAAGGTCTGGGAGGTGAAGAGCTGGGGCCTGTAACAGTGCCTGCTGCAGATGCTTAAACTCAGCCTGAATGCCTTCGGGAAGGGGCTTTTCCTTAACCCCCTTAGCTGCCTCATATAGAGGTTTTGCATAAAGAGAAAAATTGGGAATCCATGCACGGAAGTATCCTGCTAGCCCCAAGAAGGAAAGAATCTCTTCCTTTGTCTTGGGACATGGGAGGGCCTTGATGAGGGCCTTTCGGTCTACAGTAATGGCCTTTGATTGATGGGAAATCTGAACTCCTAAATAAACTACCTGGGTCTGGGCAAGTTGTACCTTAGATGGGGAAACACGATACCCACGAGAAGCAAGAAATTTAAAAGGGTGTAAGAGTCTATATGAGCTGTGGAGAAGGAAGGGCTGCAGAGGAGGAGGTCATCTACATATTGCAAAAGAGTGGAGTCAGAGAATTAAAGGCCTTTGAGATCGGCAGCCAGTGTCTGTCCAAAGATATGAGGGCTGTCTAGAAAACCCTGAGGGAGGACTGTCCAGGTCAATTGTTGGGACCGTTGAGTATCAGGATCAGTCCAGGTAAAGGCAAAGATGTCTTGTGATTCCTGAGCTAAAGGGACAGTGAAGAAGGCATCCTTAAGGTCAATGATGGAGAAATGAGTAGATAAGGAAGGAATTAGGGAGAGAATGGTATAAGGATTTGGGACCAGAGGGTGTATGGGCCTAACAGCCTCATTGATGAGACGAAGATCTTGGACTAGCCGGTATGACCCATTGGACTTCTTGACTGCCAATATGGGAGTATTATATGGGGAATGGGTGGGTCGGAGAAAGCATTTCCGCAGAAGGTCTGAGATAATAGGTTGGAGACCTGAGGCTAGTGGCTGGGAGTGGGTACTGGGCTTTATTAGGGAAATACTGGGGATCTTTAAGGTGTATTTGTATAGGGTCACAGTGAGCAAGGGATGGAGTCTGGGTGTCCCAAACTTTGGGGTCTACCAGATGGGAGGGGGCAGGGTAACAGGAGGTTTCCGCATCAGGCTCTAAAATGCTAAGAAGGAAGACAGAGGAGGAGACGGAGTGAGACGAGTCGGGGAGCAGAACTGAGCGAGGCGGGTCAGAGAGCACAACTGAGGCCTGAAATTTGACCAGTATATCTCGGCCCAGTAAAGGCACAGGATATTGAGAGATTACTAGAAACTGGTGGGGAAACGAATGGAGGTGAAGGCGGCAAGACAGCATGGGAGTCTTGTGGGGGTGAATGGTGTGTCCCTCTATCCCGACAACGGGACGATATGGTGGTGGGCCCCCAAAACTCCCTCAAGACCGAGAAAGTGGCTCCTGTATCTAGTAGGAAATTTATGGGGTGGCCATCAACAAGAAGGGTGACCCTAGGCTCCTGTAAGGCGATGTCAACTGTCGGGAGAGGAAACCCAGGGCCCCGTCAATCTTCTGCGGCTAGTCCAAGCAGGTTGGGTTTCATGACTGATCCAGTCCCCCTGCGGGAACTGGGGCAGTCAACACCCCAGTGGCCCATCTTGGAGCATTTAGGACATGGGCGCGTAAGGGGCCTGGGGTTGGGGCAAGCTCTAGCCCAGTGTCCTTCATTCCCACACTTGAAACACGGCCCTGGAGGTCCCCTCTGTGCGGGGTAATGGCCCCTTGTTTGTGAGGCCCGAGAGTTGGTGCCCTGTAAAGCCTGGGCCAGCATTTGACATCTTGCTCGTTCGGCCTTTTCATAGTTCTGAAACCTGCGGCGTTCAGTGTTCTCATCTCTGTTATGATAGGCCTTAAAGGCCGTGGCCAAGATCTCCGTCTGAGGTGTTGCAGGTCCTTGCTCTGATTTTCTCAATTTAGCCCGTATATCGGGGTAACTTTGGGACAAAAAGTAAGTCATTGTGCGAGATCGCGTGAGGGGTGGGCTGGAGGAGGAGGTGGCAGGCGTGGGTAGAAGTAGGGCTGGAGGGGCCGAGGGAGGCGGAGAGGTTTCAGATTGGTATGGGGGCGGCTCATCCGCGGGATCGAAATCAAGAAAGGAGGGGGATGGTAGGGGAGCAGCCGGTTGGCAGGCTAGGAGGCTATTGCAGGTACAGAGTGAGGGATTCAAACAGAGGCGGGAGAAAGCCTGAACATACGGAATCTCTGCCCATTTTTTTGATCGCTCGCAGAAGTTGAAAAGATCTCTCAGCATAGAGGGATCCAGGGACCCAGAAGCAGGCCATTTGTTTTGGTTATCTAAGGGGTATATGGGCCAATCTTGGGTGCAAAACTTGGTAAGTCTTGTTGGTTGTATATCGGGAGTTAGGCCAAGAGTGGCTAGGTTGTTTAAGAGGCACTGTAGAGGAGAATCGGCTGGGAGGGGTCGGAGTGGGTACAAGAGCGACAAATAGTGAGTGATAGCAAAACCAAAGAAGAGAGTGAGGACGAGCAAAGAAAAGAGTGATCGGAGGGTAGTCAGCCAGGAGGGATAGGAGTGAGTCAGCCAGGAGGGGTGAAGAAGCAGCAGCAGAAGAAGAAGCCCCCATTTTCCCATTCCGAATGGGACAGATATATTGTCCTGAGGAGCGTCCTCCTCAAGACATATATATCAGAGAGATCCAAGTCTGTGAGACCCAGTCGTCACTGGAGTCAAACAGAGATGGGGTCCAAAGGGACCGAAGAACAATGGGCCACCTTGCGCAAGGATTTTCCGTGTCCCGTCCTGGACGGGAAGGAGAGACCCAAGTCCAGAGGCCAGAGGCCGAAAAAAAAGGGCTTTCTTCAACTACTCCCAGGAAAGGGAGAGGGAAAGGGAGAGAGAGAGAGAGAGAGAGAGAGAGAGAGAGCGAGCGCACGAACAGTCAGTTCCCACTGTACAAGGCCTGATGGGTTTAGGAGCCCTGGGGATGAGGAGACCTACCTAGGAAAAGGAGAGAGAGAGACAAAAAAAGAAAGCTCCACGAGGTCCACTGTGACCGTGAAGGTCTAGGTGGGGTGCGATCCTCCCCGTACAGGCCACCAGCGGGGCTGCCGGACGATCAACGGTCAGTTCCCACTGTACAAGGCCCGACAGGTTTAGGAGCCCTGGGGATGAGGAGACCTACCCAGGAAAGGGAGAGAGAGAGAGAAAGAGCTCCATGAGGTCCACTGTGACCATGAAGGTCTAGGTGGGGTGCGATCCTCCCCGTACAGGCCACCAGCGGGGCTGCCGGACGATCAACGGTCAGTTCCCACTGTACAAGGCCTGACGGGTTTAGGAGCTCTGGGGCGGGGGGGCTTACCAATCCGATGACCGGTGGTGGATGCGTCAGAGCGGCGATCAAAAATCGGGAGAAGGCTGAGGCAGTTCCGGGTGATTATGCCCTCCGGCTCAGACAGGATCCGAGTCACGGCACCAATGAAGGGCAAAGCATCACACCGGGGACAGCCGTGCAGCCAAAAGATTTATTCAACAGCCTTCATGGCTGGTACCAAAAACCGGAGAAGAGGTGCTCTGGTCGAAGGTCAAAGAGGTGGGAGAGGGGAGTCAGGGAGAGGGGAGTGTGCAAGCTCTGGTGGGAGAGGGGAGTCAGGGAGAGGGGAGTGTGCAAGCTCTGGACAGAAGGTGGGTGCCTGGTCGAACCGGCTCTCTGGAGCTGTCAGCTAAAGCAGCTGCTGTCTGGCTGGAGGCTGGAGCTGTCAGCTGGGAGCGGCCGTTCGGGCTGAAGGTGGTCGGTCTGGAGCTGTCGGCTGGAGCAGCTGCCATCGGCTGGAGGCGATGGGTCTGGAGCTGTTGCAGTGGCTTCCTCCTCTCTGCAGCGACAAGCCGATGTATCTGTCTTCCTCCTCTCAGCAACGAGCCAATGTTGTGTGTCCGTGTGTCTCTCTCTGTCTGATCTGAGTCTCTCAGACAGGGCCTTATATAGGGATTTCTGGTGGGGGGGTGCACTAGAGCAACCCCAATGCCATTGGCTCTTTGCCCCTAGAACAGGGTGACCTTTAAGCCTATTGGCTCTTGCCAGGGGAAAAGAAACATCCTGCCCGGGGAAGAAACATCCTGCTGAGAATGAAACAAGGTTGCTTCTCTCAGGATGTGGAGAACTCTGGGGGGAGGGTAACCTATCTATCAATTTGTCCTCTTGGTTTCTTGGGCTTAACGCATCTCTTCTTGCTTTGCTGGAGCAACGGGGAAATATCGGGTCCGGAGCCTCTGCCCACGGCGGAGCAGGCGCCGTGGGGCCTCTGTGGGGCCTGGGAGCAGAGGCTCCCTCTCCTGGGCACCCAGAGGGCGCCAAGCCCCGGGGCTGAGTCCTGAGGCTCGGGCCGTCAGAGCGGCTAGCTGGGCAGTGCTGGGCACAGAGGAGGGGCTGTGGCCAGGCGGGCCAGGTGGCCGCGGCAGCACTGGGTTGCAGACTGGGGTGGGGCAGCCTCCTTGCAGGGAGACACCTGGATCCCCGCCTGGGAAGTCGGGGCTCCCTCTGCGCTGGTCGGCCTCGACTCTGACATAACCCGGAGGGTGGGCCCAGGTCTCCGGTGCAGGAGTTGGGGGCTGTGGGGCGGGGGTGGGGCTCCAGCCTCCTCGCTGGGTCCTCCCTGCTTCCTGCTTCTTGCCCCAGTGTGGCCTTGGGAGGGCCAGCCCTGCCTCCCTGCAGGGTGGCCTGGCCACTAGCCAGCGCAGGGCCTGGCACCGGGGACTGCTCTCGGAGTTGTCCCCCACCTCCCTGGGCCCTGCGCGTTGGCTCTGGCCACAGCCTGCAGGTCTGACGCTTCTGCCTCGGCCTCTGCTCGGGGACTGAAGCCCGGGGATGGTGGCGCCCGGGCCACACCCGCCCTGCCTCAGTCTCCTGTGGACCATCAGGTCAGTGAAGGGCTCTCTCCCCCGCCCCTCCTGCCCACCCTGCCAGGGACCCCCAGCACTGCCTGGCAGGGCCCGGGCTGCTAGACAGGGAGGGACTGGTGTCCGAGCTGTGTGGACCCCGTGCGGGTCCCAGCCTTCCTGGCCCTGCCGCCTCCTGGGCCCTGGGAGCTGTCCTGGTGGGCAGCCCTGACTCGGGTGGCCCTGAGACACCTGCTCCTCATCTGCTCACCCATGCCTGCTGGGCGCCCTGCAGCCCCGCCGGAGGCCCTCCCCTGCCCTTGTCCCCCTCCTCACCCTCACCGGGGTCGCCTGCCTCCTGTCGCCTTCCCTTCAGCACACCTCCTGTGGCATTCCAGAACCTTCTCTGGCTGAGCCTCCACCCCCACTGCTCCCTCTGACAGTTCTGGCCCTGTGATGTGACCCCCTGTCCTCTTCAGGTTCTTCCCAGGAGTACGGGCTAAAATGTGTCCTCCCTCCACACAAACAATCGATATGCTGAAGTCCTGACCCCAGGACCTTGGCATGAACCATGTGAGGAAACAGGGCCTTTGAAGAGGTGATCAAGTTAACTAAGGCCACTGGGGTGGAGCCTCATCCAAACTGGTTGACCAGTGTCCTTCTAAGAGGATATCAGGACACAGACACACGCAGGGACACGGTGTGAGGACATGGGAGAGACACTGTCCACAGAGCTTCGAGAAAGCAGATTCCTGTGGCATAAGCCCCTGACTGTGGTCACTTCCATGGTGTCCCCAGCAGTTGACGTGGGTGGGCAGTTGGCCTGGGTGGAGGCTCCCCCCTGTGACTCCCCTTGGGACTGGTCACTGACAGCGGTCTCCATGCTGAGAGACGGGGAAGGAGCAACCTGACCTGACCGTGCTGGTGACCGTGCTGGTGACCGTGCTGGTGACCGCGCCTCCCCTCCACTGCCTCCCCCTCCACTCTCCGGCTCGGCAGCCAGGCCGCGCTCCCTCACTCCCCTCTGCGGACCAAGGCAGGGACCCCGGGGGCCCCCACCGGCCAGAGGAGGCCGAGCAGCCCCCGCCCGGGCATCTTGGGGGCTTGACCCTGGACGTTCCCTCCAGGAGCCCTGGACCACCCCGAGCAGCCAGGGAGTGGGCACGTGCGAGAACCCAGAGTCACCTGTGTCACACACACAGAGCTGGGAGACAGGAAGGAGGGGCCCGCCCGTGACGTGTGACAGCAGGGTTGCAGGCCCGGCCCCACGGTGCCCTTCTGTGAGGACGTGGCCCTGCAGCTGGCCGCCCCAAGCTGGGTCTGGAGAGGCCTCGTTATCTGTCCTGGACGAGGTTGAGGACGAGGACAAGGACGAGGACGGGGATGGGGACGGGGACGAGGACAAGAACGAGGATGAGGATGAGGACAATGACAAGGACGAGGATGAGGACAATGACGAGGACGAGGACAAGGATGAGGACAAGGACGAGGTTGAGGACGAGGACGAGGACGAGGACAATGACGAGGGTGAGGGCGAGGACGAGGACGTCTCATGCAACCCTCTCATTGCACCTGGACCCCTCCCCGCCTCTGAGTGCCTGTCCCCTCGGCGCCTGTCCCCTCGGCGCCTGTCCCTCAGCAACGCCAGCTGCCCCAGGCCTCCGTGGGCCGCTGGGGAGGCTGCTCCGATCGTCATCCAGGTGACACAGCTCCGTGTGGGGGGCCCAGCTCGGCTCTCGATGACAGCCAGGCCAGCAGCCAGCCCCACAAGTGACGCCCTGGATGTCACCCATCTGGACCTCCAGGGGTCGGCAGCAGCAGCCCTGCGCCGGGCCCAGGTGACCCGTGGAGCCCGGACTTGTGACGACCTGGTGGCCCACCCCACGAAGCCTGGGTGGCTTGTTCCGTGGCAGTCAGGCCACAGAAGGCCCACGTGGCGCTGGCTCTGCTCTCGGGGTCACGGAGACGCGCCACCTGTGCCCCGGGTGGCCTTCAGGGGCCCGCGGGCAGCGAGGGTCCCGAGCCTGCTCTTTTGGTGAAAGGCCTTGGTCCCCAGCCTCAGATGTGCTCTCCAGGGTGGCCACCGCAGATGAGCCCACCCAACCTGCCAAGGTCAGGGCCACCAAAGGGACGGGAACTGGCCACACGGCAAGGGCTGCGCATCAGCCCAGGGGGCAGCGGGCGCCTGGCCCGGCTCCGCTCACGCTGCCGCCCTCCTGTCCCTGGAGGCCGAGCTCCGCTCCAGCTGTCCGCCCTCCCGATGGTGGTCGCCAGTGACGCGTGTTGCCGTCACCCACGCCACTGACGGCGTTTTCAGAACGAGTGGCGTCCATCTTTCCTGGGAGTTCACGCTCGAGGGGCTTCTGAGCCGGTGCCGAGGAGTGGCGGCAGGCGGGGTCCACGCTCATGAAACGCCCCCAGATAAAGCCGCTGTCACACACACGGCGTGTTTTTTAAGCAACTTCAGGTACTTAAAGATTCGTTGATTGTTTTTGCCACCCACCTCAGCAACGCCAGAGAAAGAGGAAGCCGCGCCTCCTGCGTCATTTCAAGTTCAGAGCGCTCTCCTCCCCAGCCAGGCACCTCCTCGACGCAGCCAGGGCCCTCTGGGGCCTCTCTTGGGTCAACCATTTTTCAACCTGGAGGAATGAATTGTCACTCACACGCTACTCAGAGAACAAAGCTTCCAGGGAAGCCATTGAGGGACTGGCAGGGACGGAACCTCCCCCGCGTCCTGAGCAGGAGGCACCTGCCGCTGCTCCCGGGGCAGCTGACCTGCCTGACCGGGGCACCTGCGCCCCCCGCGAGCCCGCGAGCCCCCGCGGGTTTGAGAAGAACAAGAGAAAGACATTCATCGTGGAGCCCGGGCTCCGCACCCTGGATGGCTTCATTTCAGCTCGGGATTGCAAAACCTCCAGCCGCGGGGTCAGACAAAGAAAGGGACGCGCATTTTTCTAGGGGAGCGTGAGGATCTGATCCGAGCCATGCGAGGCGGGGCTCAGAGCGGATTTCAGCGGCTTTAGCATATGCTGTGTCCCCGTGAGGAATGCGAGTGGCCGCACAAGTAGCTTTTCTTGGCATTTTGATGCATTATATAAGCACATTTATATAAATGTTTTCCTGGGTTGGATAAAGAGTGCTTTTCTATTTAGATTTAATCTGGGTCCTTGAGAGTGCGTCTCACTGATCTGTTTGTAACCCTGGAGATTTATCCTTGGTGCAGATTTCAAACGTGAAATGAAATGTCACTGACTTCGTTTGTGCCGAGCTTGTGGTGGCATGTGGCATGGAAGAGACCTCAGGGCCCCTCAACAGGACCGTGGGCGGGTGGAGCTGCGCACTGAGCGTGGACTCCGTACCTGGCTGTCCCGAGCACTGGGCTTACAGCAGAGACCGCCCACACCCTGGCTCCTGTCCCAGCCACAGGGACTCACAATAAGCCCGATGGTGTGTGTGCCCAGTGGGGCCAAGGGCTAAGGAGAAGCAGATGCAAGGCCCAGGTGAGAGGGAGAATGCGGGAGGCACAGGGACTGTTCTGTATTTGGAGTCAGAGAGGCCCCTGCCCCAGGAAAGGCCTCTGGAGCTGAGAAATAAAGAAAGTGATTGTGTGAGCCATGATGACACCCAGGACAGAAGAAAGAGCATGTGCAAAGGCCCTGGGGTGGAAGCATGCTTCAAGGAATAGTGGGAGGTGTGCACAGGGGAGGGAAGGAACAGAGGCCAGTCCAGCAGGGCATTGTGGCCTGCAGTGGGGACTCGAATCTGAGCAATGCAGGGGCTACTTGGAGGGCGCTGAGCCGAGCGGACACTCTGCCTTGCTGCAGAGAGTTGTTCTGGGGCTGCGTGGAGAAGAGGGCAGGTGGAACCCGGAGACCAGGGTGAGGGCTGGGTCCCTGGGCAGCAGCTTGGTCCCACTGACCGCACGCGCGAACGGAGGCAGCTCTGATGGGCCTTGTGGTTATTTGGAAGTGAAAGGAGCAGGAAGGGAGGAGTCAAGGACAGCGCCTGTGTGTGAGGGTGGAGATGCGGGGCTGAGCTGGGAGGCTGAGCTGGGAGGCCGGAGGGGCGGGGCTGGGGTCAGAGGCTCTGCTCTCCCCTCTAGGGTGGAGGTGCGGGGCTGAGCTGGAGGCTGAGCTGGGAGGCCGGGAGGGGCGGGGCTGGGGTCAGAGGCTCTGCTCTCCCCTCTAGGGTGGAGATGCGGGGCTGAGCTGGGAGGCGGGAGGGGCGGGGCTGGGGGCAGAGGCTCTGCTCTCCCCTCTAGGGTGGAGATGCGGGGCTGAGCTGGGAGGCTGAGCTGGGAGGCCGGAGGGGTGGGGCTGGGGGCAGAGGCTCTGCTCTCCCCTCTCTCCTCTTTTTTTTTTTTTTTTGGTACCAGGGATTGAACCCGGGGTGCTGACCACTGAGGACATCCCAGCCCTTTTTATTTTTGTTTATTTATTTATTTAGAGACAGGGCCTCTAAGTTGCTGAGGCTGGACTTGAACTTGCGATCCTCCTGCCTCAGCTTCCTGAGCCGCTGGGACTACAGGTGTGGCCACCCCGCCCAGCTACAATGCTCTGCCGATGTGAGCGGTGCGCATAGACCAGTGGACACGGCCAGGCCAGTGAGTCGGGCAGTCAGGCAGCTGCCCAGGCTGGAGGGGTGGTGGGCGGCTCTGGGGGACAGGCAGATCGTGCAGCCCCAGCCTGGACCAGGGCAGCTCCGAGCGTGGCGGGCGGGTGTGGTGCCTGCACCGCTGAGCCCGCGGTGGGGCGTGGCCAAGGGCTCGGGCTCAGGAGCGGGCAGCCCTGGTCTGCGTGGGGCCGAGCCACCCTGCTGCAGGACAGGACCTTCCTGACATCGCGGCACTTCCCTTCCTGAGGTGACACCGCGCCTGCAGCCCAGAGCAGCCCCCGGCAGGCGCTCCCTGTCTCGCGGTCACCACCGGGGCGCCTCCTGGGGACTCACGGCTGGCCTGGTGTCAGCAGGAGGCCTGGGCCGTGGGTCACTCGAGTGGGCCATGGCTTCTCTGGTTCCCGTGGTAGCCCCGACATGCCGTTTGGTTGGTCCTATTTGAAAGACAGGTGACGAGGACAGCGGCTCCCTCCTGTCTGCAGCAGCTCTGGACTAGACGCGGGTGGCTGAGACAGGGCAGTGCCCAGTGGTCAGCAAGGAGGTGCCTTTGGCCAAGAGGGCCCAACAGAGGGGCGGGGGGGGGCAGCAGCAGTCCCCAAGGACCCTGTGGCCCACGCGAGACACAGGAGGGGCCTGCAGGGTGGCTGGAGGGGGCTCTGCAGACGGGCTCGGTGGGGACCCAGGTGCCCAGAGCCATGGCAAGGCCCTCAAGTCAGAGGACACAGGAGGACCGCGGGCAAGGGACGCGGAGGCCTCTGGAAGCTGGGCGAGCAGGCGGGAGAGCGGCCTTCCGGGCAGAGCCCGCCTGCCCCTCCGCTCGGAGTCCTGACCTCCGCGTGCAGAGGTCGCGCGGCCTTCTTGGGCCGCCCAGCAGGAGGTGGTCTGCGGCAGCCGCCACTCGGAAAAGGGACTGAGGGCCGGGCGTGGCGGGAGGACCTCGCCCAGGCGGAGGCCAGCCCACAGAAGGGTTCACACCCCCCCACTGGACTCCTGGACGCCCACGTTTTCAATGGAAAAAAGACGATTCCGCCAGTGACCAACGGGCCGGCGGCGGAGCCTCACTCTGCTGGGCCTCGGCTCCGCTGCTGCAGACGGGAGGGAGCCGCTGTCCTCGTCACCTGTCTTTCAAATGGGACCAACCAAACAGCATGTCGGGGCTACCATGGGAACCAGAGAAGCCATGGCCACCCAAGTGACCCACGGCCCAGGCCTCCTGCTGACACCAGGCCAGCCGTGAGTCCCCAGGAGGCGCCCCGGTGGTGACCGCGAGACAGCGAGCGCCTGCCGGGGCTGAAAACCGCCCTGGTTTTCAGAGCACCCTTGGGAGTCCCGCGGACTGGCCTGGCTCTGCGCTGGCGTGGTGGACGGGGCTATGGGGTGGCAGAGGGAACTCCCGCACTGACCGCTCCTGCCACCACCTCGGAGCCGCCGTGCCTTGGCCGACAGCAAGACCCACGTGGCCATGCCCACCTCACAGGCAGTGGGGAGTGGCTTCCGCTCCACGGTGACGGACCCCTCTTGGGACAGAGCCAGGTGCCCCGGGTGTGCTGCCGCCGCCACCCTTTGCTGGTTTCTGGCTAGGAGGCGACAGGCAGGCCGGGAAGGACTCACCTGCGCACGCGGCGCTGAGCGGGGTCCGCCGGCTGCCTGCTGCTCTCCTCCAGCTACCCTCGGCAGGCAGCAGGGCTGGGCCGTGGCGAGCCTCGGCCACGCCGCCCGGCCTTGCCCATCCTCCGGGCAGACACAGCAGAACCCCAGGTCCCAGCCCCTGGGACGAGTGTCCCACCTCCTCCTGCCACATCTGGCACGGGCACACAGGCCTCGGAGCCCCAGGGCCTGAGTGGGACTCTGGGCTCGGCCACGCACTAGCTGCTGGCCCTGGGGACGTCACGTCATCGTCTGTGCCTGCTTCCCCTGTGCTGGGTCATGCTGTGGGCCCCTCTCTATGCCACACTGGATGCCCCCACTGGATGCCCCCACGACACTGCACTGCCCGGCTCCCCGGGGCCCTGCGCCCACTCCACAGCCAGGCTGGCTGAGTGGCCTGTGCTCCGACGTCCCCGGAGCAGCGGGGGCTCGGGCGGGTCCCAGACCGCTCCTCCCGCCCCGTGGCTGGGAGGCCCCAGAGTCCTACTCCAGCCGCGTCTTGCACAGGTGGGGAAACTGAGGTCCAGGGAGCCCAGGGCTGTCGGGAGACTGCACTGCTGTCTCGCCTGGCCTCCGCACCCGCCCAGCACACGCTGCCCGCAGAGCGCTGCCCGGCACGTGCCCATCGCTTCCTGGCCAGGCCTGGTGTCAACCCACGCATGGCTTGCCTTAGCACTGCTGCTCAGAGTGACGGGCGCGTGGCCACCTCTCGGGCCTGCGGTTGTCATGTTAGGTGGCATGGTCCTCCCCTAGTGGGGACTCAGGGACCTGAGAATTGCCGACACTCACACCAGGGTGACATCAGCCAGGCGCCAGGTGACGTTGACTGAGAGAGAGAGAGGCCCACCCAGGCTCTGTCCCCCATTGCTGGAGTGACCATGTGAGTCTCGAGGACAGTGAGGGCAGAGGGCTGTCACAAAGGCTGAGCGTGGGGAGAGGCCCTGGCGGCTGCGGGAGGGCACGCGGAGTGAGTCTCCCCGCTCTTCCCCGGGAGCAGGAGGCTGGACTAGACGTGAAGCCTCTCAACCTCAGCCCGGTCACGCAGCCGCCACGTCTTCCACATGAGGCCGATGACGTGCAGGCAAAGGACATCCGGGCATCGGAGCCCTCTCCTGAGGTTCACAGACGTGTTGGAGGGTGGACCCCGGCTCAGAGGGCATGGGGACGTCACCGAGACTCCATGGTGGCCACTCAGGGTCCAGAGGAAGCTCTGCCCTTCATTCAGGGCACAGGGGGCTGTGAGGGCACGGGGACTGTGAGGGCACGGGGACTGTGAGGGCACGGGGGACTGTGAGGGCACGGGGACTGTGAGGGCACGGGGACTGTGAGGACACGGGGACTGTGAGGGCACGGGGGACTGTGAGGGCATGGGGGACTGTGAGGGCACGGGGGACTGTGAGGGCATGGGGGACTGTGAGGGCACGGGGACTGTGAGGGCACGGGGGACTGTGAGGGCACGGGGGACTGTGAGGGCACGGGGACTGTGAGGGCACGGGGGACTGTGAGGGGACGGGGACTGTGAGGCCACGGGGGACTGTGAGGGCACGGGGGACTGTGAGGGCACGGGGGACTGTGAGGGGACGGGGACTGTGAGGGCACGGGGGACTGTGAGGGCACGGGGGACTGTGAGGGCACCGGGGACTGTGAGGGGACGGGGACTGTGAGGGCATGGGGGACTGTGAGGGCACGGGGACTGTGAGGCCACGGGGGACTGTGAGGGCACGGGGACTGTGAGGGCATGGGGGACTGTGAGGGCACGGGGGGACTGTGAGGGCACGGGGACTGTGAAGGTGACTGTGAGGGCACGGGGACTGTGAGGGCATGGGGGACTGTGAGGGCACGGGGGGACTGTGAGGGCACGGGGGACTGTGAGAGCACGGGGACTGTGAGGGCATGGGGGACTGTGAGGGCACGGGGGACTGTGAGGGCACGGGGGACTGTGAGGACATGGGGACTGTGAGGGCATGGGGGACTGTGAGGGCACGGGGACTGTGAGGGCACGGGGACTGTGAGGGCACGGGGGACTGTGAGGGCATGGGGGACTGTGAGGGCATGGGGGGACTGTGAGGGCACGGGGGACTGTGAGGGCACGGGGGACTGTGAGGGCATGGGGACTGTGAGGGCATGGGGGACTGTGAGGGCATGGGGGGACTGTGAGGGCACGGGGGACTGTGAGGGCATGGGGGGGGACTGTGAGGGCACGGGGGACTGTGAGGGCATGGGGGACTGTGAGGGCATGGGGGGACTGTGAGGGCACGGGGGACTGTGAGGGCACGGGGGACTGTGAGGGCACGGGGGACTGTGAGGGCATGGGGACTGTGAGGGCATGGGGGACTGTGAGGGCATGGGGGGACTGTGAGGGCACGGGGGACTGTGAGGGCACGGGGGACTGTGAGGGCACGGGGACTGTGAGGGCACGGGGGACTGTGAGGGCATGGGGGACTGTGAGGGCATGGGGGACTGTGAGGGCATGGGGGGACTGTGAGGGCACGGGGGACTGTGAGGGCACGGGGGACTGTGAGGGCATGGGGGACTGTGAGGGCATGGGGACTGTGAGGGCACGGGGGACTGTGAGGGCATGGGGGACTGTGAGGGCATGGGGGACTGTGAGGGCATGGGGACTGTGAGGGCATGGGGGACTGTGAGGGCACGGGGACTGTGAGGGCACGGGGGACTGTGAGGGCATGGGGACTGTGAGGGCATGGGGGACTGTGAGGGCATGGGGGGGGACTGTGAGGGCACGGGGGACTGTGAGGGCACGGGGGACTGTGAGGGCATGGGGGACTGTGAGGGCATGGGGACTGTGAGGGCACGGGGGACTGTGAGGGCATGGGGGACTGTGAGGGCACGGGGGGACTGTGAGGGGGGGGACGGGGTGACTGTGGGCATGGGGACTGTGAAGGCATGGGGGACTGTGAGGGCATGGGGGACTATGGGGGACTCTGACTCTGAGGGACCTGCTGTCTGTCCCTGTGTGGCAGAGAGAGCCGGGTCCTGTCCTCCACCGTGGTCTCTCTTCAGCCTGCACCTCCACGTGCTGCAGGTCACCAGCCCGTCACCCTGGGGGTCGGGCTCTCAGATGTGACTGTGGGGCCCAGCTCCAGGCAGAGTGTTCCGTCCCCCTGGTGCCCAGAGCAGGTCCCTCAGGCCGTGGACAGACCTCCAGCCTCCAGGACCTCGACTCGCTGGTCCTCTTCTTCACAGTCACCTGCCACAGGGCCCTGTCAAGCAGGTCATCAGGAAGCTGTCCCAGACTCCAGGCCCTCCTTGGAGTCAGCCTGGACTCCCCTGCTGTAGCTTGTCGGGCCCTGCTGGGCTCGGGGACCCAAGGCCCAACCCTGCAGGTCTTCAGAAGCGGTCCTGCACATGCGGGCTGCGGCCAGCCAAGGTGCTCGCTCCAGTGGGGGAAGAAGGGCAGGGTGTGGACAGGCACAGGGCACCGCGTGTGCCGAGGCCATGCAGCAGCCACCCTCTGCAGTGTGGCGACAGAGAGGGGCACCCAGCGAGTGCCCGCTGCGGGAAGACCCCGCCCACCGTGGGGCTCCATGCTGGGCGGCTCCCTGGCCGCCCGCAGAGCAGGTGAGTCACTGCAGTTATTTTAGGTGACTAGAGGCTGGGGGAGCCGCAGTGATCACTCTCCCAGCGTGGAGCAGGCCGCGGGGGGCCAGCAGGCGTGGCCCTGGTCCCCAGGCTCACAAAGGGCCACCGCTGAGGCCTGGGCCAGCACTGCCCAGAATCCTGCCCCCAGGGCGGAGGCTGCCTCCCACAGGGGAGTCCCAGAATGTCCACAGTGTCAGGGCCTGGACCTCCCGCCCTGTGAGCCTCACAGCCACCATTCCTGTGCCTTGTGCAGCGTGTCCTCTCGCCCGCCCGTCCCCGCCGGCCTCAGCCCTGCGCTCCCACCGCCTGTCTGCCAGACTCCTCCCCTCGCCCCTGTGCAGGCCCTGGCCACTTACCAGGGCTCACCTCAAATGCTGCCCAGGAGCACCCCGCGCCCGCCCCGGTGCTCAGCATCGCGGTCACCTTCCGTGATCAAGGGAAACCTGGCCAGGAGGCGGGGGTAGGCGGCCCGCCTTTCCCTCCCTGGGAGGCCACCTTCCCTCCTGCCCTCGGGAGTCTCTGGCCCGTCACTTAGAGCAGGCCCCTCCTCGGTCCTGAGTCCATCCTGGCAACGGCACCTGGAAACTCGGGCCTCGTGGGGCACCTCCCCACCCGCCAGGCTGGGGCACCACAGGCCGTGGAGGGGAGGCGGCTGCCCTCGTCCTCGCCCTGCCCCGGGTGCTCTGGGCGACTCGGTGCCCAGTCCTGGAAGGCAGGAGCAGAGCCTGAGGACGTCCTGCCTGGGCAGTGAGTGGGGTGGACGGCCTGAGCTGGCCTCCAGGCAGGAGCCCCTCCCCACGTCTGGCAGTTCGCCTGGCCTCGCCCTTCAGGTGGCCCACCTCGAGGCCCCTCTAAGGGGACGCGTGTCTGCCCAGAGAGCCCTGCACACCAGCCACCCCCCCAGGAGGGGCATGTCCCACGTCATCCATCTCTCCTTCCCTTCCAGATCCTTCCACCCACCCTCCAGCCTGTTGTCCCCAGGCTTCTGCTGCAGTGTGTGTCCCTGCCCTGCCTCCCCGGAGCCTCGTGCACTGGTCTCTGCGTGTCTCCAGCACGCTCCGGTCAGGCCTGGCTGCCCCGTGGCCGCTGCAGCCAAGGTGCCAGGCCCAGCTGCCGAGCCCAGGAGCGCTTGTCCCTGTTCCCGGCTGTCTGCTCCAGCCCCGGGGCTTCCTCCTCAGACTGACCGCCCTGCCCAGCTCCTCCCCGCCTGCTGACCTCTGCACAGGCCCGCAGGTCCCGTCTTTAATCCCTGTCCCGAGACCTTCTCCAGCTCTCGCACCAGGGTCTCGGATCCCAGCCCAGCTGCCTTGGTAAGGTCTGCACCAGGAACGCGGCACAGAGTGTGCCCGGCCAGTGCGCCTACCAGGGCTCCCGTCTTCCCCAGCCGCTCCCCGTCTTCCCCAGCTGCTCCCCGTCTTCCCCAGCTGCTCCCCATCTTCCCCAGCTGCTCCCCGTCTTCCCCAGCCGCTCCCCGTCTTCCCCAGCTGCTCCCCGTCTTCCCCAGCTGCTCCCCGTCTTCCCCAGCTGCTCTCCGTCTTCCCCAGCTGCTCCCCGTCTTCCCCAGCTGCTCCCCGTCTTCCCCAGCTGCTCCCCGTCTTCCCCAGCTGCTCCTTGTCTTCCCCAGCTGCTCCCCGTCTTCCCCAGCTGCTCCCCGTCTTCCCCTGGACTGCTCCCCGTCTTCCCCAGCTGCTCCCCGTCTTCCCCAGCTGCTCCCCGTCTTCCCCTGGACTGCTCCCCGTCTTCCCAGCTGCTCCCCGTCTTCCCCTGGACTGCTCCCCGTCTTCCCCTGGACTGCTCCCCGTCTTCCCCAGCTGCTCCCCGTCTTCCCCAGCTGCTCCCCGTCTTCCCCAGCTGCTCCCCGTCTTCCCCAGCTGCTCCCCGTCTTCCCCTGGACTGCTCCCCGTCTTCCCCAGCTGCTCCCCGTCTTCCCCAGCTGCTCCCCGTCTTCCCCTGGACTGCTCCCCGTCTTCCCCAGCTGCTCCCCCCGTCTTCCCCAGCTGCTCCCTGTCTTCCCCAGCTGCTCCCTGTCTTCCCCAGCTGCTCCCCGTCTTCCCCTGGACTGCTCCCCATCTTCCCCAGCTGCTCCCCATCTTCCCCAGCTGCTCCCCGTCTTCCCCAGCTGCTCTCCGTCTTCCCCAGCTGCTCCCCGTCTTCCCCAGCTGCTCCCCGTCTTCCCCTGGACTGCTCCCCATCTTCCCCGGCTGCCCCCCGTCTTCCCCAGCTGCTCCTTGTCTTCACCAGCTGCTCCCCGTCTTCCCCAGCTGCTCCCCGTCTTCCCCAGCTGCTCCCCGTCTTCCCCAGCTGCTCCCCGTCTTCCCTAGCTGCTCCCCGTCTTCCCAGCTGCTCCCCATCTTCCCCAGCTGCTCTCCGTCTTCCCCTGGACTGCTCCCCGTCTTCCCCAGCTGCTCCCCGTCTTCCCTAGCTGCTCCCCGTCTTCCCAGCTGCTCCCCGTCTTCCCTAGCTGCTCCCCGTCTTCCCCAGCTGCTCCCCGTCTTCCCCAGCTGCTCCCCGTCTTCCCTAGCTGCTCTCCGTCTTCCCAGCTGCTCCCCGTCTTCCCCTGGACTGCTCCCCGTCTTCCCCAGCTGCTCTCCGTCTTCCCCTGGACTGCTCCCCGTCTTCCCCAGCTGCTCCCCGTCTTCCCCAGCTGCTCCCCGTCTTCCCTAGCTGCTCCCCGTCTTCCCAGCTGCTCCCCATCTTCCCCAGCTGCTCTCCGTCTTCCCCTGGACTGCTCCCCGTCTTCCCCAGCTGCTCCCCGTCTTCCCTAGCTGCTCCCCGTCTTCCCAGCTGCTCCCCGTCTTCCCTAGCTGCTCCCCGTCTTCCCCAGCTGCTCCCCGTCTTCCCCAGCTGCTCCCCATCTTCCCCAGCTGCTCCCCGTCTTCCCCAGCTGCTCCCCGTCTTCCCCTGGACTGCTCCCCGTCTTCCTCAGCTGCTCCCCGTCTTCCCCTGGACTGCTCCCCATCTTCCCCAGCTGCTCCCCGTCTTCCCCAGCTGCTCCCCGTCTTCCCCAGCTGCTCCCCATCTTCCCCAGCTGCTCCCCGTCTTCCCCTGGACTGCTCCCCGTCTTCCCCAGCTGCTCCCCGTCTTCCCCAGCTGCTCCCCATCTTCCCCAGCTGCTCCCCGTCTTCCCCAGCTGCTCCCCGTCTTCCCCTGGACTGCTCCCCGTCTTCCCCAGCTGCTCCCCGTCTTCCCCAGCTGCTCCCCGTCTTCCCCTGGACTGCTCCCCATCTTCCCCAGCTGCTCCCCATCTTCCCCAGCTGCTCCCCGTCTTCCCCAGCTGCTCCCCATCTTCCCCTGGACTGCTCCCCATCTTCCCCAGCTGCTCCCCATCTTCCCCAGCTGCTCCCCGTCTTCCCCAGCTGCTCCCCTGTTGCCGCCTGAAGATTTGGAGCAACGGAGCCGCGGGAAAAACTTCAGAGGCGAACTGGAGACAAACAGCTTTTTATTCTGATAACTTTTCTCTCTGGTTCTAACAACAACTAACTCACGCCAAACACACCACTAAAATGGCGCTGACCCGATCAGCAATTTCGGCCAAGTCACTCGAGATCCCGCAACAAATCCCGTGAGACTACGGGTGGCGACAATGGCCAAATCTCCACGGCTCATAGTCAACTGCAATTCAAGTCAATCCCCAAACAGGGCTCCTGCATTTCCCACCTTTTGTTTTAAAAGAGGTAATGCTCTAGGACGTCTATGTGCAACCAACATTCTTACCCGTCATCGGATAATCAAGGCTGTGCCCTTGACTCCTGTCTTAGGTTGATATGTCGGCCACATGAGACTGTCCCGTGCGACTGTGCCTGTCTTAGGTTGTCCCCCTCTGGGGATCTTACCCGTCATTGGCTAACCAGCCATCCAATGGAGCCCTTTAGGATCGACTATATATGATGACTAACAGCCATCCAATTGTGAGGAGATGTTGCGGCTTTAAGGCAACAAGCCTTTTGGTGATGAGCCAAATTGCATAGCATATCAAATTGTTTAAACAAATCAGCTGCCCTAAGTTCCATCAAGTAACACACTGAATTCTCTAGACAAATACCCGCAAGGCATTGTCCCGTAAAGTCCCAAACAATGAAAGATCAAAATGTCCATTTGTTATAACATGTTGATGTAGGAGGCCCCATGCATGTAGAGCAGAGGCCACACTGTTGGTGAGGTTGTTTGATGTTTGAGCAGCAGACGTCTTTTTTATGTTTAGACAATGCCACCGGCAAATCTTCAGGGCCCGCTACCTAGAAACTCAAGCATCAATTATTAAAGGAAAGGCAGTGCTATTGCAGCACTGAGTCAAGAGGCGAGTTGTCAAACTACAAAATAGAATAATTAGATTAGAAAATTAAAGTTGATTTTTGTTCACATACATCGCTGGTTGAGCTTCTACAAACATAAGTTGGAAAAATGTCATATTTAGAACAAAACAAAGAAAGACTGAGGGTAATTACTGCATTAAAGATAGATTAAAGAAAAGGTAAAGGCACTTGAGAGAAATAATTTGTTAGCTGGAACCCTTGAGTCTCTGTATACACAGCAATCTTTTACCTGTTGAGATAATTGAAATTAATGAGCTATTAAACAAATGAAGTTAATAACAAATAAACAATCTTAAGTCAAAACACCAAAATATCAGGTTATATAGCACTAGTCATATTGTTTGCTAAAGAGAAGTCCCAGGGACACCTATAAATCAAAATTGAAAGTACCTTCATTTATAAAATTATTTACCTAAATTGAATACTCTTAACCTAAAATGAATTAAAGTTATTTGGATCCATATATATATATATATATTTTCTTTTTCATAAGCGCTTTGTTCTTTGTGACGTCACACTGGACAGACGAACAAACATACAAACATATATTTGTGACGTCACATTAACATGAAATATAGACAAATGTACAGACATAAAGACATGTATAAAAAGAAAAGGAAAAAAAAAATACAATTGTGTGCACACTAAAGAGAGATCTCCTCCTCGTCCCCGGCCGGGAGGAATGACACTTAAGTTGTGAAATATTTTGAAGGACTCTTTTGAGGGAATCATTCTATACCTTCATCTTGGTCCTCTTGATTTTGTACCTTTTTTTATTAATCTTGATTCTTCAATAACTTCATCTTGATCATTTTGATGTGGTACCTGTTTTATTAATCTAGATGGTATCCATATTGGAGAGGATTCGTCTTTTGGAAAACAAACAGATCCTCTTCCCCAAATTAATACTGGATCTGGACCCTTCCATGTACCTGAAAGAACATCCTTCCAGTAAACCAAAGGTTTATGTTGTTGGTGTGGATTCCAATGTCTGTCTCCAGCAGAATAACCATTAGAGTCTAAAGTTAAAAATTTTAAGGTAAACAGGGCAACTGCCAATCTGTCCTTAGGACTTTTCCAATTTCCTTCCTTTTGTTTTAATAACATAATTTTCAGTGTTCGGTTTGCTCTTTCAATAATGCCCTGACCCTGAAGATTGTATGGGATGCCTGTTTTATGGGATATATTGAATTTTGCGCAAAACTGTTTGAAAGATGAGGACGTATATGCGGGGCCATTATCTGTTTTAAGCATTTTGGGGATGCCCAATGCAGCAAAAGCTTGCAAACAATGAGATGTAACATCTTTAACTTTTTCTCCAGAATGTAAGGAAGCAAAAATCATGCCTGAGCATGTATCTATGGTCACATGAATAAATCGCAATTTTCCAAAACTTGGCTCATGAGTAACATCCATCTGCCACAAATGATTGGGCATTAATCCTCTAGGGTTAACTCCGAAATGAGGATTGGGCAAATGTGTCATACAAGATTTACAATCTTTTACAATTGTTCTGGCTTGCTCCTTTGTGATTTTAAACCTACGTTGCAAGGTGGTGCTGTTGACATGAAACTGGGAATGAAATAAAGTAGCTTGTTGTAGCGCTCAAAGTATAAATACAGTTTTCGTAAGTTCATCAGCCTTTTGATTACCTTCATGGAGGGGACCAGGCAAATTAGTATGTGCTCTAATATGGCCTACGAATAGAGGTTCTTTTCTTGCCCACAAAAGTTTTTGTATTTGATAAAACAATTTAAAGGCTGGAGTATGAGGTGCTATTGGTCCTGCTAACTCTAATTTTGGGACGGCTTGTACAATATAGTGGCTATCTGAAAAAATGTTTATGGGCTGGTCCCTAAAATTTTCCAGAGCTCTTACCACAGCTTCCAGTTCCACTAGTTGAGCCGATTTGTGTGCAGTTATGTAAGTCATATTTTCTTTTTTAGTGACTACTGTAGCAGTACCATTTGAGGACCCATCTGTAAATACATTAAATGCCTTAGGAATAGGTTGATTTTTTATTACCTGTGGAAATATAATAGGATGATTAATACAAAAAGATAATATAGGGGACTTAGGAAGATGATTATCAAAATTTGCAGAGGTAGAGCATCTAGCTATAGCCCAGTCATTATCGTTGAAGCATAAATATTCAATCTGTGATGATGAATAGGGAGTAATAATAGTAGCAGGGTGAATGCCAAATATTTTAGTAGAAGTCTTAAGTCCTTGAAGAATAAGTTTAGCCACCATGGAGGTATAAGATTCAATTATACTTTTAGGAGAGACGGGCAAATGTATCCATAATAAAGCCCTTGTTGCCAAAATACTCCTGTGGGTGTATATTGTGAAGAAATAATAATCAACATCAGCGGTTGAGTTAAATCAAATCTATCACAATGAGCTCCTTCGATGGCTTTTTCTACTAACTTTAAAGCTTTCCTAGCATCAGGAGTCAATGTTCGTGGTGACGATGGATCAGGATCTCCACGAAGGATGTCAAATAAAGGTTTTAGTTGGCCAGTAGTGAGATTTAGTGTAGGGCGAAGCCAATTAATGTCTCCCAGTAGTTTTTGGAAATCATTGAGGGTGGTCAAATGTTCTTTATTTATTAAAATTTTTGGGGGTCTAACAAAAGTATCCATGATTTTAAATCCTAAATGTAATATGGGAGATCTGGTTTGAACTTTTTCTTCTGCTATATATAATCCATATTTTTTTTTAAATTTTCTACCACATCACTGAATATATTAAATAAGATTTTTTGATTAGGGTGGGCCAATAAAATATCATCCATGTAATGTAGACACATGAGGTTTGGATATTTATTTTTAATGGGTTGGATAGCCTTGTCCACATATATTTGGCATATGGTGGGGCTATTAGCCATTCCCTGTGGTAAAACCTTCCATTGATATCTCTGATCAGGGCCATTATTGTTCATAGAAGGAACGGAAAAAGCAAACCTGGGGGCATCCAGAGGATGTAGGGGAATAGAAAAGAAGCAATCCTTTATATCAAGAGTAATAAGATGGAAATTTTTTGGAATAGCTACGGGACTAGGAAGTCCAGGTTGAGTAGGCCCCATAACTTGCATGGTTTTATTGATTTGTCTAAGATCATGTAACAATCGCCATTTTCCTGACTTTTTCTTGATCACAAATATGGGGGAATTCCAGGGAGAGGTGGAAGGTTCTATATGACCTGCTTCTAATTGTTCCTGAACTAATTGGTGGGCCCGCTTGTAATTTCTCTTTAGATAGGGGCCACTGAGGGACCCACACTGGCTTATCAGAAAGCCATGGTATTTTCAAAATTATTTTCTCAGTGGCCCCGAAAAAAAATATCTTTTTCCTTTATGACAATTATTACTTTTAGGGTTAAGATTACTCTGTACTTTTTGATAATGAGTTCTTTTATGGTTAAGATTACCCTGTAGGTTTTCACATTTAACATCTGCAGGCTTGGTTGCAAGGTGTACTCCCATTTGTTGCAAAATATCTCTTCCCCATAAAGTAACCGGTAGATTAGGTAAAACATAAGGCTGAAATGTTCCTTTATGGCCTTCATCATCCTCCCATTTTAAAATTACTGCACTTTTATCTGGGAGGTTATTATATCCCAAGCCTCTTAAACTGGTTGAAGCTTTTTGCAGAGGCCAGTGCTTGGGCCATTGGCGTAAATTAATAATGGAAGAGTCAGCTCCAGTATCTATTAATCCCTCCATTTCTATTCCTTGGATTTTTATTTTACACATAGGCCTCCTTGAACAGTCTCGAACCCAGCACGCCATGGGACTTGAGTCAGTGGAACAAAATCCTCTATTGTTCCCTTCTTGAGGCATACCCATTTTAAATGAATTATGTAAATTGGGAAGGAGAAGCAACTGAGCAATTCTATCTCCTTGATTAACAGAAGTTATACTTTGGGGTGAGCTAAGCATTATTTTTATTTCCCCTTTGTAGTCTGAGTTTATTACACCTGGGGTCACTTGCAAACCTAATAAGCTTTTAGGACTACGCCCG
>CM046665.1:3098974-3118610 GCA_025594165.1 Tamias sibiricus
ATGCCTGCCACTTCACCATATTGGCTCTCATGAGACATGGCTTCCTTCAGGAAGCTTGAAGTTAAGAAAATTGGTACCAATACTGTAGTATTAACAACTACCCATGGATTTCAAACTTTTATGTACATTTTGCAAACTGAGGTATACATGGCCCTTTGTTACTGGCCTTGAAGGAATGCCTAGATAGCAAACAGCCTTGGCAGCTCTAGAGGTAATGTCTCCTCCTAGAGCAATGGGCTAGTTAGCACCCAGCCTTATAAGAATAATGTCTCTTTCTGTTCAGAACAAAGGATAGGTTATACCTACTACCCACGATAAAATATGGGCTTTTTACACACAGGTTTCCTCCCGTGTGTGTGTGTGTGTGTGTGTGTGTGTGTGTGTTGAAAATCTGTATCTATCCATGTATTTTAGTCAGCTTTTAGTGACCAAAAGACCTGACAAGAACAATTTTAGAAGAGGAAAAGTTTATTTGGGGCTCACATTTTCAGAGGTCTCAGTCCATAGATGGCCAACCCCATTCCTCAGGGCCCAAGATAAGGCAGGACATCATGGTGGAAGAGTGTGGGAGAGGAAAGCATCTCGGGACAAGGCATCAGGAAGCAGAGAGAGAGGCTCTCACTCACCATGGACAAAATATAAAGGGCATGACCTCAGGGACCCACTTCCTCCAGCCATATCCTACCTGCCTACAGTTACCACCCAGTTAATTCCTATCAGTGGATTAATGCACTGATCAGGTTAAGGCTTTCATAACCCAATCATTTTATGTCCAAACTTTCTTGCAATGTTTCACACATGAGCTTTTGGGGAACACCTCATATATAAACCAAGACACCATGTTTCCCCCATGGAATTTGGAGACAAGGGAAATTGCTATGATTTAAATGTGGTTTATCCCCGCATGTATAACAAATTAGAATAAAAATAAATTTTAAAAAAATTTAATCCCTGATGTGACAGTGTTGCGAGGTGGTAGGGCTTTTAAGAGGTAATTGTGTTTTAATAGGTGATTATGTCATTAAGAGGGATCCATGCATTTCTTTTTTTTTTTTTTTTTTTTTTTTTGTTTACTGGGATTGAACTCAGGGCACTGGACCACTGGGCCACATCCCAAGTCCTTTTTTGTATTTTATTAGAGACAGGGTCTCATTGAGTTGCTAAGTGCCTCACCATTGCTGAGGCTGGTTTTGAACTCGTGATCCTCCTGCCTCAGCCTCCCAAGTGCTGGGATTATAGGCGTGCGCCACCACGCCCAGACATGCATTTCTTGTGAGAGGAGGTTGTTATAAAGCCAGGACACCCCTTGTTTGTTTTTTGTTTTGTTTTGTTTTGTTTTTGTTTTTGTTTTTTTTGTCTCTTCTGTACATACCCATTTGCCCTTCTGCTTCCACCATGAGTTGCAGTGGCAGGAAGCACGGTGCTCTTTGACTTTCCAGTCTCCAAAACTGTGAGCCAAAATAAACTTTCCTTTATGAATTATCGGTCTTAGGTATTGTGTTAAAGCAGCAGAAAATGAACTACGATAGGAATTGACACAGATGATGCTGTTCATGCTACTTACTATGCAATGAATATTAAAGTCCTTTGTCTCTGACCCAGGAGTCTCATGGCTTCTGCCAGCATCCATAAAACCCTGATAGGCTAATTTGTTGGCTCGTATGTAAGAAAAAACTAAGACCCTTCTCAGTTTGTCTTGACAATAATATATAAATGTTAACTCCCTGGTTTAGATAGTTATAGTGTGACAATAGAATTATGTTCTTGTTTATAAGGAATACACACTAAAATGTTTAGATTGATGGGTCATCATGTGGACAAATTACTTTCGATGAGCAAAAAAAATGGTTATTATACTGCACTTACAACTTCTCTGCAAGTTTGAGATTATTTCAATTTTTAAAAAAATGATCATTGGGCTCAGATGATATTAACCTGATCCATCCAAGATAAAGCTCCCCATTAACTTTTTACTTTATGGTTTCAGAATCTATCAATAAACCCTTATTGCTTAGATCCATTATTAGAGATTCCAACATGATGATTTTCTAATTCAAACTATTCCTTCTGAATTTAGTAGCTATAATTCTTCTATTAAAAAAGAGAACTTTTCCTGTTAACTGGTTGGTTGCTCTGAAGTTTATACGGGGAAAAGCAGAAAAACGAATTGTTGATTCTGTACCTTTTATTTTCAAAATAATGATTTGTTGCCCTAGGGAATTACCAGAGAAAATTTGTTTTTGATCGTTTGCTTCATACGAGCTTGTAATTTTTTATATATTTAGTGTTTTCAATCTATGGCAGTCATTATTTCTTTGATGCTCAAATTGCCTATCTCAGGACAGCAGAAGCCCCTTCAAAATGAATCCAGTGTCTTTTTGTCAAGATTTTCAGTCTTCAATTACTTCCTTGCTTTGGGAACAATAAGCTAGTACAAGTTCATCTTGTACATTTCTTGCCCCAGATCTGAAATAATTCATTTCTCTAAGGAGCTTTGAGTCCTTTTAAAAAGGGAATAGGTGTTTAGAGGCTATAATCCAAGGGCTAGCGGTGTTTCATTGTCCTGGGGCTTCTGAATGCCAAGCTTTTTCAGAAGGCAGAGATAGGGCATATACGTCAGATCAGGAGTTCAGGCTGGTATTACAGGTTTCCACCACTTCTTTGATTTTATCAAAGAAAGCCCTGGTTCCTAAATACCTTGATATAACTACTTATTTATTTATCTTATCAGAGTATATTTATATCACAGGCATAATAGAATGGTTTCAAAAATTACAATGTCCCCAGTAAAACACTAAGCCTATTAAATATTGTTAAATATAGGAAAATATTTCATTGTGCTTATTATGTGCCTTTAGATCATATCTCACTGGGGAGCTATAGTCAAAAATGTGGCTTCTATAATCCCTTGATAATGTCGCTAATTGCTGTGATTTGCCCAGGACTGAGAGGTTTACCCAGATCAGGACTAAAACACCTGGACTCCAGGTAAACCAGGAGGGCTGGTCACCCTACCTGAATAATTCTCTACTCTGTGTGATTAGCCACCAACTTGAGGTGGTCCACTTCTTTCCGGGTTTGTTTGTTTGTTTGTTTTGAGGTGGGGGAGGCGCTTTCTTAACATTTAAAACAAAATCTAAAACATCCACATTGTTCCAAAGGCACATTCAGAGGAGTCAAGTTTCCAGTCTGTCTCCTCCACCTTACTCCCTCAGTTCCCCTGGAAGGGTAATTTTTCTTAGGTTTGCTGGTTTGTTTGTTTATTCTACCTTAGTTTATTTTTTGAAAATATAAGCAAATGTGCACATATAGTGATATCTCCCTTTCTTACAAAAAAAAATTTATAAACACTATTTTCGTGCACTGCTTTTTAAAGGTTTTCTAGATTGGCATTTAATCTACAACTGTAAAAACCATGCACCTAAATAATCATACCTGTCATCCTCAGAATGGCCCTAAAACATAGGATTCGAGAATTGGAGGAAACCATCAAACATGCTAGGCATGCAGTGATATGAATGAGCCAGGTTAACTGCGATAGAAAATTCCAAATTTTCTCTCTACAACATAACCCTTGCAAGACCTACTTAATCTCAAATAGCCTAAAAAAAAATTGTTGCTAGGCTCAGACGCAGGACATTTAGAGATGTAATGAAATGGTGAGTCTTGGATGGTGAAAGAAATTGCTTTCAGCTCCCAAGTGTGGAGGATGGGAAATGGCTGGGGAGAGGGCAGCAGTCAGGACCTCTTTGCTTAGCTCAGGGTTGCAGGACCTGTGTGCAAAGGGAAGAGCTCACAGCTACCAGCCTTCTGGTGTGACAGGGCACACAAAAGAGGTCAGAGCATTGCATGCTGCTTGGTGATTCTGCGCTGGAACTCTTCACGCCACGTGTGCTCGGAAACATCACGGGAAAAAGATTTTCCAGCCTGGAAGAGGAGTCACTTATGATATGCAATGGTGTCCTTGACACTAACAGAAGAATAGTCTCCCATTTTTTATCTGTGAGGAGCCATACTCACCCATTGGCAAACTGGGCCCAGTCACTTAGAAATTGAGAGCAGGCCATCTGTGGCTTCTAGAATATTCTACACAGAGCTGCCTTGAATTGTGGGCCTATCTCCCTGCCATAATTTGAGGGGTGCCACAACCCCATCCCATCCGCTGTGGCCTCATATTCTTCTACCCCCTTGCACCAACCCCTTTTAAGCAGGAAGACACATTCTCCTGAGCCAGCAACAAAGGACCCTTGAAGACTGCCCTTTAAATGCCCAGTAGAAATGCCTGGAGAAAAGTAGATGGAGAAGCTCTACTCAAATCCAGAAGAAAGTTCAGATGTATATGTGGAGGAAGAAGAGCAAAGCAATTAAAGAAAGTCCTTGTAGGTTGACAGAATGTGTTTGAATCCTGGTTCTACTGTCTGCTACAGGGACTCTGGACACATTCTTTTTCCTTTCTGTGCCTCAGGAGCTCAGCCTATCTCATGAAGTTGTCACCAGCCTATAGTGGGTCAACTTGTATTCCCTAAACTATACAGCTACCCAGAACCTTGGAATATTACCTTTGGGGGCCAAGCACAATGGCGCACACCTGTAATCCCAGTAGCTTGGGAGGCTGAGGCAGGAGGATCCCAAGTTTAAAGCCAGGCTCAGCAACTTAGTGAGGCTCTACACAATTCAGTGAGACCCTGTCTCTAAATAAAATACAAAAAAGACTGGGGATGTGGCTCAGTGGTTAAGCACCCCTGGGTTCAATCCCCAATACCAAAAAATAGTGGGGGGTGGCCTGGGAATGTAGCTCAGTGGTAGAGAATCCTGCATTCAACCCCCTACACCACCACACACACACACACACACACACACACACACACACACACACACACAGCTTTATTTGGAATAAGGGCCTTTACATATATAGAGTTTAGCTAGAGATCTTGAGATAAAACCATACTAAACTTAGGGTTGGCCCTACATTATAATGACTGGTGTTCTTTTAAGAGGAAGTAAAGGGAGAGATTTGTAATTCAGAGACAGAAAAGGAAGCCCAGGTGAGGACAGAGTTAGAGACTGGAGCACCGCATCTAGAAGCCAGGGAATGCCAGGGATCACCAGAACCACCAGAACCCAAGACAGGCATAAGACAGATCCTCCCTTGGAGCCTCAGAAAGAAAGACAGCCCTGCCAACACCAGATTTCAGATGACTCCAGATTACTTCCGTGGATTGAAGCTACCAAATATATGGTAATTTGTTAGAGCAGTCCTAGGAAAATTAACAAAGAGTCTTCAAAGCCACAAACCTTGTAAAGCAATGCATACAGTGAGAGCTTAATAATGCTGGCGTGGAATAGTGAACTCAACTGGAACAAAGAGAGTCTGGCTGGAAAGAGAGCATGTCAGCTCATAATGACCATGAGAAAGAACCAGGCAGGGAAAACAAATCTCGCCGGGGTTTTGAGTTTGCCTAAGATCATCATTCCTGATGTATTGCTGGCTCCACTAGGCAAAGAAGAATACACACTGATCCTCAGTTAAAAGGAGCACATTTTCTCATGAACAAAAGGCTAATAAAGGGCTGCGGTTATGACTCAGTGGTAGAGCACTTGCCTAGCACATGTGAGGCACTGGGTTTGATCCTTAGCACTGCATAAAAATAAATAAATTAAATAAAGGTATTGTGTCCATCTACAACTAAAATAATTTTTTTAAATCCTAATAAGGAGGAAAAATTGCTAAGGCATAGCTACATCTAGGTGTTGATGACTGGCAATATTTATCTCTACATTAGACATGTCGATTAGTTCCAGAATTCCAGAATCATTTGAAGCTGAGTTAGCCCCCATCTTTGCCTTTCTAGCTACAGAACTCGGATAAATCACTCAACCTCCATGAATCCTGCTTGTTTTGTGTGTGAAAAATAAACTGAGCAATAGCTACTTCTTCAGTTTTAAAATGAGAATGCACATTTAAGTCACCTAGATTGGTGCTTGGCACATGGAAATGTTTGTAAACATTCCCATATACAAATTCTTTCTAGATACTCAGTAGGAATATCAAGCTCGACAGGTGCCCAAGTGAACCTTTCTCCACGACCTGCCCTCCTCCTTCATTTCCTGATCCTGTTAAGGGCATTACTGCTCCATGCTGACACTCAAGTCCAAACCTAGAAGTTATCTCAGATGCCTCTTTTTTCTTAGACCTTGCATCCAGAAGATCAGAAGATCCCATTGATTTGCCCTTCCAAAGAGCGCTTAAATCTATTATTTTTTTTTCCAGGTCTTCTGCCACTGCCTTCGATTGGACAGGCATCATTTCTCACTTACACACAGTTGCAATGTCCTTCCAGTGGTCTCCCTGCTGCGTTGTATCAGCCACACCCCAGCCCTCTGCCTTCCCTCTGCATTAGTGCTCAAGCTGTGGTCTTCACATCTGGTCTTGCTCTTCTGCTGCTTTAAATCTTCCAATTGTTCCTGATAACCTAGATGGAGCAGAGTTCCAGACCAGCATGCACTCTGAGAACACGGGAAAATGAGGAGTCTTAAAAGCTCGTGTTATTAAATCCTAGACATTCAGATGCCCCATGAGACTTGAAATGAAGGACGAAAGGTAAAACATGGCAGCCAGTCTTGGACCAGACTCCCCGCTGTGTCTGTCTTCTGCTTTTAGACCAAGACTTGAATTAATTGTAGGAATGGCACTGTAGGAAAGTTCATGTAAGATTATCCTTCTCTGAATCCAGAACTGAGAGCCCCAGCATCAAGTTTAAGTAAAATGAGCAGGGGAGCTTTCCAGTTAGAAGGCTGCTGTGATCTCCCCAATTTCCTGAGGTCGTAAGCATTTATCAGCTTTCAGCTGTAAGAACTGTACATGCAGGAGGAATTAATACCTCCTTCCAGCCATCTCCCACCTTCCTTGATTCATCCACTCCAGCCACGATTCTTGCTGTTCCTAACACATCTCACTGTTTCATACCTTGGGGACTTTACACATGTTATTCCATATATTTTTGTATTTGTTATTATTTGTCTTTCCCTATTTGAAGCTACAATCCATGGAGAGCAGACCTGGTGCATAGTAAGTGTTCAATAAAAGTACCCTGAGACTATAATGGGGCTAGTTTTGCTCAGAACACAGTTTCTCTCTTGTCTGCTGGGGGAACTCCTATCTGTCCTTCAAGACAACTTCCACATTGCCTGATTCTGCTTCACCCTTACCTCTTTTAACTCACTTGTGAAACTTCAAATTTCTTCAAAGTCCTCTATATTGCACTTGTCCTGCCATTTATGTAGGTGATTTGTTTGTTTTCTCGGCTTGTACCTTAGGATACCAGGCATCACAGAGGCTGGGGGACCACAACTTTCTGACTGAGGGCCCCCAGTTCTGAGCACAATATCTCAACACTGGGACAGCCACAGAGCATCATTCATAATAAATGTCTAGGAAACCAGGAAGGGGAGCAACCAGCTCTGAGGTTGTAGGGAAGTGAGTCAAAGAAAGTTTCCCAGAAGAGGTAAGTTTGGCACAAAAGAGATTGGAGAAGAATCTGCACGAGAGGCCATTCCAAGCAAGAAAAGGACATGCCAAATTCTTCCCTGAAGAGTTTATTGAGAAAAAAAGTGCTATTGAGGACTCCTGGGCTGGGCAAACTGAATCCGAAACAAGGGGGTGTAGAGGGTGATAGCACCGACTAAGGAACATTCTGTGTTCTTTACTGGAAACAAGGAGCCATCCCCCTCTGCTGTCCCCTCTTCAAAGCTGGAGTCAGGAAGGAGGAACAAGAACATGCAAATCACCATTCCAGAGGCAGTTTTTTCCTGCAAACAATTTCGGACACCACACAATAGTCAGTTTCAAATAGATGATTTTCGAGGATCTAGGATGTAATGAGATCAAGACTCGGGACTGCCAGCACATCGCACAACAGGAAAAAATATCATTCCTGGCAGGCTCGAGAGTCCCATCTGCATACAACTGATGAGCCCGAGAGCACACACTTTCCATGCAGTGAAAATCATAAAGGCTTCTCCCGGTTTTTGTTTTCTCTGGATGTGGCAACCTATCAGGTGAAGAGTCCTCGTGATGAGAGATTTCCGTAAAGCCCAAGGAGGCTACTCAAATGGATTCCTAAATACATAAATGCAATCAGTCAGATATTTACTTTATTGCTATGTTATAAAAGATGAAGCCTTTTGACTTAAACTGTTTTACAACCTTAAATACCCGAGGACTCACTAGCACACACTCCACACCCAGGCTTCATGCCTACCCACCTAGGCACAGAGCGTGCGCATGCGCACGTGGACCCAGCGTGCATCTGCAGAGGCCTGGCCAAGGTGCTGCACGTTTTCTAAAGCATGCATCCTCCCTGGCTGATCTTTAAGCTCACAAGGGCATGCTCTGGGGTTCCTTTACAGAGGGGAAAACACCCCTGCCAGAAAGGAAGGTTTGGCCTAAGTAAATGAAGGAAACGACATTTTCTGAAGTTTGAAGTCCCTCTAACCGTTTGGACTTCTCAATTTCCTCCTCTCTCCTTCTCTCTCAATACTTCTAAACCTTACAAAATGACCTCCAGTTGAGCACAGGTGCAGGGTTTATGATGTAAGAGCCTTCCTGTGCTACAGGGGACACGCACCTTCTTCCGGCACACCCGTCATCCTTTGGTTTTCAGTGGGTACCAGTTCTTGATGCATTTATGAAGTTGAATAAATATGAATGGGACAGAAACCCTGCTCCAAACACTTTGCATGATGGCCTTGGTGAGTGTTTCTAGAAGCACCTGTTATCAAGGCTCCTTTTGACTGACTCACAGTGAGGACTAGTGGCATTCAGTGAGAAGGTAGGGCAGCATTTACGGACATCAGAGGTGGTTAGGACCATAGCAACCTGCTCGCCTCTGGCAGGAAAATGAGGGGGATGAAAGTGGAAGATCCTGCAGAAGGTAAGGGGCCTGCAGACGGCCCAGCACAGAGCCAGGAAGCTGATACCAGAGCAGAGAAGAACATGAGGACGTGAACATGGGTTCCTCCTGTTCCAGCATGGCACAGGCCCCTGCCCCAGGGTGGAGCATGGTCTAAAAATCCTTAACCTGTCAGAAAACCAGAGCAAAGGCTACAGAACCCCACACCTATGAAGAACCATGGCATCATTGGGTGAGACCTGGTTTCTCAGTATTGGAAAGAGAACAGGGAAGGAAGGGGAGTATGTGGAGAGCAGGTATCTGACCATAGCCCACTGTGGATTGTCATGTTGAGGGACTCAGCTTTGCTAGGTCTGAAATTTTACGTGAAACATGCACATTTTAAACATTAACCATTTAATCGAATTTAGAATACTGCATTCCAAGAAAAAGCACCTGGGTGGGATAGATTTAGCTCTCCTGTGGGATTAGTGCACAATGCTGTGTAAGCAAAGACATCCACCAGCGGGGGCACTTGAGAACCTGCAAGGATGTGGGGGCCCCTCAGATAACCCATAAAAGGAGGACATGTTATAAAACTCAAAATGTCTCCAACCAAGGAAGACTGAGACTATTTAGAAAAATGGAAAGACTTTGTATCTTGAGGACAATTATGTGATCAGGGCCCGGGGACACATGTGGCAGGATGTATATTCCTGGTACACTGCTGGCCACCTAAGATTAAAAAAAAATACTCCCTTCTTCAGAAATACATGACGCTTAAGAGAAATTGCTTCTGGCTTGTACCACAAGAGGGAAATGAGGTCAGAAAAAGGTTTGAGAATGAATAAAAATTCTGGGTTATAGAAAGCAGGTTAAACCCACCTGCTTCAGGATTGCAAGATGCTAAGCAATGCTTTCAGGAGGCCGGGCTGAAAAAAAATACAGGCCTGCTGAGCCTCCCCTTGATTATATGCAATTCATGCTCCAAGATCTGTCTTGCTGCCATTGAAAACTTGTCATTTATATGGTGGCCTGATGTTGGTGTTTCCCATGAATAGGGAAGGGATATGATGAATGGAGTCGAATTAGAGGATCCATGACACACTGCCGTGTGTCAGGTCCCGTGCGTTGGCACAGGTCACGACTGCTTTTGGAACTCTCAGCATCCTTATGATACAGGTACTTCTTTTCATTCTCATTTTGCAATGAGAAAATGGAGGCCATCGTTACATGACTTATCCGATGTCGGAGCATGAATAATAAGGGGAAGAACTGAAATTTAAACTGATTTAAGTATAAAAAATAATAGCAGTAAGCATTTCTCCTTCCAGGCATCATTGTGTGACCTCAGAGCTATGACTTTCCATTATTAAGTCCACCCTGTCTTTGGAAGACTGTGAGGATTAAATGAGATAGAGCGTGTGAGCTTAACACACTGACCTTCCCAAGCAATGCAATTAATTGTTGTTATTAACAGTAATAGCTGGATCTGGCATTCAGAAGGCTCTGGTGACTATCAGGGTGACAGACAAGGAGGACAGGGACAAATTGAGAGGTGATTGACAGATGGAAAAGAGGGAGCAGTGAGTATAGACGACTCTTTGGAAAACTTTGGTGTTTGAAGTTTGTTTTTAAGAAGGATGTTTTACCATGACTGCTGTGAAACACATTTGTGTCCCCCTCCAAATTATTATGTCAAAGCACTAACCCTTAATGTTATTAGGATGTGGGGCCTTTGAGAATTGATTAAGTCATGAGAGTGCAGCCCCTCAGGATAGGATGAGTGCTCCTACAAGAGACGCCAGAGAGCTTTCTCTTCCCACCATGTGCAAATGCAGCCAGAGACAGTCCATCTGCCAGCTAAGAAGTGGACCCTCCCCAGACACCAAATCTGCTGGCACCTCAGTCTTAGAGTTCCCCGCCTCCGGAACCAAGAGAAAAATGCCAGGTGTGTAAGGCTCTCTGTATGCGTTTTGCTGTTTACAGCAGCTCGAGCTACGACAATGACCCTAAGTGAAGAGAAGAGGCTGAAGGTGCAAGTAGGAAAGAGCTGCTGGGGGCTGGGGTTGTGGCTCAGTGGTGGAGCGCTCGCCTAGCACGTGTGTAGCCCGGGTTCGCTCCTCAGCACCACGTAAGAATAAAGGCATTGTGTACAACTAAAACAAATAAATAAATATTTTTAAAAAGAAAAGAGCTGCTGAATGAACAGTCCCCAGGCACTGAGAGAGGAGGGTGTCAGCAACCCAGATAAGAAATTCATCCCTGAAAAGGGATAAGGACATTTCTTCCCATGAAAGCAAGGAAATAAGAGAAGGATAAGTGGAAAGCCTTGGTATGCTTTGATGTGAAGGAAGGAAATTGTGGACTATAGACTTGACATCACCTACGTTGGGTACGTAGCTCACTGACGAAGTACGTGCTCAGCGTGCACAAGGCCCTGGCTTGGACCGCCAGCACCATGGAAAAAAGAAAAAAAAAAAACTCATCCCAGTGAAAAAGGGAAAAAGCTGGGCATGGTGGCATTCAAAGCCAGCCTCAGCAATGGCGAGGCACTTAGCAACTCAGTGATGTTAGCCGCCGGAAAGGGATTGCAGCCTGGAACGGCAGCGCCGCGGGAAGGAGTCCGGAGACAGGATGGAGACGAAAAAATTCTTTAATCTTTCTGTCTCTGTCTCTTGTAATTTCTAACACTACATACACACTCTCACAAGAAACCAAGCACGTACTCTTACAAGAAACTACAATGTATCTATACAATAGCGATAACCCTGTCCTTTCTCTCTCTGGTCTCATCCCATGCGCCCGAGCAGGAATGGTGCTTGCTCGATCTGCCGAGTCACTCCTCAAATCTCTCGAGATCTTGGGCCAAGTCCCGTGAGACTACGGAAGGCGACAATGCCCAAAAATGTCAATCTGCTGAGTCATTGCTCAAATCTCTCGAGATCCTGGGCCAAGTCCCGTGAGACTACGGAAGGCGACAATGCCCAAAAATGTGTATGGCCCATAGTCAACCGCAATCTTAGCTATCTCCCCAAACAGGGCTCCTGCATTTCCCCCTTTTGTTTTAAAAGAGGGGATGCTCTAGGACGTCTATGTGCAACCAACATTCTTACCCGTCATTGGATAATCAAGGCTGTGCCCTTGACTCCTGTCTTAGGTTGATATGTCGGCCACATGAGACTGTCCCGTGCGACTGTGCCTGTCTTAGGTTGTCCCCCTCTGGGGATCTTACCCGTCATTGGCTAACCAGCCATCCAATGGAGCCCTTTAGGATCGACTGTGTAAGATGACTAACAGCCGTCCAATTGGGAGGAGATGCTGCGGCTTTAAGGCGACAAGCCTTTTGGTGACAAGTCAAATTGCATAGCATATCAAATTCTTTAAACAAATCAGCTGCCCTAAGTTCTATCAAGTAACACAGTGAGTTCTCTAAACAAATACCCGCAAGGTACTGTCCCATGAAGTCCCAAACAATGAAAGATCAAAATGTCCACTTGTTATAACACGTAGATCTAGGAGGCCCCATGCATGCAGAGCAGAGGCCACACTGCTGGTGAGGTTGTTTGACATTTGAGCAGCAGGGATGCTTGCAGCGACCGCGATCCCTGCAGCTGTAGAAGCAGCCGTCTTTTTTATGTCTAGACGATGCCACCGGCAAATCTTCAGGGCCCGCTATCTAGAGACTGAAGCATCAATTGTTAAAGGAAAGGCAGTGCTATTCCAGCACTGAGTCAAGAGGCGAGTTGTCAAACTAAATAATAGAATTATTAGATTGGAAAAATAAGTTGATTTCTGCTCACACACATTGTAGCCTGTGCTCCCACAAACATAAGCTGGCAAAATATCATATTTAGAACAAAACAAAGAAAGACTGAGGGTAATTACTGCATTAAAGATAGATTAAAGAAAAACTAAAAGCACTTTGGAGAAATAATTTGTTAGCTGGAACTCTCGAGTTTCTGCATACACAGCAGTCCTTTACCTGTTGAAATAATTGAAATTAATCATTTATTAAACAAATGAAGTTAATAACAAATAAGCAACCTCATGTCAAAACACCAAAATATCAGGTTATACAGCACTAGTCATATTTTTTGCTAAAGAGAAGTCCCTGGGACACCTATAAAACAAAATTGAAGGTACCTTCACTTATTAAATTATTTACCCATTTTGAATACTCTTAAACTTAAATGAATTAGAGTTATTTGGATCCATATATATATATATATATATTCACAAGCGCTTTGTTATTTTTGATGTCACACTGGACAGACGCACATACAAACATATATTTGTGACGTCACATTAACATGAAATTTAGACAAATACACAAATAAACACACATATAAAAAAGTAAAAAATATATATATATAATTGTGTGCACACTAAAGAGAGATCTCTTCGTCCCAGCCGGGAGGAATGACACTTAAGTTGTGACATATTTTGAAGGACTCTTTTAAGGGAATCATTCCATATCTTCATCATGGTCCTCTTGATTTTGTACTTTTTTTATTAATCTTGATTCCTCAACAACTTCATCTTGATCCTTTTGATGTGGTACCTGCTTTATTAATCTAGATGGTATCCATATTGGAGAGGATTCATGCTTTGGAAAGACACAAACAGATCCTCTCCCCAAATTAATACTGGATCCGGACCCTTCCATGTACCTGAAAGAACATCCTTCCAGTAAACCAAAGGTTTATGTTGTTGATGTGGGTTCCAATGTCTGTCTCCAGCAGAATAACCATCAGAGTCTAAAGTTAAAAAATTTAAAGTAAACAGGGCAACTGCCAATCTGTCCTTAGGATTTTTCCAGTTTCCTTCTTTCTGTTTTAACAACATAACTTTTAGTGTGCGGTTTGCTCTTTCAATAATGCCTTGACCCTGAGGATTGTATGGGATGCCTGTTTTATGGGATATGTTGAATTTTGCGCAAAACTGTTTGAAAGATGAGGACGTATAAGCGGGACCATTATCTGTTTTAAGCATTTTGGGGATGCCCAATGCAGCAAAAGCTTGTAAACAATGAGATGTGACATCTTTAACTTTTTCTCCGGAATGTAAGGAAGCAAAAATCATGCCTGAGCATGTATCTATGGTTACATGAATAAATTGCAATTTTCCAAAGCTTGGCTCATGAGTAACATCCATCTGCCACAAATGATTGGGCATTAATCCTCTAGGGTTAACACCAAAATGAGGATTGGGCAAATGTGTTATACAAGATTTACAATCTTTTACAATTGTTCTGGCTTGCTCCTTTGTGATTTAAACCTACGTTGCAAGGTGGTGCTGTTGACGTGAAACTGGGAATGAAATAAAGTAGCTTGTTGTAGTGCTGAAAGTATAAATATTGTTTTTGTAAGTTCATCTGCCTTTTGATTACCTTCATGGAGGGGGCCAGGCAAATTAGTATGTGCTCTAATATGGCCTACGAATAGAGGTTCTTTCTTGCCCACAAAAGTTTTTGTATCTGATAAAAAACAATTTAAAGGCTGGAGTATGAGGTGCTATTGGTCCTGCTAACTCTAATTTTGGGACGGCTTGTACAATATAGTGGCTATCTGAAAAAAATGTTTATGGGCTGGTCTCTAAAATTTTCCAGAGCTCTTACCACAGCTTCCAATTCCACTAGTTGAGCTGATTTGTGTGCAGTTATGTAAGTCATATTTTCTTTTGTAGTGACTACTGCAGCAGTACCATTTGAGGACCCATCTGTAAATACATTAAATGCCTTAGGAATAGGTTGATTTTTTATTACCTGTGGAAATATAATAGGATGATTAATACAAAAAGATAATATAGGAGACTTAGGAAGGTGATTATCAAAATTTGCAGAGGTAGAGCATCTAGCTATAGCCCAGTCATTATCATTGAAGCATAAATATTCAATCTGTGACGATGAATAGGGAGTAATAATAGTAGCAGGGTGAATGCCAAATATTTTAGTAGAAGTTTTAAGTCCTTGAAGAATAAGTTTAGCCACCATGGAGGTATATGACTCAATTATGCTTTTAGGAGAGACAGGCAAATGTATCCATAATAAAGGCCCTTGTTGCCAAAATACTCCTGTGGGTGTATATTGTGAAGAAATAATAATCAATATCAGCGGTTGAGTTAAATCAAATCTGTCACAATGAGCTCCTTCTATGGCTTTTTCTACTACCTTTAAAGCTTTCCTAGCATCAGGAGTCAATGTTCGCGGTGAGGATGGATCAGGGGCCCCTCGAAGAATATCAAATAAAGGTTTTAATTGGCCAGTAGTGAGGTTTAGTGTAGGGCAAAGCCAATTAATGTCTCCCAGTAGTTTTTGGAAATCATTGAGGGTGGTTAAATGTTCTTTATTTATTAAAATTTTTTGGGGTCTAACAAAAGTATCCATGATTTTAAATCCTAAATATAATATGGGAGATCTGGTTTGAACTTTTTCTTCTGCTATATATAATCCGTATTTTTTAAAATTTTCTACCATGTCACTGAATATATTAAATAAGATTTTTTGATTAGGGTGGGCCAGTAAAATATCATCCATGTAATGTAGACACATGAGGTTTGGATATTTATTTTTAATGGGTTGGATAGCCTTGTCCACATATATTTGGCATATGGTGGGGCTATTAGCCATTCCCTGCGGCAAAACCTTCCATTGATATCTCTGATCAGGGCCATTATTGTTAATAGAAGGAACTGAAAAAGCAAACCTGGGGGCATCCAGAGGATGTAGGGGAATAGAAAAGAAGCAATCCTTTATATCAAGACTAATAACATGGAAATTTTTTGGAATAGCTATAGGATTCGGAAGTCCAGGTTGAGTAGGGCCCATGACTTGCATGGTTTTATTAATTTGTCTAAGATCATGTAATAATCGCCATTTTCCTGATTTTTTCTTGATCACAAATATGGGGGAATTCCAGGGAGAGGTGGAATGTTCTATATGTCCTGCTTTTAATTGTTCCTTAACTAGTAGGTGGGCCGCTTGTAATTTCTCTTTAGATAGGGGCCACTGAGGGACCCACACTGGCTTATCAGAAAGCCATGGTATTTTCAAAATTATTTTCTCAGTGGCCCCAAAGAAAAATGTCTTTTTCCTATATAATAATGATTTCTTTTAGGGTTAAGCTTACCCTGTACTTTTTGATGATTTCTTTTAGGGTTAAGATTACCCTGTATGTTTTTACATTTAACACCTGCAGGTTTGGTTGCAAGGTGTACTCCCATTTGTTGTAAAATATCTCTTCCCATAAAGTAACCGGTAGATTAGGTAAAACATAAGGCTGAAATGTGCCTTTATGTCCTTCATCATCCTCCCATTTTAAAATTACCGCACTTTTTTCTGGGAGGTTATTATATCCCAAGCCTCTTAAACTGGTTGAAGCTTTTTGTAGAGGCCAGTGTTTGGGCCATTGACGTAAATTAATGATGGAAGAATCAGCTCCAGTATCTATAAGACCCTCCATTTCTATTCCTTGGATTCTTATTTTACACATAGGCCTCCTTGTACAGTCCCGAACCCAGCAAACCATGGGTTTTGAATCAGTGGAACAAAATCCTCTATTGTTCCTATTTAGAGGCATATTCATTTTAAATGAATTATGTAAATTTGGAAGGAGGAGCAGCTGAGCAATTCTATCTCCCTGATTAATAGAACTTATACTTTGGGGTGAGCTAAGCATTATTTTTATTTCCCCTTTATAGTCTGAGTTTATTACGCCTGGGGTCACTTGCAAACCTAATAAGCTTTCAGGACTTTGCCCGATAATAAGTCCTACAGTCCCTGAGGGAAGAGGTCCCCTGACTCCTGTGGGAATCAGTTGAACCCCCATTTCAGGTGTTAACACTATTCGGGCGGTGGAACAGAGGTCTAATCCTTCATTTCCTCCTGTTCCTCTGGCGAGGGAGTGGATGGGTAATAGGGATTGTGTCGGGGAAGCATCTGAGTGGATGCTTGAGGATACTCCTCCTCCAATGCCTCGTACATTTGTGGGCCCCGGGGCATTGGGCCCCGTGCCCTGTTTTTTGAATTCCTGAACAAAGGATTTCCATGGATGTCAAATTTTGAATAGCATTTATTGGCCCAATGATTTCCTTTCTTACACCTGGGGCAGCAACCTGGAGTACGGTATGAATTTGGTCTTATTTCTCTTTGGGGATTTTGCCTAGAATAGCCTGATTGATTATGATAATTTTGCCTAGAATATCCCGATTGATTATAATGTCTATGTTGAGCCCTTGTAAAAATTTTGAGGGGCAGCATCTCTCACAGCTGCTGCAATCACATTCCCTGTGACAAAGGCATCATTTACATCTTTACATAGTTGTATATATATGGAAAGATCCTTTTTATTTTTCCATGGCCTGATGACTTCCTGGCAATATTTATTAGCATTTTCGTACGCTAATTGAATAACTAATGGCATAACTTGATCAATGTCTCCAAAAACTCTACCTGCAGTTCTCAAAAGTCTATCAGCAAATTCAGCATATGGTTCATTAGGTCCTTGAATTACTTTGGACAAGCTACCTTGTAGATCCCCAGGTCCTTGTACAGTTTTCCATGCCTTTAAGGCAGCTGCATTTATCTGAGCATATACTCCTGGGGTATAATGTTTTTGATCCTGTATGTCTGCGAATTGCCCTTCTCCTGTGAGCATTTCTATATTATGGTCTCCAAACCCTGCATCTGCATTTCTTTTAGCTGTTTCTATACAAAGTTCCTGAAATTGCGATCGCCAAACCAAACCAAGTATTGTCCCCCACTTAATGTTGCTTTACATAGACGCTTCCAGTCTGCGGGGGTTAAGCTAAAGGTGTTAAGGGACTCCAGTATACTCAACGTGAAAGGAGCTTGGGGTCCATAAGTCATTACTGCCTCTTTGAGATTTTTTATTGTTTTGAAATCTATTGGCTGGTGGGCCCTCTGTCCATTTTCATATTCAAATACTGGCAGTTCCCAATGTATCTGTGAGTTACCCTCGAGAGCGCATAAGCGCTCAGAAAGACTTTTTATTTCTATTTCTAGGGTATGCAAACGTCTAGTGATACCCTTCATATTTTCTGTAATCGATTTCACCCATGGGGGAGTAGAGGACACAAGTTCCTCCACTTGATGATCCCTTATCTTGGTCTTCCTTAATTTCCTTTTATTCATTTTCTCAAAATCACCTTTAGTTAATTCCTCCTCACTACTACTACTCTCATTGGTCCTAACTGACTCAGTAACATCCTGAGTCCCAGGTTCAATTGAGACCATGTATCCTTGAAATATCTCTAATAAATCTTGAATAGCTTTAGCAGCTCGGATCTTTGTAATTTTGGGGACACTTCTAATACTCTCCTTACTGGTCTTAGTTGACTCAGCGGAATCTACGCTTTTATGATTGCCTTCACTGTTTTCTAAATCCTCCTCACTAACGACAGACTCATCCATATCAAAGAATTCATCAAGAGCCTCGTACACTTGGGTCTTAGTTATTTTCGAACCCATTTTAACCGCTCTGACTAGAGACTCCTGCGAGGTTTCTCAGTTCTTACCTGCCGTGCTGAATTCCCCGTACGGGCCACCAACTGTTAGCCGCCGGAAAGGGATTGCAGCCTGGAACGGCAGCGCCGCGGGAAGGAGTCCGGAGACAGGATGGAGACGAAAAAATTCTTTAATCTTTCTGTCTCTGTCTCTTGTAATTTCTAACACTACATACACACTCTCACAAGAAACCAAGCACGTACTCTTACAAGAAACTACAATGTATCTATACAATAGCGATAACCCTGTCCTTTCACTCTCACAAGAAACCTAGCCACGTACTCTTACAAGAAACTACAATGTATCTATACAATAGCGATAACCCTGTCCTTTCTCTCTCTGGTCTCATCCATGCGCCCGAGCAGGAATGGTGCTTGCTCGATCTGCCGAGTCACTCCTCAAATCTCTCGAGATCTTGGGCCAAGTCCCGTGAGACTACGGAAGGCGACAATGCCCAAAAATGTCAATCTGCTGAGTCATTGCTCAAATCTCTCGAGATCCTGGGCCAAGTCCCGTGAGACTATGGAAGGCGACAATGCCCAAAAATGTGTATGGCCCATAGTCAACCGCAAGCTTAGCTATCTCCCCAAACAGGGCTCCTGCACAGTGAGACCCTGTCTCCAAAAATAAAAATACAGAAAAGGGCTGGGGATGTGGCCCAGTGGTCGAGTGCCCCTGAGTTCAATCCCTGGTACCAAATAAAATGGGGAAAATGTTGCTTCTGACAATATAGAAAGAAGGAGAAGATCCAGGGATAGAGGTGGGGCAAGTCTTGGGGGATCTATGACGATGACAAGCTGCCACCCCAAATTTTTCTGGCACAGCCTTGGTATCTCTTCCATGAATACACATATATGGATGAATATTTGACCTTATGAACAATTTGGTGTTAAACAAGACTAGTTGTTTAATCAACGTAGTGATTACTAAATCAATATAGTTATGAGCAGCCTAAAACAGAGGTGAGATTAGATGGAGTGGATGTGTGCTGAATTCTACCAACAACTCTAGTTCCCCAGAACTTCCAAGAGAAGCAGACCAGGAAAAGCTTGTAAGGGGCCCTTGGTGGACGGTCAAGAGACTGTAAGATGGAAGGCAGGTTGGGGGCAGACACACCTCTTCTGTCCTGATTCAAAGCAAACAAAGTTAACGTATACCCAATATTTCTCAAGATCTACTCCACAGAACAATTAGTTCCTCATGGCCAGATACACTTTGG
>CM046665.1:3718710-3978710 GCA_025594165.1 Tamias sibiricus
CACCTCAGTCCCTGTCCCTCCTGGTTCCCTGCCTGCCACTCGTGAAGGGGGACCCCAGTGTGACAGCTGGGACACTGCAGACAGAGCTAGAGCCTCAGCAGAGGCGTGGCTGGTGGGACCCAGGGCCGGGGACCACCCCAGGGCCAAGGGCCACCCAGGACGGGGGGCGAGTGAGCCCCGTCGTGGGCCTGCAGACAGGTGAGCTCCCTGGAGGAGGCAGCACGCCCTGCGGGGCCAGACACCTGTGCTCTGTCCGTGTACAGCAAGTGTCCACGCACTGCCGCCAGGGACACCAGGCCCTCGCCCACTGTTGTTGTCTGTAGCGATGGCCGCTTGGAGCAGCTGCGGGAGAAAATTCGGAGGCAGGATGGAAATGAAAAAGTCCTTCTATTCCTCTCTCTCCGGCTCCAGCAACCTCTACACCACACACACACACACACACAATGGCGTTCACTCCGCACGCCCTCTCTCGGGCTAAGTCCCTTGAGCCCCAGCAAAATGGCGCCCACCCGATTCACCTCTCGGCTTAAGTCTCTCCAGATCCCGGGCCGAGTCCCGCGAGACCCCGGGCCAAGCCTGCAAGATCCCGGAAGGCAGCAATGTCCGGGCATCTCTATGTAGCCAAACGCAGTCTCCGCCATCTCCCCATCAGGGCTCCTGCACCCCACCCAGCCATGCTGCAGCCCAGCCTCTGTGCCCTGGAGAGAGCGCCACCCAGCTGCTGCCCTGGGGCACCGGCTGGGCCCCCAGAGGGCGCTGCCTGCCTCAGCCGGGCACACCCCTCCCAAGCCAGGCGGGCGCTCGGGTGCAGAAGCCCCGGCCCGCACGGTCCCGTCAGCTCTCTGGCGCACAGGGCTGCCTGCACGTGTGTCCAGTTGGGCCTCGCGGCTCCTGCAGAGCAGGTGTCCCGCTGGGGGACAGCGAGGCCCCATGGCGGTGGGCGCGGGCCGAGAGCCCTCCCTTCCTGGCTAGGCAGCAGCCGTGGTGCTTCCCCTGGAGGCTGCCCAGGGCTGGGGTGTCCTTATCCTGGGAGCTGAGAGCCACAGCCCCGTGTGGCCACGCCCACCAGAGTTCACAGTCTGTCATCATCGCCTAGGGAGCCTCGTCGCCCAGCACCCAGGCTGGCTTGAAGTCAGGTAGCATGAGCCGCGGCTGCGGCTGGGCCTGGGCAGCTGCCCCCTTTCTTGAATGGAAAGGAAGCTGGTGGAGACGGGGCTTGCTGGCTCGTGGCCACAGAAAGGGCAGAGAATCGCCACGCCCCCTTGCACCCCAGGTCCCCTGTTGCCAGCGTCTCGCGCTGGTGTGGCGTGGGATTGTGCTTCCAGACGAAGCTGCCAGGCTGCTGTTGACCAAGGTCCACGGTCCACTGTGTCTAGGTCCCACCAGTTGGGACAGACGCATGGCGACCTGTGTCCACTGCTGCAGTATCACACAGAGCAGGCTCGCTGCCCTGAAAGCCCTCTGCCCCACCTGCTTGTCCCTCCTGCTGTCCCCTGGCCACAGCTGGTGTCCTGCTATCCCATAGGGCTGCCATTTCCAGAGTGTCCAGGTTGGAGTCGCCCAGCTTGCAGCCCCTTCTGGTGTGCCTCCCCTCAGTGTTGTGCTGTTAAGGTCCCTCACGTCCCTCCACAGCCCGACAGCACATACGGCTGAGTAATATGCCACTGAGTGGACGCCCCGCAGCCTGTGTGTCCCTTCACCTGCTCGGGACACCAAGACCCTCCATTAGTGTGACACCCGCGCATGCAGGCTTGGGGCAGGTGCTGGGGCCTGTCTGGGCCCGTGACAGACAGGTGGTGGTGACCGTCCACCTGTGCAGACCTCCTGCCCATGGCCACACCACCTGCACAGAGGAGGCTGCCCTGTTGGCCTGGGGAGCTCCCAGGACGTTCCAGAGGCAGGGCGCCCCGGTGGCTCCCACAGGGCCGTGGGGAGGACGGAGGGCCTTCCCCAGGAGGCAGTGCCAGGCGAGGGCTCCAGGACCCTGTGCCTGCGCCAGGAGCAGCCTTCAGGGCAGGCAAGCGGTGGGCTCCTGGGCCCCGCAGCTGGGGGGGCTCTGGCACCTGGACTCGGGGGAGAGGGCGTGCTCAGAGGCACGTGACCTGCTGCCCGGGAGAGGCCGGTGTGGCCACGAACCCGGAGACGTTGGCGTCTCGCTTGCGATTCCGGAAGAAGCAGCAGCGTCTCTCGTGGATCCAGGAGCCGTGGCCCCGTCAGGCCTGCCCACCTCGTCTCTGGGAGCGCCCTGGGGCCAGCCGAGCGAGGCTCCACCTGGGGTGTGGTGTCCAGTCTGAGGGGAGGTCTCATCCTTTCTTCCCCAAGTGCGTCGTCGAAGGCAGCCCTCATGGGACAGCCCTGAGCTGGTCCACCAGGCCGGACTCGCGGGGAGCTGTCCTGTGGGCGACACTGACCAGGCCAGCCCTTGCTGATGGGAGCTGGCGTGTCCAGGTCCCGTGTCTGGGAATCATCCCGAGTCACTGAAGACAGTTTAGAATAAAGTCACTGGGTCCCTGAGTGGCAGACTCGGGTGGGGCTCGGGGAGAGTTGTGCAGGCCCCCAGCTCCCGGGGAGACACAGGGCTTCCTGTGGCCTCGGGCTCCACCCTGGGAGATGGGCACCTCATGGCCTCACGGGGGTGGCAGGAGGGCAGAGCGAGCCCTGACCCACCCCGGCACGGGCTGGTGGGCAGGAGGCTCCGGGACGCTGGGCTGAAGAGGAGGAAGTGGCAGCTCACGTCCACGTGCCGTCCCTGGCCGCCTGCTGCGCACAGAGCTGGGGCCGGGGCCAGGCGGGGACCAGCGTCCGTCCTGGGCCCTGGGCTGTGGGAGGCGGGAGGTGGCCCGCCCGGGGGCGCCAGGTCCTGGCAGCTTTGCTCCGGCTCTTTATGCCTTGAAAGGCGTTTTTCTCCAGCATTTGCGCGCACCCTCTGGCTGCCAGGCTGGCCTTGACCTTCGAGGCCAGCTTGCGGAGCTTCCTGTTGGTGCAGCAGGTCTCAGGGAGGCTGGCTGACGGGCCGAGCCCCACCCGGCCCCACCCCAGGACTCTGTCCTTGGGGGCACCAGCTTTCTGCTCCCCGCAGGCTCCTAGTGCGGCAGGGTTGGGGTGGCCTCACATAACAGCACCCTCCTGTTGGGGCCACGTGGGGAGACCCTGGGGCATGGCCCGTGCCCTCCTCGGCTGCCGTGGCTGGCAGGGCCGTGTCCTGAGTCCTAGTCTGTGCCGCAGCAGCAGCACGCGGTGGCGGACACGATGCCTGTTGTCAGCCACGGCCAGGAAGGAGAGCGGGAGGAGGCACCCAGCGTCCCGCGGGGTCGTGTGCGTGCTGACCTTGCAGTGCCCTGCTGTGGCCGGGCTAGGAGTGAGCCCCCCTTGGGGACACAAGGCCCACACCGGTCATCTGCAGCGATTCCCCACCTGCTGCACCCAGAGGAGTGGCCCTTGTGACGCAGTGTCCACTTCCCGCCACCAGAGGGCAGCACCACGGCCTTGGCCCCTCAAGTCAGAGGCCCCGGCTGAGGCAGCTGCTCCAGGTGGGCGGGTGCGCAGCCTGAGGATCAGGCCCTTAAAATAGCCCCCAGAGCGGACATGTTTCCACAGCCTGGGACCTGGTGACGTGAGGCCTGTGTTCTTGCGGTGACGAAGGTCATTGTTTACTGAGGCTGCTTGTTGGCTGGGCTGGTTGCTAGGCAGATGGCTTTGCCCGGGGTCCGTGCTCCCCGCCCAACCCCGGGCCAGGCCGTGTGAGCAGAGGGTGGGTGATGGGTGGCAGGCAGGACAGAAACAGACAGGAGGCTGGGGCTCCAGGGACACAGCTCTTGAGAGAACAGAGCTTAGGCTGCGTCCTGGGCCACTGACCCCACAGCCCGAGCTGCACCGGGGACCCTGAAACTCACTTTCTCTCTCCTGGGCTTGAGCTGGGATCCGGCTGCAGACCCCTCGCTCGTGGGGTGCAGTGTGTTGTCCTTTGTGTCCCTAGTAGGCAAGGACATACAGAGCCACATCACCCCCCCGCCGTCCCTGGTTGAGCTCAGATGGGACTGGGGTGACTCACTGGGATGTCACGTCCAGGAGCAGGACCCCCACCCCCGCCTGTTGTGCACGGGGCAGCTCAGGCCCACGCCCAGGAGGGAAGCCACGCTCTGCTCCTGCCCCCGCTTCACGGGACAGCAGAGGCAGCACCTCACGGTCTGCAGGCGGGTGCGCACCCACCACCCGCAGGGGCAGTGGTGCCCCCAGGCTGGGCTCTGCTCCATCTGCTTTGCTGTGTAGCTTCTCCACCTCTTAAGAGGCGAGGCGGGCGTGGACACCGAGCCCGGGGTCCCAGGGTCACCCGCGTTGTTTGTCAGGATGCTCACCTCCCTCTGCAGCGGCTCTGAGTAGCTGGCGGGTGCCCTGCAGGTGGGGGAGAGGGAGGCTCAGCTGGCTGTGGAGGCTGTGGGCCTGGAGGCTGGGGCTCTGGGGAGAAGCCTGCATGTTGGGTGGCTGGTGAGGGGGATAGCTGGGCTTCTGTGCCTGGTCTGGGATTGGAAGCAGGGCAGACGGCAGGGCAGCTTTGGGCTCGTCAAGGGCTGTGCCATCTTGGGCCCTCTGCTGCAGAGCTGTCCTTGGACCCCGGGTTGTCACTAGAGATGGCACCTGCCCTCCTGTGTGTGTGCACCGTCAGGTTGGTCTCTGGCTGTGCCGTGGCCAAGGGACTGGTTTCCAGCAGGGCCAGGCTGTGGTCCCACTGCTGTCAGGCGTGGCCTGTTCTGCCTGTGTCCTCCGTCTCTCAGTATGACCACAGAAAGCTCGTGGCCCAGGGTCTGGTCCAGGGGCCTGCCTGGGGGCAACTGCTGGACGTGGTGGGCCTGGCCCACCCAAATGAAGGGTGGTCAGCAGATGGGAAGGGGTGGGGCCCCTTAGCCCCTCCCCAGAACCCCCAGCCTGAGAGCTTGTGCGCCGTGGCAGAGTCCTGTGGCTGCCGTGACAGACGCCCGCGACGAGGGGTTTAGAACAACACCAGGTCGTGACCTGGCCCTGCGGACGTCAGACGGTGGAGCCAGGGCCGGCACTCCTGGCTTGCTGCCCTTCCTCCGTCTCGGAGGCCACAATGTCACTCCTCGTCCCCACTGACCACACTGGGAGGAGGCGTCCTCGATGTCAGGGTCAGGGTGACGCTGGGCCAAGCAGGGGACAGGCTCTCCTCCGGGGCAGCTCCTCGAGGACATGCCGGCTCAGCCCTTCTGCTACCGAGGGGACTTGTGCACAGGGCTGGAGACCACGACCCACACTTGGGTCTCTGGCCACACGTCCCTGGCCACACCCCTGTTCTTGCCTGACCTCTGACCTCTGACCTCGAACCTCCCAGGCCTTCTGAGTCATTCCTTCTGGTGGGCACACTGATGCACTGAGCACCCACTGCAAATTCCATGTCCCCACCCAGCCCGCAGACCCACTGTGGCTCCTGCCTGTGCCCAGTGGGCCTGCAGCTCCTCCTCCTGACCAATCCTCCTGGGGCTCCAGGGCTCCGGCAGCTTCCTGAGCTTCCACCTGCCAGTGTGGCCGTCCGGGGCCCGCTCTCCTGCTGCCCTGGCTGCCCTGGGCGGCCCCCCGCACGCGGTGCTCCGGCCTCCGTGCACTGGGGAGGATGCGGATGAGGGGCGGGGACGGCCCCAGCACCGCGGTCGGCCACGTTACTGTCACGCCAGCCCTCGTCCCCGGCTCCCAGCGTCTCCTTACACCCTGCCCTGTGGCCAACGCTAAGAGGACAGCAGGGATATTCAGACCCGAGTCCCGGGACCTGGAGGACTCGTGCAGCGGGCTCCACAGAGCAGGGGGCCTGGTCCCTGCAGCAGCCGCGAGCTCGCTGCGGAGGAGGCCGGCCTCCGAGGCCCTGGCTGGGAAGGTCCTGCCTGGGGGATGCAGCAGGGGCTGGGTCACCTTCGGAGGGGGCAGTAACAGTCTGGTCACTGCAGGCGAGGGGCCAGGATGCTCGTGGCATGGGGTCATTGCAGTTGACTGGGTGGCCTTGGCCCTCAGGGTTGCCACCTGTCACACGCTCTGACTCTCCCTTGTCTCCAGGCAAAGCGAAGCCCTCCTCGATGCCGGGTGGGCACAGGGCTGGCCTAGGCGAGCTCACCCACCCTCTCACACGCTGCTCTCTCCCTAGTGTCGCAGCCGCAGGCCGCTCACAGCCCCCTGGAGCAGCCGCCCGCCACCGCGATCCTGTGTACCACGTGTGGAAATGTGTGCAAGGGGGAGGTACTGCGCGTGCAGAGCAAGTACTTCCACATCAAGTGCTTCGTCTGCAAGGGTGAGTGTCCCAGCCCAGCAGCCTGTGGCGCCGCGGGCCTCGGGCAGGCCTCCAGGGCCTCCTGGGCCCGCAGTGCCCTGGCGGCCCCGGGGTCCGGGCCGTGGGATGAGCTCTCCAGTGCAGCCTGTCCCCCGTGTCGGGAGGAAGCTGCCCGGGGGTGGAGGTGGGGAGGGCTGCAGGACAGGCTCCAGGTCCCCGGCTGTCCTCCTAGCACAGCACCAGAGGCTTCCCAGCTGTGGACCAGAGGGCCAGCGCTCAGGGCCAGCGGCACCATGGACTGCACGGCCCCGTCCAGCAAGAAGCGTCACCCTTTTGTTCCAAATGAAAAGTACTTTAATCTTTCTCCACTTGTGAAAATGAGACAAACAGCATGCTGAATTCAGATGATGCCCGAGAGAAAAGGTGGAAGTAAACAAAAAACCCTGCAGCGTCCTCTCCCAGGTGGCCCCAGCCGCCAGCTCCCGGGTCCCGTGTGTCTGCGTTTAATTCCCCAGAGACGCACGAAACAGCCCCTGGCAGGGCACCTCCAAGCCCTGGGTGTGATGGCAGACCCGAGCCACAGTCCTGGGGGATCGTAGGACGGACCCCACCATCACCCGTGCACCGCTGGAGCCTCCGACCCCTTCCCCGGGCCCCAGCCAGCCGCTGGGCTTGTCCAGAGCTTTGATTCTGGGCCTCTCTGTGGCCCTGGCCCAGGTTGTCCCTCCCTGACCCAGGTTGTCCCTCCCAGGTTCCCGTGGAGATGCCTGGGCTCCTCCCCGTGGGGAAAGGGACAGTGAGCGCAGGGGACGCCCCGTCCAGCCCACGGCCCCGCTTCCTCCGCACAGGCCGCAGGCTCCTGCTGTGGGAGTCCCGTTGTTGGAAGGGAAACCCAGACGTGTCCCGTGCCACCAGCCCAGGGAGGTCGGGGTGCACGGGGTACACACAGGGCCTGGCGGGGGCCACTGACTTGGGGACCACAACGATGCCCCCTGTTCTCGTATCTCTGAAACCCCAAGGGGCCTGGCGGGGCAGCAGAGCCGGGGGCCTTGGCAGAGGCTGGCACCACCCACACCTCAGGGCTCCATCCCTGGGGGCACCATCCCTGCCATCCCTGGGGGGCACCTGGATCCAGGGGTCCGCTGTGCACCATGGCTGAGCTGGGGACCATCAATTCTCAGGTGCACCTGTCCCCCAGGGCCCCAGTTCTCAGGTGCACCTGTCCCCCAGGGCCCCAGTTCTCAGGTGCACCTGTCCCCCGGGGCCCCAGTTCTCGGGTGCACCCTGTCCCCCAGGGCCCCAGTTCTCGGGTGCACCTGTCCCCCAGGGCCCCAGTTCTCGGGTGCACCTGTCCCCCAGGGCCCCAGTTCTCGGGTGCACCTGTCCCCAGGGCCCCAGTTCTCGGGTGCACCTGTCCCCCAGGGCCCCAGTTCTCGGGTGCACCTGTCCCCCGGGGCCCCAATTCTCAGGTGCACCTGTTCCCCAGGGCCCCAATTCTCAGGTGCACCTGTCCCCCAGGGCCCCAGTTCTCAGGTGCACCTGTCCCCCGGGGCCCCAGTTCTCGGGTGCACCCTGTCCCCCAGGGCCCCAGTTCTCAGGTGCACCTGTCCCCCGGGGCCCCAGTTCTCGGGTGCACCCTGTACCCCGGGGCCCCAGTTCTCAGGTGCACCTGTCCTCCAGGGCCCCAGTTTTTGGGTGTACCTGTCCCCTAGGGCCCCAATTCTCGGGTGCACCTGTCCCCTAGGGCCCCAATTTTCAGGTGCACCCTTTCCCCCGGGGCCCCAGTTCTCAGGTGCACCCTGTCTTCTAGGACCCCACTACTCTAACAAGGCAGCAGAGTCAGGGCTGATGATGGGGACGCCCCCAATGATGGCCTTTGGCCATTGGAAAGGACAATGAGGCAGCAGCAGCCCCCAGCACACCTGCAAGGAATGGCTCCCGGGGTGTGGAACAGAGGCATGGGCATGTGGAGGGTGACCCCAGCGTGGCCTCAAGTGGCACCCAGGCTCCTCTCCCCGTGGTGGCACCTTCACCAGGACGAAGGGATGCGAGCCCCAGGGAATTTGCCCAAGGAGAGGGGCAGCGCCGTCCCATGCCCCGCGGGCCTCCCGCAGCGCAGCAGTTCCTCCTGTTCCCGAGGCCCTCTGGGGTCTGGCCGAGCCCTGCACCCTCCTCGGGGACACAGCGCTCCCTTTCTGAGAAGCAGGGCCCGTCGGGTGGCCCTTCGAAGGCTATGTCAGAAGAGAAGGGGGCACACATCATCTGAAAGCGCAGTGGCCCCGGGTGGACAGGTGGTGGGGATGGCTGTCACCCTTCCTGCTGGCCAGGTCAGCACAGGCCGGCCCGGCACGGCCACGCTGTTGGAGGAGCTCCCGGGGGCGGCCGGGGCGGCAGGGGCAGCAGGGGCAGGAGCTGGACACACAGGCCTGCTCAGCCCTAGCTGCCTCCCACAACCAGTGGCAGGTGCCAGGCTGGCCCCAAGCACAGCCCTGGCCCAGAAGGTCCCCCGTCACCAGGAGTGCAGAGCCACAGAGGTCCCCATGAGCTCTGCACACAGCCACGTGCCCGAGCGCGGGCCATCGTGGTCTTGGGCTGACATGTTGTCCAGGCTCCTTGGGGACGCGCAGCTCCCCAGCTTCCTGGCGCTGACAGTGTGGGGGGAGCCAGCTGACCGTGTCTCCACCGAGGCGGGCACAGCACCCCCACGTGAGACCTGGAGGCCCCGCCCCCTCGGGGCCGGTCCATTGAGCAGCCCGACGGCGTCACCAGGACTGGGCTTCTCTCTCTGCCGCCCCCTCACTGTCCCCTCCCATGTCCCCTCTGTCAGGCCACTGGTGACTCTCCTCGCGGTCTCAAGATGGCTGCCATAGCTCCAACAACAATCCTCACAGGGTGGCCAGCCACCTAGGAAGGGACGGGGGTGTACTGCAGAGGGCCCTCTCCTTTCCCCGAGGTCCCCAGACTTGCTGTGGCACTCACTGGCCAGACCTGGGCCACATGCCATTCCACTGGCCAACAGGAACAGGACCGTTGTGACTTGGCCCAGTCACACCCATCCCGGGGGTGGGGACACCTTACCAGTCAAACCAAAGCAGGTCGGTCGGCCGGGGACGACCTCACCGCTGTGGCACCCTGATCCAGGGGTCCCGTGGTGCCCGCTCCTGCCTGGGCACTGTTCCGTGTGCTGGGGTTCCCCTGGGGAAGCCCACTGGAGAAACGGCGGGCACAGCTGCCCAGGCTTGGCTCTGATGCCAGCTCTGGGTTCAGACCTCCTCTGCGTGAGCAGCGGGGTGGCTCCTAGCCACAGACACCATGCGACGCCTGCTTGCGTGCTGAGCACCTACTGTGTGTCGGACACGGCTCAGTGCTTGGGGTGCGTCGGGAACAAGGGTGGCCCTGCCTTGGTCGGTGCCAGGGCAGGAGCAGCTGCACGCGGGGCGTGGACTGGTGGAACAGGGGCTTTGTCCAGTGCAGGAAGAAGACGGGCCGGGAGGGGCGGGGCAGGGGCTCAGGTCCGCCACGCCCGCCTTCAGGTCAGGTCCAGCCAGAGGCCAGGCTGGTCGACTTTTGGCAACTCCTCTCATTTATTCTTTCACCAGTCGTGCAAGGGTGGCACTGTTCACTCCGATGAGGGGACTGAGCTTCAGAGAGGTGGAGCTAGCTCAACCTTAAAGGTCGCACAGCTGGGAAGTGCCCAGAGCAGGAAGGAGGCCGGGGCAGCCTGGCCCTAAACCAGGCTGTTCACTGCACCGTGTCGTGAAGCTGCAGCTGGCCCTCCGTGGTGTTCGTGGCCACGTCCTTGGATAGGGTCCCTGAAGAACCTGCGGGGTCAAGGTGCGAGCCATCATGGTAGTCTGCTTGGTGCTGACGGGACCCCAGCCCTGCTGCCCCTGACTGCTCCTCACCAGCAGCCCGGGCCTGGTCCCCCCCCGGGGCACAGTCATCTTGCTAATCACATTGGCTTCTGCAAGTGCAGCGGCTGGCCACGCGTGGTCCACAGGGGGCCTCTAGGATCACCGCTGCTGTAGGCCTTTAGGGTGAGCAGGCAGAGGTCAGGGCTGCCACCGCCTTGTGGTGACCTTGGCATCTCAGGGCAGCCAGAGCCCACCAGCAGCCAAGCTCTTGAGGGGCCGGCTGTGTCCCTCAGGCCAGCCCAGTGGCCTGCTCCTCCCAGGGGGTGGGTGGGCCGCCTTTGCCTGGTCTCAGTCCTGGCCCGAGATAAAACGACCACTGGGCGTGGAAAAGGCCCCGGAGCGGCCGTCCCTGGCTCCTGCCTCTGGGGAAGGTGACAGCAGCAGTCCACCTTGGGTGATGGAGCCTGTGTTCCCCATGAGGATGCAGAGGCCCAGAGTGGGCGAGGGGCTGGCCCGGGACACACAGCAAAGTGTCGCGCAGGGGGAGCTGAGCCCCCACGCTGGCACCAGGCCCCTGCTGAGTGAGGTCTCTCCTGCAGCAGGTGGCCCTCCCTGGAGAGGGACGCTGCCATCCATGCTGGGCTATCCCCTGTTTGCAGCCCCGGGCTGGGCATGGAGCCGTAGGTGCAGCCTGGGGTCGTCCTTCCGGTCACTGCTCTGGTGGAGGCTCGGGCTGATGGCCTTGGGCTGCGTCCTCACCGTCAGGCTGTGACGGACGGGAGCTGCCAGGGCCAGGAGCAGGGCCGTGGGGCTTTCAGAGCTCGGGCTTGGGGGCTGCGGAGCTATGCTGGCCCGTCAGCACCGGGCCTGGACAGCCGGTGGGCCCGGGCCCAGGGCTTCCCGAGACCCAGGGGTCAGCCAGGGCGCGCCGTGGGCCGCTCCCTCCGGAGTGCTCCTGGGCCTGGAGGGGTGGACACGGCAGGGTGTCCACCCACTGATGGTGGCTTCCCTGCTGGCTCTGCAGCCCCAGTGTGGGGGCTGGTCTGTCTCCTGCCCCCGCAGGGCTGGCCTGCCGCTCCGTGGGGTATGGGGACTTAGAGACCCCGGTGGGGGACGGGCTGGAAGCCTCCGAGGACCAGGGCAGGGCGCTGGCCAGAGGGTCACCCGTCCTCCCTCGGGCCTAGCTGCAGAGCAGAGCCGGCCACACAGTAGGAACTCGGCGTCACCCGTCCCCTGCAGCATGTGGAAACCACCGCCTGGTGTCGGAGGGGCCCTGGGGTCGTGGACACCTCATCTGTGGGGGTCGAGACCTGCCTGGCAGGGATGGGGCCTGGCGGCTCCTCCGGCTCCTCGCCCTCATCCCCACAGCGCCTGTCCCCGGGGCTTCCATAAGCAGAGTCCACTCAAAAGGCTGTGGCCTTTGGGCTGAGGTCACGTGTGGGGTGTCCGCTCCACTTCAGGCCGTGAGCCAGGCCTGTGCCAGGCTCGCGGCCTGGGGCGTCACCTTGCCAACGCCAGCCGCCGTCCCTCCCACAGCCTGCGGCTGCGACCTGGCCGAGGGCGGCTTCTTCGTGCGGCAGGGCGAGTACATCTGCACCCGGGACTACCAGCGCCTCTACGGCACCCGCTGCTACAGCTGCGACCAGTTCATCGAGGGCGAGGTGGTGTCCGCGCTGGGCAAGACCTACCACCCCGACTGCTTCGTGTGCGCCGTCTGCCGGTGAGTGTTCCCGGGCACGGCCCTCCTCCCCCCCCACTGCCAGCCCCCCAAGCCTGGCCAGGCACAGAGAGGTCAAGCAACTTGTCTGGGCCTCACCGCAGCCCCTCCTGTTACGTCCATCTGTAGAGCCACCTGCCCGACAGGCACGGGGCCTCTTCCCAGACCCCTCCGAGCTCCTCCTCCCAAGACCCACACGGCCACTGCCCACCCAGGCCGGCACTCAGGCCCTGTGTGCTCCCTCCCCTCCCCACCGTCCCGCCTCGTGCCACCTGCTCCCGCGGCCCCTCGAGAACAGCGCCTGGTCAGAGGGCGTCCCGCTCTGTCCCCTCCAGCCATCCCTTCAGCACCCTGTGTGCCAGGCCCAGGCACACCGTGGCTGACGGGCGCACAGCCCAGCCTCCTGCAGGCCTCTCCTGCCGGGGCACCTGCCTCCCGCCTCGCGGACCCCACCGCATGTTGTCCGGTGTCCCTAGGCCCAGGACTGTGCCCTCCCCAGCCCGCGGGCTGGGGCTGGGGCTGCTTAGCAGGGGTCCTGGGCAGTCAGGGGCTGCGTCTCACTCCTCTCTGGCACCAGAGCCTGGCACAGAGCTGTCATTGTGGCTGTGGAGAAGCTGCATCCTGGCCTCGGCGGCAGCACCCCGGCTCCCCTCTGCTGGCAGCCCCTGAGCTGAGCAGGAGCCAGCAGATGCTGCCCACCCGCCTCCTCCTCGCCTCCCAGGGAGCCAGCAGGCGCTGGCCTCGCCTCCTCCTCTCTCCCAGGGAGCCAGCAGGCGCTGCCCACCCGCCTCCTCCTCGCTCTCCCAGGGAGAATGTTCCATTTCTAGAAAACAGAGAGAGAGTAAAGGCGGTGGCCACTTCCTGCTCTGCTGTCCCTGCGGCGCCACACCCAGGGATGGGACGGTCTGTGCTGTTCCAAAGCACTCGCCCGTGGTCACAGCGTGTACCCGGGTCAGAAATGGCAGCTTTTGTCAGGGATGGGAGGAGCGGAGGTGGGGACCCAGGCACGTTTCGTGAGAAAGCCGCTTTGTTGGCACGGCCTGCGGGCCAGGCGCCGTCCTGGCTTTGCTTCTGGGTGTGTAGCTTAGAGACCGGGGTTGGCCATGCCAGTGGGCCTGAGGGTCCCCTCTGGATGATGCACCGTTTCAAGAATACTGACAGACAGCGCTGGTCACACTGGTGTCACTGGGCCTGGAATCGTCACCTGTGTCAACAACCAGAGGACGGAGCAGACCCATCACTCTGCTGGTTTCAGACACCAGCACTGGGCAGCGGTGTCCATGGGAGAGTGTGTCCCCCGCCCCGGCCCTGGCCCAGTGGCCTCTTGGGCAGCACAAGGAGTCCTCTGAGTGAGGACCGGGTGGCAGGAGGAGGGCAGCACGTGGCCGCCTGACGTCTGTGGAGGACGCCTCTGAGGCTCAGACCACATACCAAGCCATGGCCACACGGAGGGCGTGGCCTGAGGAGGGCAGGGAGTGGCCAGGTGGCTGCACGCCCTGCAAGTCCCAGGGAACAGTGGACACACAGCAGGGACGGCTCAGGACCCACCAGCGGGGCTGAAACCGCCCCGAAGCAGAGGCTAAGGCAACCCGCGAGCCCACAAGGCCGTGGGCAGCCTCGGGGGTCGTGCTGATCCTCGGGTGGCCAGTGCCTGCCAGGCCAGAGCCCCCCACTCTGCAGGAAAGCGAGGAGAATCCAGCCCACAAAGCCAGAATGTGTGACGTCCAGCACCCGCCAGAATGCGCCAGTCCCGAGAAACTGGAACACGCGACCCCACCCAGAAGGGAGCATCGGCAGAGCAGACCCCTGAGGGACATCGGTGACACACTGCGCTTCGATACCTGTCAGTGTGGGAAGGAAAGGGCGGCAGGCGCAGGAGGGCGAGGGAAGGGACGAGGAGCAGCCAGTGGGCTCAGACGCGAGGCCACGATTCCTGAAGTGACCCCCAGGAGGAATTGGCAGAGGTCGGGAAGACAGAGGAGATGGTGGCACGGAGCAGCCCGAGGGCCCAGACCCGGCTCAGAGAGGAAAAGGCCCAGGACAGGGAAGAGCCCGGTGGAGGGAGGAGGCCGGGCTCTCCTGCCCCTGCCTGTCCCTCTGCCCATCCGCCCAGGAGGCCGGGGCGGCCAGAGCGCCCTTGCAGAGATGATGGGTGGAATTTTTCCAAATTTGATGAGAATCACAAACCCAGGGATCACAAAGAGCCCTAAACAGGGCGAACCCGCAAACCTACCACGTCTTCTCAGTCACATTGCCCGTCACAGAGGTGACGAGAAATCATAGCGGCGACAGAGGGGGACCACCCGCGGTCCACAGAGGCGCCACAGACCCCCGCGGGTCCGCGGACAGGAGAGAAGCTGTGGGGGCCCAGCCAGGTGGACACCGCGGCAGGCGAAGGGGGGCTGGTGGCTCCCGTGGACCCCGGGATCGCCCTGGGCTGGCCCTGGTGGTGCCACACAGCTGGGAACCCACCAGACCCGAGGGCGGGGCATCGTATGGTGGGTGGGTGAAACCAGTGCCACGGGAGGGGCCACCCACGTGAGACGAGGGCCAAGTGAAGGCTTCCCAGACCCCTGGGCACTCAGGGCGCTGCCAGCCACTGGCCCAGGAAGGCCGACGGGCACCATGGCAGAAGCTAGCAGGGAGATGCCAGCTGGTCACCGCGGGCCGAGAGGAGCAGGACACGCGTGGCCAGTGAGGGGCGCCCATGGGCAGGCAGGTCCCCGGCGCAGCACGAAGGGCCAGCAGGCGTGCAGCAGTGGTGTCCCCTGGCCGGGGCGGGTGTGCACCCACCAGGACGCATCTCACTAGGGACCCACGTCTGTAAGGGCAGCTGCCCTGCATCCAGCCCCTCCCAGGTTGGCCATGGCCATCACTTCCTGCCCGACATCGGCTGGTGGGAAGGCTGGCAGGACGGCGACCCCATGCGGGCCGTGTTGGTTCCATTTTGCAGATGAGAAACAAGCACAGAGACATTGAGTAACTTGTTCCAGGTCACACAGCTGGAGACTCACACAGACCACACCAGTGACCGTGCAGGGCCCAGTCCGTCCCAAGTCCCCATTCCTGGAGGTCTGCAAGACACTGAGGCCCCGGGGCAGACCCCGGCACTGATAGGAAGAGGAGCGCAGGGCTTCAGGGCAGCGGGGTGGGGGGTGAGGGGCTGCAGACCGTGGCCCGGCCCAGCCACACGTGAATGCGGTCCCCAAGGGCAGGGCCGAGCTGAATGGGGACCCAAGACAGCTGCTAAATGAATGCGTCCCACAAAGTGGGGCCGTGGCGGGCTCCTGCTTAGGAAAGGCCCCGCGGCCGCAGGGTGGCTGGGCTGGGGCCAGGCCACAGCCGCGGGAGAGGGCGGCCACCCAGCACGGGCTCGGCAGCAGTGGCCCATTCCCTGCGGCCATCAGGGTGAACTGGGTGGCCACGGAGCCCAGAGGCCGAGGCGGGCTGACCTCGCAGCCCTCGCCAGGGCCGCGGACAGCTCCGTCCTGCTGTTCACGCAGACGAGGACGCGAGGCTCAGGTGTCCGCAGCCCCTGAGGTCCCCCATGGGGATGTGGTGGTGCCTGGGAGGAGAGGCCCTGTGCCCGTGGCCTGGGGGCAGCTCTCCAGGACAGATGGTGGGACGGGGCCCAGGCGGTGACGGGCTCTCTTGTTGCAGGCTTCCCTTCCCCCCCGGGGACCGCGTGACCTTCAACGGCAAAGGAATGCGTGTGCCAGAAGTGCTCCGTGCCCACGGCGCTGGGCAGCAGCCTGCAGCTCTCCCAGGGCCTCCGGAGTAAGTGGACGCTCAGGGACCTGCAGGGGTGGCCCCTGTGGCAAGGGGATAGGCCAGGTAGCTCGGGGACCCAGCAGGGAGCAGCCGTGGTGGGCAGCCCAGGCCCCGATGCCTCCCAGCCTGTGCCCGGCTGTGCCCTCCAGTGCCCAGCCGTCTCCCGCTCCTCCTGCAGAGGCCCTGGCCTCTTCCTCGCCTCCCCCGCAGCCTTCGCCCGCTCCCCTCCCGCACTGGCTTCTGTGGCGGGGCCTCTCAGGTCCCCACTGTACCCGGAGCTGGCCAGGTGTGCATGCAGTGGGTGCTCAATACATCCTTCCTGAATGAGGGGTTGGGTTCATCACTGTAAAAGGACAAGTGCCAGCTGGTGTCACAGAGTGCAGATGGGGTGGGGCAAGGTGGCCTCTCGCAGCCTGGGTGGTTCTTCTGGGGCAAGAGACAGGACAGGACCTGGGAGGGACCAAGGCACCGGGACCCTCTGCCACAGGCACCTGCTGAAGAAGCAGCGTTTTGAGCCCAGCCTGTGACCGTGGTCACAGTGGTGTCCCCAAAGCAGGGCCACACCTCGGGATGAGGACCCCAGTGGGGCTTCTATGGATTCCCAGAGGCGGTCCCCACTCCCACCGCCTGTCCGTGCCGAACACCCCTCTCCCCAGCTCCCTGCCGGCTGCGTCTGCAGAGGCCACCGCGCCCGGCCTCCTGGCCGTGCGGGTGACGGTGCTGGCCGCGGTTTCACCCTGAGTGCTGGGTCAGCAGGGGTGTGGGCAGTGGTCCGTCCACGCTGAGAAGCCCTGCGGCTGCTCCGGGGCTCGGTCACCTCCAGCCCCGTGGCTCCGCCCTTGGGCCCACGCAGCCAGGCTGGAGGGTGTCGGTGGAGGGCAGGAAGAGGCCCGTGCAGAGCGGGCAGCCAGGCCAGGATGGGCCGCGGGTCCTCTGCTCTCCGAGGTGGGTCTGTGCCGCCCGGGCGGTGGCACCTGCCCCTGCCTTGTCTTGGTGGGAGGCAGCGCGGCTTGGCTTTCTGAGAGGGTGTGACCAGGACTGGAGCCCGGCCCGGCCTCCCGGGCAGTGTGGCTGGCACCACGGCTCCCTGGGGAATGGGGCACAGCCCACCCGCAGCCACCCAGGAATCAGGGACAAGGCCCCGGAGGCAGGGCCCATCGGTTGCCTCCCCAGGCCCTGCACCCACCGTGGGGCGGTCACGGCGGTGCCCCTGTCTGGCAGGACCTGCAGCAGGCGTGGCCTGTGCCCGCTGTCCTCCGCGCCGCTCACTCCGCCATGGCCAGAGGCGCTCTCGGGCCAGCTGGTCACTGCTCAGCCACTGCGAGCCCTGGGCTCCGCCAGCTCCCTGTTTCCAAAGTCAGGTCAGCTTCAACACAGGACGAGGCCCCTGCCCCCCTGAGCCCTGCTAGACTGGGGGGACCCTGGGGGGAGAAGGTGGGGGTCAGAGCCCACCCTCTGAGGTCCCAGGTGAGGGTCCAGACGCCACCCAGCACATCCCTGGTCCCTCCAAGACTTACTGGCAGGAGCAGCCTGACCCCTGTGCCCTCTTCTGGAGGAAGGACCACCTCAGGGGAACCAGGAACTGGAAGGTTCTGGAAGGGTCCTGTCATGAAGAGCCCAGGCCCAGCCCCTTGCCGCAGGTGGCAGAGTGGGGCCTGGGGTGGGCAGGTGGACGGCCGACTCTGGGGGTGCCCCACAGGCCCCTCGCACTCGAAGGCCATTGTGCTGCTGAGCGTGGGGCGGCAGGGGTCACACGCGACTGTGCTGTCCCTGGCGCAGCACGCAGAGCCCTGCTGAGCCCACGTGTGTGCCGGCCATGGCTGCGGTCTCCATGGCAACGCCCTCTCTCACCCTGGTCTCTGCATTCGCCGCTCACTGACAGCAGTGGCCAGGGAGGAGAGGGGACAGGCTGTCAGGTCCACGTCCCACGTGCAGAGCCTCTGGCCCTCGGCTGGGCTCAGGCAGAGAAGAGGGCAGCCCCGCAGTCTCGGGTTGGGCGGGCAGGCGCTGATGCAGAGGGAAGGAGGCCGCGTCTTGGGCTCCCCCCAGGCGCTGTCGGGCCACAGCAGGACCCGCGTCTGTGGTTCGCCAAACATGCCCTTCACACCGGGCCTGCACCCACCTGTGCCCTGCAGGAAGCTGGTCTGCCACTCCTCTCACCGGGACACAGGTCAAGTGACTTCCTCGGTCGCACAGCTGGAGGTCACGCTGGGCTCGGGCTCAGGGTCCACATCCCCCACCCTGCCCCGGCCGCCTGGCGCAGCCTCCAGTTCCCTCATCTGCACCGGTGCCAGCCGGCCTCAGCACGGCGGGCATCGGGGGCCAGGTGACGGGGTGCCCTGTGCACAGCAGGAGGCTCAGCACGTCCAGCCCCTACCTCTAGATGCTGGAGCCCCACCCCGGGGCCTCCAGATATTGTCCTCGTCCCTTGAGAACGAACCGCCCAGCCGAGAGCCTCTGACGCGGACCTCACCCAGCGAGCCCCGGGCAACGCGCTGGCGGCACAAGCGTCTGCGGCCCCACCTTGGCCGTCCATTCCTGCGCCCGAGTTTCCCGGGCTGGCCTGTCCTGAGCCCGCCCGCAGCCCAGTCCTGAGCCCGTCTTCACTCGTGCCCACAGTCGCGTGTGAACCGAGCGGTGTGGGGTTCAGGCAGAGCTTGACCAGAGCTCTGTGGGTGTCGATTGGTTTCATTCTTAAAAGCAGTGACTCAGGAGCCGAGTGGCCTGAGCCCGCTGCACGCCAGGGCCTAGTGCCCCGCAGCCGTGGGGCCAGGCCAGCTGTGCCGGCGCCATGGCCCGTCCCCCAGGAAACAGGCTGAAGGGGAAGGAGCACTTCCCAGGGAGGCCTGGCCGTGGTGGCCAGGATTTGCTCTCAGACCCATCTGGACCTGGGGCCACATTCTTCCTGTTGGGCTGAGCGGGGTCCCCGGCACCCATGAGCCAGCTGGCCAAGCTGGGGGCCACCCGCACTCGGGTCCCTGCAGGCAGACGCGGCTCTGTCTGCCCACACAGGTCCTTGCACGCCTCATGCACAGCCAGACCCTCACACAGACACGCACACGTACACACAAGAGCCCCCAGATGAGCTCAGCCCCACACACACTGCAGACACGCGTGCACAGACACAGGTGCACACCCAGGCATCGTCACACACTCATGCAGTCACATGTGTAGACACACAGACCCACCTGTGCACAAAGGTGGGGGTGCGCGCACACACGCACACACGTGTCCACCCGACCCTGGGCTGGCTTCCACCCCACGGAGGCGACCGACCCGGTCAGACCACGTGACCGACTGCTGCATCTGCGCTGCACACCACACCTTCCCCCGTGCTCCTGACCACAGTGCGGCCACTGTCCAGTGGCACTGTCACCCACCAGGTGTTGCAGGTGGTCTGCACACGGGAGGACGCCCCGCGTCAGGGCTGAGCACCGTGGACTGTGGTCTCCTCGGGGGTCTTGGAACCAAGCCCTGTGGGTACCGAGGGCCCTGCCCTTAGGGCCGTGTGCACACTCATATGACACGCCACGCACACCTGCACACACGTGTTCACAGTCACACGCCCCTGGGCACTGCCTCCTCCCATGTGGGCTCACGCTGCCAGTCTCTGCCCCAGCTCCCCCTGGCTGAGTCTCCCACTCATCCTCAATAAGCCATGTGAGTGACGGTGACGTGGGGGCCCAGGGTGACAGCTCACCTGGAGGAGGGGCCTGAGCCCCTGGTGCAGGGCAGGGCCAGGCGCGGAGGCCCAGGCACCACAGCTCGGAGGGAGGGGCAACAGACGGAGGCTGCCCAGGGCCCAACCAGGCCGATGGCCACAGGTACCGGGCACAGTCCCCACGGGAGGGGAGGGCACCGGTCAGGTTGCAGGCGGGGAGGCTCAAGGCCGACTGCAGGGCCCGCTGGGCCTTGGCAGGGTCCCTGGTGCAGGGCGTGCTGTGCCAGGGGCCTCAGACAGGGCAGCAGGAGCTGGAGATGGGAGGGGCTTCCAGGAGAGGGTCCCAGGCAGGCGAGAGCTTGGGGTGGCAGGCAGGGCACCCAGGCCCTGAGGGGAGCCCAGTTCCCTCCAGTGGGCACCTGCCTCACGGGTGGGCTCAGCGTCTGCCTCCGTGGAGGAGTCTGGGGGAGAGGCCAGGCCCAGTACTGTCGGAGCTCCTGGCCGCCCGTGCCCCACACCCAGGCCCCCACCCGTGGCCCTGCCTGTGTGGTCGCTGTGAGGGGCTCTCCCTTCTGGAAGGCAGGCCCGTCCTCTCCTCTGGCTCCCCTGCTCCCAGCCCCGTCCCCTCCCTCGGTGCTCTGTAAACGCTGGACACCTCCCTTCCTGTCCCCCGGCAGCCAGGCCACAGGCCTCCCTGGCAGGCCAGCAGGTCGCCCTCCGCCCTTTCTCTGGCCTGCCCCAGGTGCTCCGTGGGGTCCGGGAGCGGCCCGGCCCCCTTGGCGCCTCCAGGTCAGCTCAAGAACACTCGGTGGTGTTGCCGGGGCCCACGGGTGGGCCGCAGTGGGGACAGCTGTGTTCTCTCTTCCCTGCAGGCTGTGGGGGGGCTGCGGCTCAGAGATCAAAAATGGCCAGGCCCTGGTGGCCCTGGACAAGCACTGGCACTTGGGCTGTTTCAAGTGCAAGACCTGCGGGAAGCTCCTGAGCGCAGAGTACATCAGCAAGTAAGTGGCCGCGGGTGCCCACGGGGGCCGGGCTGTGGGCCGCACCCTGTGTGTCCCCTCCTGAAGCGACCATCCCACCGGTAGGTAAGGAAATGGCCTTACCCTGACCCGTCCCCCAGCCCAGCTTCTGCCGGCCAGTCCAGTCCTTGGTCCCTCAAATGGTGGCAGAGGCTGCAGCTCCCTCTGCTGGTCAGGAGGGAGCAGGGTCTGTAAAAGGCTGGAGCTGTATCCTGGACATAGCCCTCCGCCTCCCGGGCACCTGGACGTTCCTAATCTGGACACCAGTGAGCACAATGCATGGTCAGCAGATGCCCGCCACAGGGACAGGAAAAGGACACCTTGATGGTCAGGGTTGGGACCCCACGGCCACATACCCTGAATTCTGCAGAGCAGGGCCTTCGGGGCTGCCCACCTGGCTGGCAGTGTCCCCCAACACTGTCGGGGGGCAGGAGGCTGCTGGGTAGTTAGGAGGCCAGGCCTGGTTTTACCAAGGCCTTGGGGCACCTCCTGGGCTCTCATGGCCTGGGCGGGGGGCTGGTTGCCAGGAGGCACGGTGTGTTCTTTTGGTTTTTATGATTTTTTATTTGTTCTTTTTAGCTATGCGTGACGGTAGAATGTGTTTTGACACAGCATATGGAGTACACCTTCCCATTCTTGTGGTTGTGCATGATGTGGAGTCACACTGATTGTGTATTCGTATGAGAACATAGGAAGTTATGTCCGATTCATTCCACTGTCTTTCCTGTTCCCACCACCCTCTCTTCCCCCATTCCTCCTTGTCCAATCTAGTGAACCTCCCCCCCCTTGTGAGTCAGCATCTGTATATCAGAGAGAACATTCGGCCTTTGGTTTTGGGGATTGGTTATTCCCCTTAGCATGATAGTCTCTAGCTCCATCCATTTACCTGCAAATGCCATAATTTCATTCTTCTTTATGGCTGTGTAATATCCCATTGTGTATATATGCCACATTTTCTTTATTCCTTTATCTGTTGAAGGGCACCTAGGTTGGTTCCATTGCTTAGGTATTGTGAACTGAGCTGCTATAAACATTTGTTGTGGCTGTGTCACTGTAGTATGCTGACTTTAAGTCCTTAGGGCCTGAGTGCATTTTTACCCAGGGACCAGGAAACTGAGGCAGGCAGCCCCACACAGTTTAGGCGAGAAAGCTCCAGGCACCCTCTGAAGGACAGCCCCTCCCAGGGCAAGGAGGATGGGTGGTCAGGGCCTCTGCCCTCCTATACCAGCCTGGGCTAGCTCTTCATGCTCCAGGGACCAGGAGCAGCCGGGGAATGACCAGGGGAAAGTCCCACGATAAACACGCAGGACCAAGTGAGCACACACACACACATACTCACACACTCACATGCACACTCACATGCACACACACTCACATGCACACACCAGGCACACACACTCACATACACACACACAGACACACACACTCACATGCACACACATGCACACAGGCACACACACTCACATGCACACACACACAGGCACACACCAGGCACACACACTCACATACACACATGCACATACAGGCACACATACTCACATGCACACACACACAGACACACACACTCACATGCACACACACAGGCACACACACTCACATGCACACACACAGACACACACACTCACGTGCACATACACAGGCACACACTCACATGCATACACATGCACATGCATACACACATGCACATAGGCACACACACACACACATGCACACACACACAGACACACACACTCACACACACACATGCACACACACTCACATGCACACACACAGACACACACACACTCACATGCACACATACACATGCACAGGCACACACACTCACGTGCACATACACAGGCACACACACACTCACATGCATACACATGCACATAGGCACACACACTCACATACACACACAGGCACACACATGTCGCTGCCTGAAGCGATGGCCGCTTGGAGCAGCACAGCCGCGGGGGACTAAGTTCAGAGGCAGACTGGAAACAAACAGGATCTTTATGCTGTCAGTTTCTCTCTCTGGCTCTAACAACTCTACTACGCACCACACACCAGCAAACAACCACAAACCAAAATGGCCCCGACCTGCTCCGCACTCGGTCCAAGTCTCTCGAGATCCCAAGCCAAGTCTCGTGAGACTACGGAAGGCGGCAATGTCCAAAACTCCATGGCCCGAAGTCAACCGCGATCATAGCCATCTCCCCAAACAGGGCTCCTGCACACATACTTACATGCACACACAGGCACACACACTCACATGCACACACACATGCACACACACACACACACACCAGGCACACACACTCACATGCACGCACAGGCACACACACTCACATGCACACACACACACACCAGGCACACACACTCACGTGCACACACACACAGGAGGGCAGGGTGTAGTGAATCCACACGGCCCGTGGCCTGCCATGCCAACATCCTGGTGCCCTTGCCCCGTCCTGGGACGTCACGGGGACACGGGCCACCTCATCTCTCGCAACAGCACACATGGCCCTGATCTCCAGGTCAGGCGTCTCAAGGCAGAGCCCCTCACCGAGCTGAACTCCCGCCCAGGGCGGGTGGGACGGTGAGCCAAGCACCAGCCCAGCCTCGTCACAGTGAGCAGGTGCCGAGGGCCCGAGTTGGGCTGGCGGGAGGGCAGGGCACCATGAGGGCGTGGACGCCAGCGCCCAGCCGCCACCCCCACCCGCAGTGCTGCTGGCTCACCCACACTCCAGCGTTACTTAGCAGCCTCCAGAGCCGTCCCAGAACTGAGGGGGAGGACACGAGGGGTTGCCATGGAGACGTCGTCTTTGCACCTCCGGGGTGCCACAGACACGCCCATTCGTGGGGTGGGATGGGGCCCAGGGGGGCAGCCTAGGCAGGTGGAGCCTGAGGACCCGACTCTCCTCCCCCCGGTGAAAAGAAGGGCCGTCCCTCTTCCCCAGAGGTGGCTCACCCACAGCCCAGGGCATAGGCCATCACGGAGGGACGCGGCTCTGGCTACGTCCTCCATGGTACCCATGGTCCTGGCAGAGGGCCAGGGAGCGGAGGGGGGGAGGTGGCCTGGTCACTGCGGTGCAGGCTGAGTTTAGAACAGCAGCTCCCCGTGGTGCTGAGAGGCCACGTCAGAGAGGCAGGTGCCCTCCTCCAGTCAGCTCCGTGCCAGCGCCTCCTGGGCTGAGAGGACAGCCCTGGTCAGCAGAGGCCACGGCCCCGGTCGGCAAGTGCCCCTTACTATCACCTCTACCTTCACCAGTGGGAAGCTCGGAGGTTAGGTGACTGGCCAGCCACACGGAGGGGACGTGGGGTTGAGCCCGAGTCTCTTCTCTTACCTGCTGTCCCAAGCGCCTTCCCAAGCTGAGCATGGCCACCGGAAACCGTGGCACCTCTGAGCCGTACCCCCCCCCGCCTGCGCGGCTGTGTCTGACCAGGTCTCGCAGTGGGCACAGTGGACCACAGGGGGCCCCAGGACTCCCGTCTGCGTGGCCATCCTGCGTGGCTGCACACTGGCTGTTTTCCCACAGCCCACCTGCGGCAGGGGCGGAGCTGAAGCAGCTGGCCCTGGGAGCAGCTCCCAGAGTGACCGTCTCGTCCCTCCACACAGAACACCGGTGCCACCAACGGCCCCGGTGCAGAGAGGGCTGGACACACCGCTGGACTTCCCCACACCATCCCCATGCAGGAGGCTGGGCCCAGGGTGCCCGGGGCTCCCCCTCCGTGCAGTGGGGTGGCCTCCGGGTTGTTCTGCCGGGGCTGGCCCTGCTAGAACCCAGTGGAACCTTCCCCCGGAGGCTCTGCTGCTTGGCCTGGGGGGAGGCGGGTCCACAGAGGCCCCTTGTGAAGGTGGTCGCCTCTCGGGAGCCAGACACCCGGCGGTCCTCGGGGCCCGCCCTGACTGCCCGTCTCTCTGCAGGGACGGGCTGCCCTACTGCGAGGCTGACTACCACGCCAAGTTCGGCATCCGCTGCGACGGCTGTGACAAGTATATCACAGGGCGCGTGCTGGAGGTGAGCAGCTGCCCGTCCACCCCCAGGCCCACTGAGAGCCCCGACCTCCCCACCGGCTCCACCCCAGCCTGTGTCCTGGGGCAGGGCCTGCTACAGGCCTGCCAGGGAGCCTCGGTGTGCGCCCCGCAGGGTCAGGGTCACCAGGGCCTTGAGCTCCGCGGGCCCAGCCCGACTGTCCAGCGTGGGGCTCGGGGGTGGTGCCCGCACTGCGGCAGGGCTGCGTCCCGCAGGAGGCAGAGTGCCCCTGGCAGGCAGTGCTCAGTGCCTGCAGCAGGGAGGCTCCCGGGCCTGGCAGACCGTGCCTTTGATCCGGGTGGCAGGTGGTGGCACACTCCTGGTGTGAAAGGCACATGTAGGGCCACGTGTCCACTCCTCCGCCCCGCCCCGCAGCCCTGCAGCCCCTCCTGGCGCTGTGCTGGGTAGGTGATGCATCCCCGCCCACGGTGGGCCGCGGCCCCCGGAAAGAGGATCTCAGGGACAGGAAGGTGCCGGGCAAGGCCCAGGGCTGTGGGAGCCCTCGAGAGGTGGCACAGGGGCAGCCCTGGGGGGGCCAGTGAGGGTGGGCAGAGGATGGGCTGGGGATGGCGTGGGGCTCAGGGAGCAGGTGGCCTGGGGGCTGGAGCCCGCCCTGCAGAGCTGAGCCCCTTCCTCCCCAGCCCCCGCGGGCTCGGTGCCTGCCCTCCACGGGCTCAGGGCTCCGGCGGACCGGGCGGTGACGCCACGGGGTTCAGCCACCTTCAGCCCAGCTGCCCCTTCCTCCAGCCCTCCCTCACCCCACCCCTGGAGGACAGGCTGGCCGCAACCCCCCATGGCAGTCATAGCGTCCAGAGCCTGGGGAGGCTGGGCAGCAGCCACCCTGGAACAGCCCACTGCCCAGAGACCTCCCCTCTGCTGAGGGGACCCGGGAGGGATTCAAGGACTCGCCGAGGACAGCATGAGGGGCAGGAAGTCTGGCCACAGCGTGTCCCTGCCCGAGCCTTCTCCCCTCCCCCGCGTTCTCCTTCGCGTGGCTTTGGCGGCCGTCGAGCCGTCCGTGCCCGGCACAGCCGGGTCTTGCCCCCTCAGATCCCCAGCTCCCCGCGTCTGTGTGGCTGGCAGGCGTCTGGAGCGCTGTCTGGTGCTCTGGCCTCCAGCAGCTGCGTTGAGACTGGGCGCTCCCGGAAGTGTGCGGCTCGGGGCGTCCAGCTCGGCACAGGCGCGGCCCGTGGTCGCCAGGGTCCGTTTTGGACACTCTCATCCCCTTGAAGAGAGCCCACAGCTCTGGCTGTCCTTCCCTACACCTCCAGCCCTTGGCCACCACTAATCCACCCTGTCACCATGGGCTCCCCTGCCGTGTCCATCCCACGCGATGGACTTTTGTGGCGCATGGTCTTCCGCAACCGGCTTCCGTCTGTCGCGAGCGGTTGCGCAGGCTTGGCCTGAGCGCAGTTAGAGTCAATCAAGTGTGTGTCATTGACGTTCACCACACTCAGACACACTCCCAGTCCCAAGTCCTAGCTGAGGCTACACCCAAGGGTCCCCGATGCTCACCTGTGACCTGTCCTAAGTCCGGGTCACTGGGACTTGATCCAGGCCTGAGGAGTCTGGGGCGGGGGGGACAACAGCGGCAGAGGCCTCTGACCCCCATCCAGATCCTGTTAGTCCCGCCGGCCCCCAAAAGGCTGGGTTTTTACGTCCTGGTTGAGTTGTGCTTGCAGCTGATAGCTGGGTGAGCTCGGGGGGTACACCCGGGTGTAGACGCTCACACCACTGACCTACGTCTGTGCAGGTCCTGCAGGGACGTCACGTCAGGGCACCTGGCTCACATTATCCCACACACACGCTAGTTAACAGGATCCACAGTCAGCGATCCTGTAACATTTTCTGGTCCTCATATCACCGTCCCACAGTGTCACGCTCAAGACTCCCTCCCAGGCTGCGTGTTCCAACACCGCGCGGCACCGCCCCTGCCACGTGGCTGCCCAGGGCCGCGGCCCTCCAGCCTTCCCCACAGCAGAGCGGCAGCGGGCGTCCTCCTGTCACGATGTTCTGTCTGCATTTCCGATTTTCCCTCAGAGGAGACGCAGGCGCTGGGTCGGACCCGTGAGCACTTCTGGAAGGTTCTGCAAAGCTATTGGAGATTGCGTCACAGGTGCCTGGCTTTCAACTCCTGGTGGCCAAGTGTCGTTTGTCACTTTCAGTTGTGCGTCGTTCTAGCATTTCAGGTCCTTCCTACAGGGGGTCTTCTGGGGTGTGGGGGCTCCACGCGTCTTCTGTGAGTGCAGCTCATGGTGGGACCGGAGTTTCCTCTGCCCTGGTCCTGGAGGTGTCTCCCGGGCAGCGTCATATCCCCTCTTCCTACCCTCTGGATGTGGCCACGTGGCCCATCCCATCTCCTCCCCCAAGGCCCCCTCCTGTGCCGGGTGCTGCCCCTCCCAGGTCCTAGGGCCTTACCCTCCTGTCCTCCTCCCCTGCCCACCCGAGGCTCCTGGCCCCTGTGGCTTTCAAGAAGCTTCAGTGTCCCCCATTGAAAGCAGTGCCCAGTGGGCAGCCTGGCCTGGAGTCCCTGCAGTGGCTGCCGTCCTTCCTCCCTGCACAGCCAGCCCGTGACCTCTCCCACCACCTGTTTCCTCCCTGTCTCTGGAGGAGCTCGGGCCTTCCTCTCCCCTCCTCTCAGGTGGCCTGGGCACCGGGCACCTCCCCAGGCTCTCCTGGCTGACTCGTACAGCTGCCCTCTGACCCGCCTGCCCATCTGAAATGCAGAGGCCCTGGGCTCAGCCACGCGTGCCAGGCTGTGGCCACCGGGAGTGGGGGCAGAGCTGGACTGGAGCCCAGGCCCCTCCCCACCACTTGGCTCTGCCCCTGCACAGACTCAATCCCGTCTCCACCCTGTGGCTCCTGTGCACCCTGGGCCCTGTTGCTGCTCCAGGTACGTGACCTGACATCTGGGCAGCAGCCTCTGCCCCAGGAGGGCCAGGCCCCGGGGAGCCCTGGCCTCCCTGCCTCCCCCAGAAGCTGCCCCCGAGGAGCCGGCTGCGGTCAGGAGCCAGGCGCCTTCTGTGCCGTGGCCCAGCTCCCTGCGGCTCCGTAGTGATGGGTGGGAGGGCCTTGACCCCGGCCACCAGCACGCCTTCAGGGGGCACTGCAAGGGCAGGGGCTTCCCTGAAGTGCAGTCCTGGGCCACACGTGGACCCCGGGCTCTGGGGCCGTGCGGCCCCGTGGGTGACCTGGGCCCGGCCGACCAGCCTCGCTTCTCCTCGTGGCGGAGGAGGGTGAGGCTCCTCGGGGCCGTGCGTCGTCCCTTGCTCTGCCGGGAGGCGAGGTGCGGGCGGCGTGGTGAGTCGCGGGCTCTCTGCGAGCTCTGAGCATCCTCCTGGGCGGTGTGAGGCGGGAGCTGCAGGCGGAGAGGAGCTGGGCTCCGCAGAAAGGAGCCGCGCGGGGCTGGCACCCAGCTGGTGACAGCGGGCGCTCGCAGAGCAGCAGGAGCAAGTGGCAGATCCAGGGGACGAGAGTTGGGGTGCTGGGGAGGGGGAGGGCTCGGCGCCGGAGGACTGGCCGGGCCGCCGGACTGCACTGAGGTGCCAGGACGCCGTGCAGGTAGGGCCCGGCTGGGCACCTGCAGGGGCGGGGGGCCTCGCAGGAGCCGCGCTGCACAGCCGGTGGGCTCGTGGGTCGGCTCCATCGGGCCCGAGGCCCCCGGGGACACTCGTTACCCCTTTGCCACCTGAGAGGCCGTGTGGGCAGGAGAGCACCCCGGCTCCCCAGCAGCAGGCGTCCGCGTGGGCTGTGTGTGGTGGGCACAGTGCCACCCGAGCGCCGGGCGCCAGCAGCCTGCCGTGAAGTGTGCATTCGGTGGTGACGGCCCCTCCCCAGCCTCCTCGCCTCCTCCTGAGCGTGGCGGCTCCCGCGTCTCTGGGTTCTGTCTCAGGAGGCTGCTCCACGCTGGGGTCTCCGGGGGCTGGGGGCTGCTGTCTGCGCCCTCCCCCTTGGCTAGGACGGACAGCAGGGGACCTGGGCCTGGCGCAGGAGCACGGGGGAGGAGGCGGCCCTGGTGCTGGCAGAGTGAGCAGGGGGCTCCCGGGAGGGCTGGCGCCGCCCCTGCAGAGCCACCGTGGCCATGGAGCTGGAGAAGCCGCGGGGACCCGGGGCTGCAGCGGGGGAGGGCAGAGGGGGAGGGGGCCGTCCTGGCCGTGGGGGGCCGGCTCCTCCCGGGAGCCCACCTCCCTGGGGACGGGGCCTTCCCCCCAGTGCCCTCCCCTGACCCTGGAGCGCAGCAGGCACCTGTCTGTCTCCATGGTGACGGGAAGCCAGTGCCCGCTTCTCTGGGACCACTGATGAGTCCCTCCTCCCTGTCCCTTCCTTGCTGCCCCCCCGGCCTTCCCTCCCCCTCCCCATTCACACCTGCACACCCGGGCTGGACGCACCGTCCCCCCTGGCTGGGGGCTGGGGGCCCTGAGGGTGGTGGCCTCTGCAAGGGGGGCCACCCAGCCTGTCCTGCCTGCCAGGCGGTCTCGGCCACTCTCCCAGGTCCAGGCACACCATCTCTGTGACCCCAGGATGCTCATGGCTGGCCTCCTCCTGTCTTCTTGTGGCCCCTGTCCCTAAGCAAGTGTGACCTGTCATTGGCAGAAAACCAGCTATCCAATCCCGAGGGCCAGCCCAAGGACAGAGCGGAGCCACCTCCCCAGGCACCGCCTCACAGTAGACCTCTGACTAGGGACACGCGCAGGAGGAACCTGTCATCACCAGACCCACAGACAGGTCACGCCTGCAAATGCCACCACCCAGGCCACCTAGCACCTGGAAGGATCCTTTTAGATTTTGTGTACACAGACACACAGACACCACAACACACAGACACACAAACACAACACACAGACACAGAGACACACAGACACAGCACAGACACACAGACACACAGACACAACACACAGACACACAGACACACAGACACAGCACACAGACACACAGAGCACACAGACACACACACACAACACACAGACACACAGACACACAGACACAGAGACACACAGACACACACACACAAACACACAGACACACAGACACACAGACACACAGACACACAGACACACAGACACAACACACAGACACACAGACACACAACACACAGACACAGCACAGACACACAGACACACACACACAACACACAGACTCACAGACACAACACACAGACACACAGACACACAGACACAGCACACAGACACACAGACACACAGACACACAGACACAGAGACACACAGACACACAGACACACAGACACAGAGACACACAGACACACACACACAACACACAGACACACAGACACACAGACACACAGACACAGAGACACAGAGACACACAGACACACAGACACACAGACACAGAGACACACAGACACACACACACAACACACAGACACACAGACACACAGACACACAGACACACAGACACACAGACACACAGACACAACACACAGACACACAGACACACAGACACAGCACAGACACACAGACACACAGACACACAGACACAGCACAGACACACAGACACACAGACACACAGACACACAGACACAACACACAGACACACAGACACACAGACACACAGACACAGCACAGACACACAGACACACAGACACAGCACAGACACACAGACACACAGACACACAGACACAGCACAGACACACAGACACACAGACACACAGACACACAGACACAACACACAGACACACAGACACACAGACACAACACACAGACACACAGACACACAGACACACAGACACACAGACACACAGACACAGCACAGACACACAGACACACAGACACACAGACACAGCACAGACACACAGACACACAGACACACAGACACACAGACACACAGACACACACACACACAACACACAGACACACAGACACACAGACACACAGACACACAGACACAGCACAGACACACAGACACACAGACACACAGACACAGCACAGACACACAGACACACAGACACACAGACACACAGACACAACACACAGACACACAGACACACAGACACACAGACACACAGACACAGCACAGACACACACACACACACACACAACACACAGACTCACAGACACAACACACAGACACACAGACACAGACACACAGACACAGCACAGACACAGACACAACGCACAGACACAACACACAGACACACAGACACAGACACACAGACACAGCACAGACACAGACACAACGCACAGACACACAGACACAGACACACAGACACAATACAGACACAACACACAGACACAGACACACAGACACAGCACACAGACACAACGCGCAGACACACAGACACAACGCGCAGACACACAGACACAACGCGCAGACACACAGACACAACGCACAGACACACAGACACAGACACAACACACAGACACACAGACACAGCACACAGACACAACGCGCAGACACACAGACACAACGCGCAGACACACAGACACAACGCGCAGACACACAGACACAACGCGCAGACACACAGACACAACGCACAGACACACAGACACACAGACACACAGACACAACGCGCAGACACACAGACACAACGCACAGACACACAGACACAGACACAGCACACAGACACACAGACACAGCACACACAGACACAACGCGCAGACACACAGACACAACGCGCAGACACACAGACACAACGCGCAGACACACAGACACAACGCGCAGAGACACACAGACACAACGCACAGACACACAGACACAACGCACAGACACACAGACACACAGACACACAGACACAACGCACAGACACACAGACACAACGCACAGACACACAGACACACAGACACACAGACACAACGCGCAGACACACAGACACAACGCGCAGACACACAGACACAACGCGCAGACACACAGACACAACGCACAGACACACAGACACAACGCACAGACACACAGACACACAGACACACAGACACACAGACACACAGACACACAGACACAGCACACAGACACAACGCACAGACACACAGACACAACGCACAGACACACAGACACAGACACAGCACAGACACCGCAGCACACTCAGGCGCACGCAGCGGGTGCAGGTGGACGCAGGCCCACACGTGCTCTTCCTAGGCCTTCCTGCTTGTGCCACTTCGTGCTGGGACCCGCGGTGTAGCAAGGCCCCCAGTCCCCTCACACACATCACAGTGTCCTGGGTGTTGGCACAGCTGTGTCCCCAGCCCTGTGCCTGAGGGACGCCAGGTGCTGGCCACAGTCCTCGGGGTGGCATGAGTGGGTACTGCCCTGGCCGGGTCACTCAGTTGTTGCCAAGGCAGCACCGTTGTCCTTCGGGACTGTGTATGAGTGACCTGTGGCGCTGTATCCCCTGTTCCAAGCACCTTCAGTGGACATCTGCCCTGGGTGTGGCCCTGGCCTGTGGCTCAGTGGACGGTGAGTGGACAGGCCAGCCTCCCGAAGCCTCCATCCTAGATGGAGCGAGGCAGGGAGGAAGACGGACGGTGTCGAGCCGATGGCCACCATGTTCCTGGCGGTCCTCTGGGGAGCAGAGCCTCATGGGTGGGGCTGGCCAGGGGAAGCCCGGGGGTGAGGGAGGGTCCGCGGAGGGTGCGCACCAACCAGGGCTCGCGGGACGCCGCAGGGAGTCGGGCTCTTCTTTGGGAAAGCTGCTTCCGCAGGGTCTCGGGGTGAAGAGGCCTGGGGTGCTGGGCACGGTGGCACTCACCTAATCCCAGGGACTTGGGAGGCCGAGGAGGGGGAGGGCAAGTTCAAGGCCAGCCTCAGCAACGTGGCGAGGCCCTAAGCAACCTAGTGAGACCCCGTCTCTGAATAAAGATGAAAGGCTGGGGTGTGGCCCAGTGCAGAGGCAGCCCGGCTCCACCCCAGCGCTGATGAAAGACAGCCCTTGGGGATTTGGAGCCCCTCGCCACCAAGTGCGCCCAGGTGGTGGCCTCTGCTCAGAGTCTTGATCTTCTTCCCCGTGAACCTCACCTTCTCTCTGCCCCGTGGTGACAAGGCCTTTTAAGACCTGGATTCAGTTCTGGGACTTTGAAAAGGGATCTGAAGCATTGAACCCGGCGCACGGTGAGCGGACACTGGAGCTGCCGCCCCGGACACCTGCAGGCTGGCCGCCTCTCCACGTGGGACCCTGTGAGGACGCAGGGGCGGCAGGAGGCATGGCGGGGCCTCCAAGAGGTGGACGGGGCCACTTGGTCAGGTCTTGTGTTTGGCTCTAGCAGGAGGGAGGGCTGCCTTGGGTGAGCCGGGCTGCCCTCTGGGTGGCCCAGGAGGCGGGAGTCCCTGGCTCCTCCTGCAGAGGAGGGGACACTGTGTCCGAGCACAGGCTGCCTGGTCCCGTGCTGCTGGCTGTCTGTGTGACTGACGCGGGGCCACTTGAAGCCCTCTTCCTGGACCTACACGGCCAGAAACAGCAGCGGCTCTCTGCCCCAGGACAGAACCTCAGGCAAGTGGCCTTCTTGACGGGCTTCTTCCCCTGGGGGTTTTCAAGGTCATCCGTCTGCAGCACGGTTAGCGCTGCGTCCCTCCTGTGGCGACGCCATCTTCCATCCGTGGCTATGCCTTGATTTCCCACCCCCACGGATCCCAGGGTCTGACCTTCGCTGCCCGTGTCGTGCTGCAGTGGACACCTGTGCACACGCGTCTTCGTGTCCCTCAGTGCCAGGGAGTGGACTCTGGTCCCCGTGGTGATGCCATGTGTGGCCGTGCCCCGCTAGCTGCGCCCTCAGCCACGTGGCGGCTCACAGGTGCCGTGACCCCCCACCAGCCCTCGCGCTCTCCCTGCCTGCTGTCACTCTTGTGGCTGTCCTGGTGGCTGGACCTGCATTCCTGACGGCGGTGATGCCACGCACCTGTCCACGCGCCAGTTGGTCATCTCAGTCTCTTTAGGGGGAAGGGCCAGTTCAGGTCCTTTGTGCGTCTCTCTGTGGGCCGTCTTCCTGCTGAGTGCCAGTGGCTATTCTGGACACTGCACCCTTATCAGGCATATGATTTGCAAATATTTTATCCCAAAATCCGTCTTTTCACTGTTCTGTTAATGTCCTCCAATGAACAGAAGTTCTAGATCTTGCTGAAATCCAATCTATTTGTTTTTCCGTTTGCTCATGCTTTTGGTGTCAAATCTAAGAATCCACTGCAAGGTCGGAGGTCGTGCCGATCGCTCCTGTTTTTCTTCCAACGGTTTTGCCCTTGAGCTCTTCTGTGAGGTCTCTGACCCACCTGTGGTGACGCATGGCGTGTGCCGCACACACGGAGGAGAACCCACTCCGACTGGAAGCGCGCAGCTGATCAACGTGTGAGCGCTGGACACGCCCATGTCCCCAGGAGCCCAGTCCAGACAGAGAACATGCCCAGCCCGAGATGTCCACTTGGCCCCTGTCTGACCCCTTCCCCAAAGCAGTCCCTACCTGACTCTACCTTGAAGGTGGTAAAGCAGGTCTGTCCTCACCTGTGTCTGTCCTCTTTGCTTAGCCTTGGGCCGCGTGTGCCTGCACGATGTCTGTGCAGGGCGTGAGGCTGGGCTCTGCTCCCCGGGTTGAGGACCCCCAGGCTGGGACCGCGGGCCACGGGCACGGCGCGCATGCGTGTGCTCAGGGCGTGGGCTCTGGTCCCGCTCCCCACCTGCCCACTTGTGACCGTGCTTGAGCCCCCAGTGCTCGGTGTCTCTTGTGGGAAGGGGGTGATGAGGCACCTCGCGCGCCACGGCAGGGCCAGGCGACCCAACACGTGACCTGCTTGCACAGGTCTCGCGAGCTGTGAGGCCATAGCCTGTGGCCGAGAAGCACCGGCCATGCAGACCTCTGCCCTGGAGGACGCACTTCCTCCCTCGTCCAGCTGTCCCAGGAGTTCCGTGACAAAAGCCATGGGGGCCCCTGGATGGGATGGGTGCAAGGAAGGTCAGAGGTCACACACTGGGAGCACCTTTCCATCTGGGCTCCATGACATCAGTGGTGACGTCAGTGGACGGCTGTGACTTCTGCTCCTGAGACGCAGAGGGGTCCATCTCTCGTTCACGCCTGGGAAGTGGGCACCTCTGGCCACTAGCCGTGTGAGCCACTGAGACCGCCTGCTCACCGAGAGGGGGCTACCCGCCCGCTAGCCGGCACTGTGGTCACTGTGGTGCAACCTTCTGTCCAGAAGAGCAGGCCACGGGTGATCCTGGAGGCCCAGGTGCCACCTGCCCCGTCTGGTGGGGTGACAGCCAACGGTGTGTGAACCGGTGGCAGGGACCAGGTCAGGGACACCTTCGGGGAGGGCTTTCGAGGACGAGGACAGGAACGAGGAGAGAACGTTCGGGCAGCAGCCGGGGGGCAGGACGGTCAGCATGAGCCGGGGCCTGGGTGGACGGCTGGCAGGACGAGGTGTGGCCCTCACGGTGCCCAGAGCCCTGAGTGGCCCTGCTGGTTGGCCTGAAGGCCAGGCAGTGGCCCGTGGGGGCCCCATGCAGGGGGCGTGTGACCGATTCCTCTCCAGTTCCCGGGGAGAGGCCGGGGCAGGGAAGGAGGGGAGGGCTGAGTGACCCTGTCAGTCACTCTCGCAGGACAGACGTCTCAGGGTCACATCTGGGTGGTGGGCACCAGGCCTCTTCCCATTTTAGATAAGAATGGGGCTTGGGGACTCCCCTCCACCTGCAGGGACCAGCCCTGGCCGCCTCGCCCGAGGCCAGCAGTGGTCACCGTGAGGGTGGACTTGGTATTGTGGCATCATGCAGAAGGGAGCCAGAGTTCATTACAGCCCGTGTAATTTGTTCAGCTTATTTCAGTATTAGTGTTTATGATCGAATTTAATGGACTTTAAGAATTATAAAAATGGAAGCTGCTAACTGAGTAGGTGAGGAACACGGAGCCACGGGGGGACGTCACCGTCCTCGTTCCTCACCCTGGCCCTCCACCTGGGGCACGCTGCCTGCTCGCCCCTGCCCTCCTCCTCACCCACCACCTGCTGCCCTCCCGTGTCCTGGGAGGCAGAGGTTAAGGGCCCGGCCTCCCTGAGCCCCCCACCACGGCCCAGCCCAGGGGGGCCCTGCCTCCGTGCAGGACACCTGGGTGGCCTGGGCAGCTGCTGGGTCGGGCTCTGTGTGGGGTCCCTGGTCATGGGGGCTGTCCAGGATCCCGAGGACCTCTGTGCAGGGCGGGCGGTGCCCACCGGGAGCGCGTGGCCCGGCAGGCCGTCCTGCAGCAGACCCCTGTCGCTTTCCCGCAGGCGGGGGAGAAGCACTACCACCCGGCGTGCGCGCTGTGCGTCAGGTGTGGCCAGATGTTCGCGGAGGGCGAGGAGATGTATCTGCAAGGTAAGGGCTCGCACGTGCTGTGGGGCCCCTGGGGTCACAGCGCCCTAGGTGGGGTCCATGCCGCGGGCTGGGTGAGCTGGCGGGTCACTGCTCTGCCTGGGAGCAGCTGGGCTGGCCGTGGGGAGGGGGCCCAGGCGAGGGCTGGGAGGCGGAGGGCGCAGCTGCACCTGCCCGCTCCCCGCAGAGCCACTGGAGTGCTCCCCCAGAGCCTGTCCTCAGGCCGTGTGGGGGACAGACCTCCCTTTCTGAGGCGAACATGTGGGTGATGTCAGGACGCCTCGTCCCCGGCATTGCCTGTTGTTCCCCGAGTCTCTCTGAGCTCCCTGAAAGGGGTCTTGTGCTCCCTCGGAGAGCCCAGGCCTGCCTGGCAGGGGGCTCCTCTGCTGGAGGCCCCCACAATAAATGGCACTCTCAGACAGCGGGGCTGGACTGGTGCCCGCACCGCGGGGCTGGGCAGCAGCTCGGGGGCACAAGCTTGCATCAAGAGCCACCCAGTTCTGGGGACAAGGACGCTGTCATGACTGGGCTCGGCTGGCACGTGACCTCCACAGAGGGACCTGCAGGGAGGCTGAGCCGGCAGGCCTCGCCCCCGAGCCTCCCGCTGCGCAGTGGAGACTGGATCCGGCTGGTGGTTTCGCAGCTCTGCTCTCTGGCCATGGGGCCCTGCGCCTGGTTGTCCTGCTCGGTCTCCCCGCATGTCAGATCAAGGCGCAGTTTGACAGGGAGTCATGCTGTCATCAAAGCCCTGAAGTGTGGGTCCCTGTCCCCAGGATCTCCAGGCCACCCGACACCACCAAGACTCTCCAGTGAACGGAGGCAGAGGGGTGGCACTCGCTGGTGACCAAGAAGCCCAGGCTGGAACCTGACCTAGGCACCACCTCTCCCCGCGTGGGTGAGAGAGGTCTCAAGGCAGTGGCCCCTTCGTCCCCTATGGGGTGAAGGAGGAAAGTCACCCCTAAACCTCAAGAGCCTCGAGCGTGTCCCCACTGGGACCAGGCCTCCAGGCGCTGCTCAGGAGCAGAGCCCACTCCATGCCTAGAAGCAAGGCAGCCCTGGGGACATCGTGGTGAAGGATGCCCCGTCCTTACAGGAGTGCCACGCGGCCTCTGTGGCACCCCTGGTGACGTGTCCTCACAGGGCGTGTTCAGGGCACGTTAGGTGGGAGCCGCGGGGCGTGCTGGGGCACAGAGGTGCCAAGCTCACCTCGATGCACAGGCCTTGGGCTCCACCCCCGTGAGATTGCACGTGCTGTTGGCCTGTGTCCTGGGAGCTGGCCAGCAAGGGCCGGCCACAGCAGATGACTTCCGTCTTCTCATTTAGACCTTTTCAGTTTCTAGGGATTTTAGTAGGAGCTTCTATTAATTTTATAACTCTAAAAACACTCAGGGGACATGCGTGCCTCGTGCCTGCAACCCACCTCCCTCTGGGCGCTCCCCGGGGCCTGGTGGCTCCCAGGCAGCGTGTCCATGGTGAGCTTGCTCCCGGCCCCCACGCAGCCCGGGAGGCTCTGTGAGCAGGAGGTGCAGGGGGTGACCTCATCCCACACTGCTTGTTGAGCCCCTCCTCTGTGCCAGGCCTGTGGCCTGCTCCGGGTCTGCTTGGGTGGGCACACAGCCGCTGCTCCAGGGCACAGCAGGTGAGAGAGGGGACACAGCAGCCAGCGGAGGGCATGGGGGACGGGGAGCACGGGTTGGGCTGAGGCTCAGGAAGCCGGAGGAGAATCCAGCGTCCAGCTCTGGAAGGAGGGGCCACCTGGTCCAGCCCCACCGTGGGCCCTGGCTGACCTCGCCTGGGTGGCCCTCCGGGCACTGCCCACCATCACCTCTGCCCAGCACCGACTCCACCCAGAGAGCTGCCAGCCGGGGGCAGCACGTGCTCGTGGCCGTGGGGCAGGTCAGGTTGCCTAGACAAGAGCAGAGGTCCAGGACGTGGTGCCGGCCACCTCGACGTGGGGACGGCGCGGCTGTTGACGTGGTGCTGGTGGAGCTGACCACAGGGACCCCAGGGCACTGCGAGCCCCGAGGGCTGAGTGGGCGAGGGCGGGGCTGGAGCCTGGGAGCAGACCCGGGCCCTCCCGGGGGCCTGCCCGCTGGGGCCGCTGAGGCGCGCCGCACCAAGTCCTCGGGCAGCGGCGCCCAGCGAGGAGGGTGACCGCCCGGGGAGCCCTTCCTGTGCCCTGCTTCTGAGCACGAGGCCATTCCCAGGACCCCGCGTCTCCTGGGGCTCGGGGGCACTTAGCGCCCAGTGGCCATCTGCTCCTCGTTTCCCGCCTCCACCCACAGCCGGGCTCTGAGCCGCCAGCGGCCGGAGGCCCAGCACCAACGGGGCAGAGAGGACGACGGAGGCTCAGGGCCACTTGGGGTGGCCAGCAAACGTCCTCGCTGGACGCCGGCTCCTCCTCCGGCTTCCCACGCAGCCCCGCTCCACGGGACCCTCTCTGACCCCTGCTCTTGGGAATCTGCCCACAGGCTCCTCCATCTGGCACCCGGCGTGTCGGCAAGCAGCCAGGACTGAAGACAAGAGCAAGGTCGGTGCGTCCCCGTCCCTCTGGTGTCACCCCCACTAGCGCGGTCTCCGTGCAGTCAGGAGGGCGCTGGCCAGGTCCTGCCGACTCATTGGCCAGTGCACGGGCCTCAGGACGGGCAGCCAGGCCTGAGAGGCACAGGGGCGGGGGGGGTGCACAGGTGTGCCGGGGAGCCCTAGTGCAGGTCCAGCAAGGCATCGAGGGTCTCGGCACTGGCCCTGCTGACCTCACTCACCCACGAAAGTCTGGGGATGACTGCACAGTTGGGGTCCCCAAGGCCACCTCACCCTGACGCTGCTGCAAAGGTAGGGCTGCCCTCAAGTCCGATGGTCCGCTGGAAGGGCCCCTCACCTAGAGCAGGGTCACCTAGAGCAGAGGGTCACCTAGAGCGGGGTCACCTAGAGCAGAGGGTCACCTAGGGCGGGGCTCACCTAGAGCGGGGGTCACCTAGAGCGGGGCTCACCTAGAGCGGGGTCACCTAGAGCAGAGGGTCACCTAGAGCGGGGCTCACCTAGAGCGGGGTCACCTAGAGCGGGGCTCACCTAGAGCGGGGTCACCTAGAGCGGGGTCACCTAGAGCGGGGCTCACCTAGAGCGGGGCTCACCTAGGGCGGGGTCACCTAGGGCGGGGTGCTCCTGGTCACGGCCTCCTGGTCACCCACGTGCTCATCACAGCGCCTCTGCAGCGGGTCGCCTGCCCCACTCCACTCCACTGGGCCCCAGGGGAGGCCCCTTTCCCTGTTCTAGAGCCCGGACAAGCTCCTGCTGGGCGGAGGGGCCGAGCCGGAGAATGAGCCGAGGCCCGGAGCAACCAACGGCCCTCGGAGGCGGGGAGGACGAGCCAGGCCCAGGGCCCTTGTCTGGCCAGTGGCGTGTGGCCCACAGCTCAGGCCCCGTGTTGGTGAGCCTCAGGAGCGCAGCCCCCGGGGCCCGCTTCCTGCCCACCAGGCCTGTCCACCCACCCGTCACCCCTGAGCCCTCCTGCAGGGGAACCTTGAGGATCTGAACCATCGTGACCCACCGCTGCAGCTCTGGGTCCCCGTCTGGGACACGGGAACCAGCAGCCACCCTGTAGGAGGAAGCTGGCGTTCAGAGCACGCCACGGGCCAGGGACGGGATCCAGACCCAGGCCTCTCAGAGCTGAGCCCGTGGGGTGTCCAGTGGGGCCCCAAGAGCAGGGGCAGCAGAAGGTGGTGAGGAGGCAGGTTGGACGGGGCCTCAGGAGGAGGCGCAGGCGGGACAGTGCCCAGGTGCCCAGGTCCCCCCCGGGGAGGAGCTCGTGCGGATGAGTCCTGGGCCTCTGCCTCCGGGTGCAGCTCGGTGTGGCCTCAGACCCCGCTGGGCCTCCGCGGCCTGGGGCAGGGAGCACCCCCAGTGACACCGTCGTTCTCTCAGTGGCTCGTCATCAGTGGCCACCCTGTGCCTTCCTGGGCATCCCCGACCACAGTCACAGCCGGTGACCCTGCTGGGGCCCCAGGGTGCTGACCACTTGTGTGTAGGACCCCTGCCAAGGCCAGCTGAAGGGGCCTGGTGGAGGAGCCCAGCAGGCCAGGAGGCCCCAGCCACGCTCCTACATGTGCGTGTGCGTGCGGGGGGGGACATCCCGTCTCCTGCGAATGACCCCAGCTGGGAAAGGGAGGCCCCCCAGCCACAGCCAGGCCCCCAGGGGCAGGGGTGGGCATCCTGTGCAGGTGCAGAGCTGGCCTAGGTGGTAGGGCTGGCAGCAGCAGCAGCCTCAGCATCAAGGGCAACCTGCTGACCTCCGGGCCCCTGGCCAGCGAGGCTCCCTGAAGGGATGGAGCTGCCCAAGGTGGGGACACAGGGTCCTCGTCCTCCTGGCCTGTCGGGTGGGGTGGCCTCCTGAGCTGTTTGCAGAGCTTCTGACCAGCTGAGTGTGGACGAGGTCCAGCCTGCAGCCAGCCGTGGAGCGGGGGGCGGGCGTCAGCAGGGCTGTCCCTCGGGGCAGTGCCAGGGCCGGGCTCAGCTCAGCCTGCTGCTCCTCTGGGCACCGCTCAGGTCCCCTAAGGGCTAGTCCTCATGTGGGCACAGTGGCCACCGGGCCTGTGGCGGAGAGCCGTCCTCTGTGCTGCTCGTCCACGGGAACGTGCTCACGAGCCCTGGCGGCGGGGGGCAGCCCCGAGCAGCGCAGCAGGAGGAGGGCATCTGCGTCATCAGCCCTTGACGCCTGCCCCGGAGGTGGCGGTGGCTCCCCCGCGTTCCCCAGGAATCAAGACGAGAAGCCACTCGCCTGTCAAGGGCTGAGCAGTCTCTGTGACAAGTCCTCCTCGACACCAGTCTTAGCCAGCTCCGGACGCTCAGTGGAGCTGGCTCCACCCTGTCCAGCAGACTAGGCCTGAGCCTGGACCCTTGCACGGACCTGACTGCCTGGTGCCCCTCACCCACCGTGAGGCTCGGGGCCCAGAGAATGGACCACAGGGGAGCTGTGTGGCCTCTGCCGAGGATGCTCGGGGACTTCAGAGGTGTGGCCCCAGAGGCTCTGTCCCAGGGCCCTCTCTGGGCATTTGGTCATGTGCTCGTTCAACACGCAGCCCACGTGTCCTCTGCATGGGTTTTTGGACTGGTTGCCTGGAGCCCAGGGATGCTAAGACGCGGGGGCTCCCTCTCCTTGGGGTCCCCATGTCCAGTGTGGTGACAGACGTGGGACAGGCAGGCTCCACGGTGCAGGAGAGCCCAACCCAGCTGGGTGGGGGCCAAGCTGGCTTCCTGGGGCTGAGGCTTGATGCTCACCCGTCCTGGGCTCTGGCTCCGAGTCTGAGCAGCAAGTGCCGTGCAGGGACCAAGGGAGGCTTGGGCTGTGCCGAGGCCAAGCCCGTGAGCTCACTGGGAAGCTGGGGCGGAGCCCAGGGGCCGTCTGTGCTGGACCACAGGAAGCTCTCCTAGACAGCTCCGGCTCTGGTAGGGCTGGTGACTTCAGAGGAGGACCTGGACCAGCCAGGCTGGCCCCGCGGGCTGCGATGGCCGTGATGGCACCTCCTCACCTCCTCTGGAAAAGCCCAGCGGTCTCCTGGTGCGGAGTCGGAGCTGCTCCCTGTGGGCGGGAGCCTGGGAGGCGGTAGGGACCCTGGGGGCCACTGAGTGAGGCAGGTGGGCAGGACGGTCCCGCCAGAGCTCAGCCCAGCAGGAGCCGCGGGGCCAGCCTGGGTGGGAAATGCAGCCCTTCCGTCCAGCGGGAGCGCCCTGGGCCTCAGCCCTGCCTCGCGGGGGTCAGAGCCAGCAAGTCTCCTGTGCGCCCTTCCCGAGAATCTCCAGGCCCAGCCACGGGACAGCTGCACTCCCGGCACTCGGAGCTGGGCGGGCTCTAGGCCTCTCTGGGTCTGAACAAGGTGCTGTCACTTGGCCCTGGAGAGTGCGCGACGTTGAGTCCCACCGCGAAGTCCCCAGGGCAGACTGGAGTGGGGAGGGACCAGACGGCTCTTGTCTTCTCGCTCTGGGGACAGTGGCCTCACTCCACACCCAAGTGCCCTGGCTGACCGTGAGGCAGGACCTGCCCTCTGCCCTCTGCCCACAGAGCAGGGAGCTGGGTGCAGAGAGGGCTCACGGGCCATCAGCCACGCTCGGGCTGCAGGGATGCCCGCGCCTGTCCTGCAGGGCTCATGCCCGTCTGTGGTCAGGGAAGGGCTGCTCTGCCCGGGCTTCCTCTCGAGCCCAGCCTGCAGGAAGCAAGGGTCAGCCTGCCCCTCAGGGCTCACGGGAGCTGAGCCCCGGAGGTGGGTGCCCCCTGCTGGGAGGTCCTCTGTTTCATAGGAAGCTGACTCGGAGGGGTTTGCAGTGCATGAAGTTGATGCGACATTTGGGGCCAGTAAAAGGGCTCAGCCACAGGGGCAGCCGGAAGAGCAGCCCGAGTTACCGGCTGGAAGTGGGGCTGCCTTCCCTGCAAGCAGCACAGGGGTCTTTTGAGGTGCTGGAGTGGCTGAGGTATTTGGGCCGGCTGAGCTCTGTGAGGTGACCCCAGGCTGCGGCCCAGAAGCCTGTGGTCTGAGGGTCAGGCAGGCCCAGGTCCCTGGTGTGCAGCACCGAGGTCGAGGGGGCAGAAGGAGAGGGCAGGGCTCCTGGAGGGGCCTGGCAGGGTCCTGAAGCCACACAGGGAGCTGAGGCACGCCCGAGGGGACGGCGGGGGGCTGCGCCTGGCCTCAGCCTGCCCTCCTCTCTCCCTCCAGATGCAGAGCCCTATCTGCAGCCAGGCCCACCCGGGCCCCGCGCCCCGTGCCCTGCAGGTCTGTGCCTGCGCCACCGTGTGTGGCTGCGTCTGGTCCTGCGCCACCGTGTGTGGCTGCATCTGGTTCTGCGCCACCGTGTGTGGCTGCGTCTGGCCCTGGTGTGCTCCTGTCCTTGCTGGTGTCTGCTGAGTGCAGGGGCTGTGCCAAGGGGGTCTGCCTCCCCCCGCCTGCTTGGTAGGGCTCCTTGCAAGGCCTGCAGCCGGGCACTGGCCCACGAGCTCCCGTCCTGCGGCTCCGGAGGCCGTGTCTGAGATCAGGGCGTGGCAGGGCGGCGCCTTCTCCTTGGCGTGTGGACGGCACCCGCCACCGTGTCCTCGCACCGTCTTCCCTCTGTGTGCATCTGTGTCCCAATCTCCTCTTCTCCCGAGGACACCGGCAGACCGCGACCCTCACCTGAAGCACTCTGACAGACTGTCTCCACGTAGCCACCCTCTGGCACCTTTGGAGACTTGGGGACCCACTTCAGTCCCCAACACACAGCAGACGGGAACAGGGCTAGACAGACCGTCAGGGAGGGTCAAGGGAGAGACCTGCTGGTACCGGAGGCAGCAGGGGCAGCAGGGCCTTGGGAGGCTCAGCGCAGGACGCGGTTGCAGGGGCGGGACCCTCGTTCCTGGCTCCCGAGGGCCGGGGAGGCCCGGGTGGAGATGAGTTCCACCAGTCAGGCGGGAGGTAGCCCAGGCGGGAGGTGGCCGGGGTGGGAACAGATGCCAGTCGCAGCCGGAGGGGTGCAGGAGGCCGTAGGCAGCAGGAGGCCCTTCAGCCGGGGGCAGTGGCCGGCGTGAGGAGGGGCCGGGCGCCCAGCCCACAGCGGCACCCGAGGAGGCGCCACGGGTCTCAGGGGCGGCAGCAGCCGAAGCCCAGGCGTGGAGGGTTGGTGGCAAGGTGCTTGGCCCTGACCTGCAGAGGACTGGCCTATGACACTCAGGGCTGGCAGCAGCTGTCCCTGGCGGTGGCCAGAGGTGCAGGGTCAGCTGGAGAGCGCTGCCAGTGATGGAGGCCGGCAGGACATCGGAGGCTTCCCGAGAGGCCACGCGCTGACCCTGCCTAGGTGGGATGACCGCCCTGCGCAGTGGGCAGTGGGTGAAAGGGTGCCCTGCCGTGGGCGGCCGTGGGGCGCAGCTGGCCCTCTCCCACAGAGGGAGGACCCACCGCGGGGGAGCCCCAGAGCGCTGCCACCACACCCGGCCGCGGCCACGGTGCCTGTCCCGTGTGGCCTGCCGTGCTGTCTGGCTCTTGCTCGTCCAAGCCTGTGTGTTGGCGAGGACCTTCCAGCCAGGGGAGAGTGGAAACTAGAAGCCTGCGTGGCCCTGCTGCAGAGCGGTGGCCGCCACGGCTCGGGGACCCTGGCTCAGCCCGGCTCTCTCCCCAGGACACCAGGACCTCCTCCGAGAGCATTGTCTCCGTGCCCGCCTCCAGCACCTCGGGGTCTCCCAGCCGCGTCATCTACGTAAGTGGGGCCTGGGTGCGGTCACCCCGGGGGCGGGGGAGGCCCGGGTCTCGTCCCTCAGCTGGGCACTCGCCTGTGCAGATGTCCTGGGCCGAGTCCCCTGGAACTCACCCAGGTCCCTGGTGACCAGGGGGCAGAGTGATGTGCTCGAGTTGTGGCCCACAATGTGTAAGACCCACATGGGTGGCATCAGGGCGCGCCAGGACCGTGGGAGGGGACAAAACTGGAAACCTGTGAGTGAGCCCTTGGCAGCAGCTGCTCTGAGCGGCAGCCTCGGGGCAGGAGGGCCTCAGTGTCTGCCACCACTGCTCGTCACTGGGCGAGTCCCAGGGTGTCACGCAGGGATGATTTATCAGGGGAAAGAGTCCAGCCCCTTATGATGCCCTGACCCAGAATGGCAGGCGACAGGGGACAAGTCACCACTGCAGTGCCCCTGCCAGTCGGGCCAGGACCTTGGTTCCCTGCGACGCGGGGTTTCGGCTTGCTCTCTGCATATCCTCCTCCCTCCTCTCCAGCCATGATTCTTGAGGGGGATGATGAGGGACAGTCTTTTCCTTGGGTAACTGTGACCTGTCACTGGCTTGATGGGTGATGACACCAGGGGCCTTGGGTCCATCCCCTGAGACTTAGTGTGAGGCCATCAGACCTGCTGTGTGACCTCGGGTGAAACAGGCTCCTCTCTGAGCCTCTGGAGGCTCATCTGTAGGATGAGGAGACCTGCCCCACTGTCCAGGGCCCACTGAGGGGTTTTACAGAGGCTCTGGGCCCGGATCCTGGCCCAGAAGAAGGTTGTAGGAACTGCTGGCTGCCTGCGGAGTGACTGCCGTCTGCCGGCCTGCTCCGCTGCCTGACAAAGAACTGGAGGCCGCTGTCGGAGCGAGGAGGCTGATCGCCTCGCAGCTCTGGAGGCTGACGTCCAAGGTGTGGGCAGGGCTGGTGCCCCTAGGCCTTTCTCCTGGGCTGTGGACGGAGCCTTCTCCCCGTGTCCTCTCAGGGTCGTCCCTGTGCCTGTGTGTCCTGATGGCCTCTGCTTCCAAGGACACCAGGCACACTGGATCAGGGCCGCCGCACAGACCTCATCCCACCTTGAGCACCGCGGTAAGGCCCCGTCTCCAAACGCAGTCCCTTCAGAGGTCCTGGAGCTGGGACTGCACCACAGGGACTCAGCCACAGTGCTACCATCGTGGTCCTGAGTGACACTACTCGTTAGGACTGAGTGTGTACATTGGGTGATGTTTGCAAAGTGCCTCGCGGGGCCTGGCACGTGGAAGGTGCCCCACAAGATGGCAGCCGCTGCCGTTGGCACAAACGGCATGGCACACGGTGTCTGCTCACTCAGTGTGAGCTTGAAGAGCGGCACTGCGAGGGGCTCCGTTCTGCAGGGCCACATGACCACGCGGCAAGTGGTGACAGCAGCCTCCAACGTCCCAACACCACTTTCAAGGCCACGCCGAGCTGGGCTTCAGACCCAGGCTCCCTGACCCCACGTCTGGGCTGGCTCCAGGCCCCGCCACTCCGTGCTGGAGACCACCATCGCGGTCCTTTCTTCTCTCACCAGGCAGTGGCCAGCACGGCTGAGCCCCAAGACCCCAGGGCCCAGGGAGCCCAGCGGGTTAGGGCGAGGCTGTGACCGTGTCCTCCAGGGACTGCAGTCCCCAGGAGGGAGAGGTGGGCACTGAGCACTTGGCTTCAGGTGGGATGTGGGCCAGGGGAAGGTGCAGGACGCTGGTGGCTGAGGACTGTCCCTGGCGCGCTTCTGAGCTGTCTGAGCTCAGCGCAGCTCCTGCTGGGCAGACAGGCGCCCCCCGGATTCAGTCTCAGATGCCATTGAATCCAGCACCCCAAGTCCAGACCACCAGATCTTAAGTTGGCCCATGAGAAAGCGCTGGCTGGAAACAGGGCAGCCAGGCCCAGGGCACGTCCACCCACGGCCTCCTCTCAGCTCAGAGTCCACCAGCAACATGGGCGCCTCGGGGCCCGCGCCCGGGGGTGGCTCAGAGAGGTACAGACTCACGGGAGCCCGGGGCGTCACACAGCGTCTGAGCAAGGGCACCGCAGCCCAAGGACACACATGTCCTCCCAGAGCCCAGGTGGCCCATCTGTCTCCCAGATCAGGCCGGCGGACACTGCTGTGCTTGGGTGCCCTCGCTGGGCGTGGTCTGCTCGAGTGAGCCCCTGGGCTCAGGCGGCCCCGGTTCTCCTTGTCGACCTACTGTGTGCCCGCCCTGGCTGGGTGCTGGACACGCGCCTGGCCCCAGGAGGGTGAGCTCCTACCACAGCCACTCAGGCTGCAGCCCAGGTCACCAGCGCCAGCTCCTGCCAGCCGGGATGCTGGCCACCAAACGCCGTCTCCCCTGCGCGCCCCGGCGGGGGGATGGTCCCCGTCACCTCCACACGGCACAACTCCTGGGTGGCTGCCGTCTCCCCGCAGGCCCGAGCGTGGGGGCGGGCGGCCTCACCGTCCTCACATCAGTGACCAGGCCTGCGCACGGCCCGCGGGGCTTTGAGAATGCCCACCCCACGCCCCTGCTTCTTTCCCACAAAAGCAATCCCACATTCTTCATTCACGTTGTGGTCAGCACGGAGGAGGGGTGCTGGGGTCCCTCGGCAGAGCGCAGGGCTGTGGCCTCGGGCGAGGCTGTGCACGCTCCCGCGGGCCTCTTCTCTCTCGTGTGACCTATTTGTCAACGCTGGAGCCACACCAGCAGTGCGCTCGCTTTTCCAGCAGCAGGGGCTCCTTGTGCTGCAGTGGGGAGCCGGTGGTGGCGGTGGTGGCGCGCAGGGTCACAGCACTGCTTCTCGGCTGGATGGAGTGCAGGGAGGAGAAAGCTGAGAATGCTCTGTGTTCCCCGCCGGCCTTCCCAGGAGGAGCGGGGCCGGTTGCCCCAGCAACCTTGGGAGCCTGGGTACGGGCCAGTGTGGCCGCAGGGTCACCCCATGTCTGTCTGGGGGTGCGGACGGGCGGCCACTGGCTATCAGCACCATGCAGCCTGCCAGCCCTGGGCCTGCTGTCAGGGACAGGGTTGTTCAGGGAGGCCTGGGGACAGAGGGGACTACGTGGGGCCAGGTGCCCCTCAGACCCGGGCCCTGTGGGGCTGTGCTGGGAAAGCCCTGAGGGCAGGTGAGGGTGGGAGGCAAGGCCTCCACGGTGACCTGTGAGATGCAGGTCTCAGGCCTCTTCCTAGAGCCCAGCAAAGCCAGCTGTAGCCTTTGCCTCGGAGGCCCGTGTGGTCCAGCACTGCCCACACGGTCCAGCGATGCCCAGACCAGCTGGGTTCCCTCTTCACAGGAGATGGGGCCCAGAGAGCTCTCCAGGCTTCTGCAAATGTGCATCGACTTTAAGTCACCTTGTCCAGGGTGCCCTGGGTGCCTTGGCTGTGTCAAGCTTGGAGCTGGGGGCGGGACTCAGTGAGGCAGTGAATGGGGCCAGGAGCCCTCTGGTGTTGTCTGGGGACACAGACGGAGAGTCCTTTCCCCCAGGAAGAAAATAAAACAACGACCCAGATGGGGGAGGACTCCGAGGAGGCCCCTGCTGTGTCTGAGAGGAGAGGCCAGGCCAGGGAGAGGGGTCTGCAGGAGGGTGTCCCCGACCAGGAAGGGCGCACCAAAGCCTCAGACCCAGCGTGATGGGGGCTGCAGGGAGTCGGGGCTGCAGGAGGTGTGGAGAGGGGAGCAGGAGGCCAGGGGTGCAGGAGGCCAGGGGGAGCAGGAGGCCAGGGGGAGCAGGAGGCCAGGGGGTGGGAGCAGGGGAGTAGGAGGCCAGGGGGAGCAGGAGGTGTGCAGGAGGCCAGGGGGGCAGGAGTAGCAGGAGGCCAGGGGGAGCAGGAGGTGTGGAGAAGGGGGGCAGGAGGTGAGGAGAGGGGGGCAGGAGGCCAGGGGAGCAGGAGGCCAGGGGGGAGCAGGAGGGGTGTGGAGAGGGGGGCAGGAGGTGAGGAGAGGGGGGCAGGAGGCCAGGGGGCAGGAGGCCAGGGGGAGCAGGAGGCCAGGGGGTGCAGGAGGCCAGGGGGAGCAGGAGGCCAGGGGTGCAGGAGGCCAGGGGGAGCAGGAGGCCAGGGGTGCAGGAGGCCAGGGGGTGCAGGAGGCCAGGGGGAGCAGGAGGCCAGGGGGTGCAGGAGGCCAGGGGTGCAGGAGGCCAGGGGGTGCAGGGAGTCGGGGCTGCAGGAGGTGTGGAGAGGGGAGCAGGAGGCCAGGGGGAGCAGGAGGCCAGGGAGTGCAGGAGGTCAGGGGGTGCAGGAGGCCAGGGGGGGAGCAGGAGGCCAGGGGGTGCAGGAGGCCAGGGGGAGCAGGAGGCCAGGGGGGTGCAGGAGGCCAGGGGGTGCAGGAGGCCAGGGGGAGCAGGAGGCCAGGGGAGCAGGAGGCCAGGGGGAGCAGGAGGCCAGGGGGAGCAGGAGGCCAGGGGAGCAGGAGGCCAGGGGGAGCAGGAGGCCAGGTGGAACAGGAGGCCAGGGGGAGCAGGAGGCCAGGGGGAGCAGGAGGCCAGGGGTGCAGGAGGCCAGGGGGAGCAGGAGGCCAGGGGAGCAGGAGGCCAGGGGGTGCAGGAGGCCAGGGGGTGCAGGAGGCCAGGGGGAGCAGGAGGCCAGGGGGAGCAGGAGGCCAGGGGTGCAGGAGGCCAGGGGGAGCAGGAGGCCAGGGGGTGCAGGAGGCCAGGGGGAGCAGGCAGATGAGGGCCAGGTCCCCCAGTCCTAGGTTCTGGTCTCCCCCACCCCCGAAGGCCGAGGAGCCTGGGGAATCCTGGCAGGTGGACCCCCATGCCTGCATGTGGCTGGACCTCGGGTTGGACCTCGGGTCTCTGGCAGCCAGTCCTGGGCTCCAAAAGGACCAGCCAGAGCCTGCGACAGCAGGTTTCATCCTCACCCTGTGCAATGCAAAGAGCAGGTCGGCCTGAAGGCCCAGGGTCCTGGGACAGCCTGGAGTCGGTCTGTCGGTCAGGGAGGGCGAGCTACAGGAGGCAAGCCGGAGCTGCTGGGCTCTGCAGAGAGGAGCGGGGTCCGGCCGCAGCAGTGTGGCGTGGGGGACGCTGGGGCTGAGCAGGCTGGCGTCACAGGCTGGGTCAGCAGGTGCCGGGGAGCCCCTTCTGTGGGCAGGTGGGCCAGCGCCAACCCGTCACATGCACGGGCCATGCGTGCTGGGGGGTGCGTGCACCAGCCCGTGTGTGTGCCTGCGCGCTCACTGGGTGGGCCTGGGGTGAGCGTGTGTGTGCATGCAAGCTTCTAGGGGGTCCGTGTGTGCAAGTAGGTGTGTGGATGTGCAGGAGAGTGCTGTGAGTGTAGGAGTGAGTGTGTGGCCCACGGGTGCCAGGCCGTGGGTGTGCACGAGCGAGCGTGCACTACCATGTGGGAGAGCTGCCGTGTGGGGACGTGTCCCTCTGCAGCCAGTCCACGTGTCCTCTGTGAGCACAGACGTGCACTGGCTCCTGTGTGCGAACGTGAGTGTGAGCACGTGCGTGTGCCCGTGTCTCACTGTCTGGCAGGCCTGTGCCGGGCACGTGGCTCTCCACCTCTCTGACCTGGGAGCCCCTTTGTAGAGGGCGACAAGGCTCGGGAAGGTGTGCTCAAGGCCACACGGCCCTCTTGTGGCTGGCACTGGGTGGCCGTCCCAGCTGCGTCCCTGCCCTGCTGTGTGCCCGTGGGGCAGCGCTCTGGCTCTGGGCTGCGGCGGCTGCCACCTGGGACGCAGGCTCACCCCCGCCTCTGCTCTCTCTCCCCAGGCGAAGCTGGGAGATGAAGTCCTCGACTACAGGGACCTGGCCGCGCTTCCCAAAAGCAAGGCCATCTACAACATCGACCGCCCGGACATGATCTCCTACTCGCCCTACATCAGCCACTGCGCGGGCGACAGGCAGAGCTGCAGCGAGGTGCGCCTCCGCGTGGCCCATGGGGGCCAGATGGGGTCCGGTTGTGTCCTCCGCCCCGGGCGCTCCCCCCCCCTGGGTGGCCCTGCCACACTTCACTCACTAGTGCCCAGCGCTCTGGCTCTGAGCTCCCCTCGCTGAGAGGAGCCTGCCAGGGCCTCGTTAAAGGAGCAGGAGGCAGGGGCAGGGCCAAGGGGCAGGGCCAGGGGGCAGGGAGCAGGGGGCAGGGGGCAGGGACAGGGTACAGGGGGCAGGGGCAGGGTACAGGGGGCAGGGGCAGGGGGCAGGGGCAGGGTACAGGGGGCAGGGGCAGGGGGCAGGGGGCAGGGGCAGGGGCAGGGGCAGGGGGCAGGGGGCAGGGTGCAGGGGGCAGGGGCAGGGGCAGGGGGGCAGGGGCAGGGGCAGGGGGGCAGGGACGGGGTACAGGGGGCAGGGGCAGGGGGCAGGGGGGGCAGGGGCAGGGGCAGGGGGCAGGGGCAGGGGGCAGGGACGGGGTACAGGGGGCAGGGGCAGGGGCAGGGTACAGGGGGCAGGGGCAGGGGGCAGGGCAGGGGCAGGGGGCAGGGACGGGGTACAGGGGGCAGGGGCAGGGGCACGGGGCCGGGGGGGGCAGGGGGCAGGGGCAGGGGGCAGGGGCAGGGGGCAGGGGCAGGGGGCAGGGTACAGGGGGCAGGGGCAGGGGGCAGGGGCAGGGGCAGGGGGGCAGGGGCAGGGGGCAGGGGCAGGGGCAGGGGGCAGGGACGGGGTACAGGGGGCAGGGGCAGGGGCAGGGTACAGGGGACAGGGGCAGGGGGCAGGGGGCAGGGGGCAGGGGCAGGGGGCAGGGGCAGGGGCAGGGGGCAGGGGCAGGGGCAGGGGGCAGGGGCAGGGGGCAGGGGCAGGGGGGCGGGGGCAGGGTACAGGGGGCAGGGGCAGGGGGCGGGGGCAGGGGGGCGGGGGCAGGGGGGCAGGGGGCAGGGGGCAGGGGGCGGGGGCAGGGGGCAGGGGCAGGGGGCAGGGGCAGGGGGCAGGGGGCAGGGGCAGGGGCAGGGGGCAGGGGCAGGGTACAGGGGGCAGGGGCAGGGGGCGGGGGCAGGGGGCAGGGGCAGGGGGGGGCAGGGGGCAGGGGGCAGGGGCAGGGGGCAGGGGGCAGGGACGGGGTACAGGGGGCAGGGGCAGGGGCAGGGGGGGGGCAGGGGGCAGAGGGGCAGGGGGCAGGGGCAGGGGCAGGGGGCAGGGGGCAGGGGGCAGGGGGCAGGGGCAGGGGCAGGGGCAGGGGCAGGGGGCAGGGGCAGGGGCAGGGGCAGGGGGCAGGGGCAGGGGCAGGGGCAGGGGCAGGGGCAGGGGGCAGGGGCAGGGGCAGGGTACAGGGGGCAGGGGCAGGGGGGGGGCAGGGGCAGGGGGCAGGGGGCAGGGGCAGGGGCAGGGGCAGGGGGCAGGGGCAGGGGCAGGGGGCAGGGGCAGGGGCAGGGGCAGGGGCATGCTGCTGTTGGGAAAGGGACAGAAACTCGGTGAAAGCCTCTGGCTCTTCCCAAGTGTTGGAGTATTCTCATGGAGCATGAAATGTGGTTTTCCTTTGCCGCGACGTCCCTGCCACACCCACCCCACCAGCGAGCACCCTCCCGCTCTCCCGGGTGACTTCCGTGAGCCAGTTCCACCCCCTGGTGACCACGAATCCCTTCGCAGTGATGCTGGGAGTGTCCTGGGTACTTGGCGACTCCCTGAGCGGGCTGCCCTCCTCCACCTGACGCGCATTCGCTGGAGGGTTCCGCTTCTGCTTCCGCGGCTCGGCGATCCGAGCGGAGCTGTGGCCGGTGCTGGCCGCGGGCCTCTGTGCGATGCCCGAGTATAGCCAGGCTCAGGTGCTCAGGGCAGGGACCGGGTCCTTTCAAGCATGATTCCTTTGTCCTCCTCTTTCTGTGACTTCTCAAAATGAGGGAACCAAGGCGGAGCCCCAGGCACCGTGCCCAGCAGGTGGCGCAGGGAAGTCCAGCCTGGGCGTGGTGTGTCCCGGTACCCCCGCTCAGGTCGCAGCTGCAGGGCCCAGCTGTGGGGCTCTGAGGGCCAAGCAGGAGGGACACGGCTCAGGGATAGCAGGTGCCCCTGCTGACCACGAGGGGCTGAGTGCCGGGACAAGCCTCAGTGTCACCGAGAGACCGGAGGGAGGGTGAGGCAGGGCGGTCCAGCCTGCACCCCTGCCGGTGCTGGGCTGGGCGGCTCTTCACCACCAGGCATCTGGTCTGCGGGCAGTAGGCACCAGAACAGGGCCAGAGAGGTTGCGTGGTGTGGCTCTGGGCTCTGAGACCCGGATCCAGGCCCCCCCAGGACCACATCCCGGCGTTCCCTTGACTCCTCCAGAGCTGGTTCAACGCCTGCTCTACCTTCAGCCCAGCATTGGCCGCCCCCTTCCTGGTTGGAGGGCTTGTCCTCAGGAAGTCACCTGGGCAGGTGAGGGGTGTCGACATCCCTGTCCTGCGTCCACGGGTTAGACGATGTCCCCCATTGTGGGCAGCATCGCACACCGTGGACAGAGGTCCTCAGCAGTCCCCAAGGTTTCTCCTGGCATCTGAGGCCACGCCCCTGATGGCGCAGGTCTGTGAACCACAGGTGATTCCTGCTGCAGGCAGGAGGCTGTGTGCGCCTGCGTGGCCTCCCGGCCTGCTGCAGATTCGCCCCTGCCCCGGCCCCGCGGGTCCTGGTTCTGCAGGTGGACGGTGCCAGGCTGTGCTGGGGTAGCGGTGTTTGCCTGGCTGCCCGGTAGGTGGGGCCAGCATCGTCACCACCACCTGTGCCCTGTGCCCCTCCTGCTGCAGCAAGCCAGGCGCTCATTTCTGTCCTCTGGTCACAGCCTGGTGCCTTGAAGCAGGCCTTCCAGGTGCAGGCGAGAGCCTGAGCTGAGTGCGTGGGGCGGGGCCTCGGGCCCAGGGGCTGCGCGCTCCCCCCCAGGCCCCCAGGGTTCTTCCTCCTTCCCTGCTGGCCCTGGCTGGGAGCGTGCTTGTTGGTGGCCCCAGGGGGTCTTGGGTGGGTTGGGGACCCTGCAGAGTAGGCCCTAGCCTCTGGGCTGGACAGCAGGCCCACAGTCTTCTAAGAGCTCGTCACTGAGGAGGGATGCAGCGGGGAGCCCCAGCCCAGGCTCCCGCCACTCTTCCCCTGGCCCCCTTTTCCCTCCTTTCCAGAGAAAACCTGGCGGTATGCACGCAGGCGTGGCTGGTGCCCCAAGCCTGCAGTTGTCCTTCTGGGGAGTGCTAGGGCGTGGCGGTGGCCAGCCCAGGCTCGAAGACACCAAGTGCTGTCCTGGGCCCTTTCCTGGGTGCCTGGGCCATGTTTCTCCAACAGTCTCGCACCTGTTCTGAGTCTCTCAGGGGTGGGGTTCGTCCCCGTGTGGAGGCTCACGGCCGCCAGGTGCACCTTGATGCCCCTGTTGCCTGCCGGTCCCCAAACCGCCCCTTCACCCTCAAAGTGGCTGCCTAGTGTCACCCTAGCGTCACCCCAGCGTCACCCTAGCGTCACCCTAGCGTCACCCCAGCGTCACCCTAGCGTCACCCTAGTGTCACCCCAGCGTCACCCCAGCGTCACAGTGCTGACAGGCCACTCTGTTGTGTCCACAGTCTCCTCAGTTGCTCTCGCCAACGCCGACTGAGGTAACCGCCCTCCTGCCTGCGCCTGTCTGCCGCGGTGCTGCTGCCCACCTGTTATAAAGATAACCAGCCGCGGTGCCCTGCCAGGGCCTTGGTTTCTGCTGCAGGGCCGGGCCTCCGCCCCCAGGGCTCGGTGCCTTCCTAGCGTTGGTTATTTTTATAATGGCGCCTCATCTGCATGCTTTCCTGTCTGCCAGCCCTGCCTTCGTGGACACCAGGGACAGGGGCGGCACCTGAGCGGGGTGTGGTCTGGCCGTGGCTCCCTGCGTAGCTCAGGTTTCTTCGTGCCCGAGCAGCGTGCGCGGGCCTCTCCTGGCCTCGCAGGCGCCCTGAGAGCTTCTCTGTGGGAAAGCCTGTCCCTAGCCGTCTGGGACCTTCCTGCTTCTCAGAAAGTGGGTGGCGAGGTGTAGCCGGTCAGGCCGCAGCCCGCACCACGGCACGGGAGCGGCAGGTGGCGTGGCACGGGGCCCAGGAGCAAGGGACGGCAGCAGCTGGGGCCCTCGTGAGCGGCTTGCGCCCAGCAGTGCGTTCGCCCACGGTGACGCCAAAGGCAACCTCTGTGGCTCCCGCAGTGCACCTACGGGACACTGAGGCGGGGGTGGCCCCTCTCCAGGGCCACATGCCACAGACAGAGGGGCTCCAGCGCGGCTGGTGGTACAGAGCCTGTGCTGTCCGCTGGGCTCCGGCCCCTCACCCCTCACCAGCCCCCAGGAGCTGGCCACTGGCCACTGTCATCACGCATGCTCCATAAGCCACTAGAGCACAGTGACCAATGACGAGCCCAGCCGGCCATTCCTGCCCTGCCTGGAGGGACGTCGGCTCCTGTCACGGGGAGGCCAAGGCCTGCTGAGACAGCGTCCTGGCAAAGCCCCCCTCAAATGTGCCCCCAGACACAAGCACACATGTGGTCCTCGGGAGGCTACACGGCCTACGGGCTCCTGGTGGTCACTGCGGCCCTGGGACCTTGGCCGCCCTCACTGGGACCACCTTCCTCCTGCCCACCGTCCTCAGCGGGCTCCCAGGAGATGGGGTCTCCTCACCTCACTGGACCCAGTCCTCCCTCCTTCCTCGTTGTTCTGGGGAGCAGAATCCTCTGTGCAGCGCCTGCCGGCCCCTCTGCCCCTGGACACAGCACTGGGGCTCGGGGCAGCAGGTCACCTGCTGCTGCGGATGGCTGGGAAGGCCGCCCTGCCTCGGGATGGGCTGCAGGTGGGCGTCAGACCTCCAAGCCCCGATCCAGGCCTGCAGCGACCACGCAGGCCAGCGGCCAGCTCACCCCACCTCCCGACCCACAGCGGCCAGCCCTGGATCCAGGCTGGCCGGGAGACAGGACGGCCTGAGGGACACGCTGCTGGCAGGGCAGTGCAGCGGAGGCCAGAGGCCGCGGGCTCCAGCCAGGCGGGACAGGAAGCCCCTGAGGCTTGGCGGGGGCAGGCAGGAACGTGGCCCCAGTGCAGGGACTGAAGCCCTGGGCCCCAGGACAGCTCAGGCAGGCAGGGCAGCCTTGAGTGCCAGACCAGACCCCGCTCGTCCTTGTGGTGCTGCCAGGGGTGAGGCGGCAGTGTCTGCCCTCCTCAGGGTGCTGGCGGGGCTGGCATGATCCAGGCCACGGGGCCACGCTGCAGGGGTCACGCAGGCTGCTCCCCCCCCCATGGTGCCCTGTCATCTCATGCCACCGTGGCCCGCTGACTGCTCCCTGCAGTTCTCCTGCTTGGAGGGGGCCGGTCATCAGTGCCTGTGGTCTCCCTCAGCTGGGCCTGGGCCCACGGGGGCACCTTCCTCTCCCTGAAGGCGCCCCCGCTGCCCATGAGGAGTCCCCTTTGGCACCTGCGGCTCCCAGTGTTCTCACTCTGTGTTCCAGGGAGCCCCAGGTGCTGGGAAAGGTCGGGGGGACGTGGAGGACACAGGTGCAGCTGGGGCCCCCAACACCGCTGTGGAGCCCCAGCCCACAGGAGGCACCTGTAGAGGGGGGCCGTGGTGTCTGATGGGACAGGGACCATGCTTAGGCCACGGGGCCTGTCAACACCATGGCCAGGCGGAACCTGGCTCTTCAGATGGGGCCTGGCAGGGAGAGTTTTTCTTGGGGTCACGTTGAGTCTGCCCCTGGGGCCAGGGGACAGATGCCCAAGGGGTGGGCGGGGGGGCGTGCTCTCATCTTAGGGGTTCACGAGCTGAGTCTTCCCTCCCAGGGGGACCAGGATGACCGGTCCTACAAGCAGTGCCGGACCTCCAGCCCCAGCTCCACCGGCTCCGTCAGCCTCGGACGCTACACCCCGACATCACGGTCACCCCAGCACTACAGCCGTCCAGGTACTCAGCCTCTGGCCCCCTGGCCCCGGCAAGACTGTCCTTGTGGTTGGGTTAGTGGTTACCAAGTGGCCTCTGATGCAACCAGGAACATGGCAGAGGGTGGGACCGCCCGTGGGTGGCCGGTGGGGTTAGTGGTGTAAAGAAGAGGCCTGCTCCCGTCTGGGTAGAGGCAGCCGGGCACCCTGTTGGTTAGAGCATTGCCCCGGGAAGCCTTCACCCAGGAAGCACGGCTGAGCTCAGGTGTCAGCAGGGAGGTAGGAAGACACACAGGGCAGGAACGGCTTCGAACCTGAGTGTGGAGGCAAAACCAAAGTGGCCAAAGATGGAGTTGGGCCGGGTGCGGTGGCGCACGCCTGTAATCCCAGCACTTGGGAGGCTGAGGCAGGAGGATCGCGAGTTCAAAGCCAGCCTCAGCAATGGCGAGGCACTTGGCAACTCAGTGAGACCCTGTCTCTAAATAAAATACAAAAAAGGGCTGGGGATGTGGCCCAGTGGTCGAGTGCCCCTGAGTTCAACCCCCAGTACCAAAAAAACAATCAAACAAAAAAAGATGGAGTCGGAATGTGCTTCAGCACCTCCCCTGTGCTCATTAGTCACTGCAGGGAAAGCTGTCCTAGTGGGAAAGTGGCATGAGGTCAGGGCGGAGCCCGGCGGAGGGTCCCCTCTACCCATGTCACCTCATCCCCGCCTGCACGCAGCTGTGCATTGCTCTACCTCAGCTTTGAGACTCCTCAGCCCCCAGAGTGTCAAAGCCCAGGGGTGCACATGGACGCTGCCTCTCTGAGGGATCTTTCCAGGCTGTTTCCTCGGCCAGCTGTGCATGACCCCATTTTCACCTCTGTGACAACAGCGCTGGCGTGTGCAAACCTGGTGGAAAAATCACCATTCATTGCAAAGTCACTTTCATTGGCTCTTTGCAATGCGCCTGGCACATCTGCCCAATAAGTGTGAAGAAAGTGGGCGGGAGAGCAAGCAAGCGAGCGAGTGAGTAGATGAGTGAGTGAGTGAGTGAGAGAGTGAATGAGTGAGTGAGTGAGTGAGTGAATGAGTGAGTGAGTGAATGAGTGAGTGAGTGAGTGAGTGAATGAGTGAGTGAGTGAGTGAGTGGGTGAATGAGAGAGTGAATGAGTGAGTGAATGAGTGAGTGAGTGGGTAAGTGAGTGAGTGAGTGAGTGGGTGAATGAGAGAGTGAATGAGTGAGTGAATGAGTGAGTGAGTGAGTGAATGAGTGAGTGAGTGAGTGAGTGGGTGAATGAGAGAGTGAATGAGAGAGTGAATGAGTGAAGAGTGAGTGAGTGAGTGAGTGAATGAGTGAGTGAGTGGGTAAGTGTGAGTGAGTGAGTGGAGTGGTGAGTGAATGACGTGAGTGAATGAGTGAATGAGTGAGTGAGTGAGTGAGAGTGAATGAGTGAGTTAGTGGTGAGTGAGTGAGTGAGTGGGTGAATGATGTGAGCGAGTGAGTGAGTGAATGAGTGAGTGAGTGAGTGAATGAAATGAGAGAGTGAATGAGTGAATGAGTGAGTGAAAGAGTGAGTGAATGAAGTGAGTGAGTGAGTGAGTGAATGAGAGAGTGAATGATGAGTGAGGTGAGTGAGTGAATGAGAGTGAATGAGTGAGTGAAAGAGTGAGTGAATGAGTGAGTGAGTGAGTGAGTGAATGAGTGAATGAGTGAGTGAGTGAGTGGGTGAATGAGTAAGTGAATGAGTGAATGAGTGAGTGAGTGAGTGAATGAGAGTGAATGAGTGAATGAGTGAGTGAAAGAGTGAGTGAATGAGTGAGTGAGTGAGTGAATGAGAGAGTGAATGAGTGAGTGAGTGAGTGAGTGAATGAGAGAGTGAATGAGTGAATGAGTGAGTGAATGAGTAAATGAGTGAGTGAGTGAGTGAAAGAGTGAGTGAGTGAGTGAGTGAATGAGAGAGTGAATGAGTGAGTGAGTGAGTGAGTGGGTGAATGAGTGAGTGAATGAGTGAATGAGTGAGTGAGTGAATGAGTGAATGAATGAGTGAGTGAATGAGTGAGTGAGTGAGTGGGTGAATGAGTGAGTGAGTGAGCGAGTGAATGAGTGAGTGAGAGAGTGAATGAGTGAGTGAATGAGTGAGTGAATGAGTGAATGAGTGAGTGAGTGAGTGAATGAGAAATGAGTGTGAGTGAATGAGTGAATGAATGAGTGAGTGAATGAGTGAGTGAGTGAGTGAATGAGTGAGTGAATGAGTGAGTGAATGAGCGAGTAAATGAGTGAGTGAGTGAATGAGAGAGTGAATGAGTGAGTGAGTGGGTGAGTGAGTGAATGAGAGAGTGAGTGAGTGAATGAGTGATTGAGTGAGTGAATGAGCGATGTGAGTGAATGAGCAAGTGAGTGAATGAGTGAGTGAGTGAGTGAATGAGTGAGTGAATGAGTGAGTGAATGAGTGAGTGAGTGAATGAGTGAGTGAATGAGTGAGCGAGTGCGTGAGTGAGTGAGCGAGTGAATGAGTGAATGAGTGAGTGAATGAGCGAGTGAATGAGTGAGTGAGTGAGTGAGTGAGTGATGTGAGTGAGTGAATGAGTGAATGAGTGAGTGAATGAGCGAGAGTGAATGAGTGAGTGAGTGAGCGAGTGAATGAGTGAGTGTGAGTGAGTGAATGAGTGAGTGAATGAGTGAGTGAATGATGAGTGCGTGATGAGTGAATGAGTGAGTGAATGAGTGAGTGAATGAGTGAGTGTGAAGTGAAGTGAGTGATGTGAATGAGTGAATGAGTGAGTGAGTGACTTGTGAGTGAATGAGTGAGTGAATGAGTGATGACGTGAGTGAGTGAGTGAATGAGTGAGTGGGTGAGTGAGTGAGTGGGTGATGAGAGAGTGAATGAGTGAGTGAGTGGGTGAGTGAGTGAGTGAATGAGAGAGTGAGTGAGTGAGTGAGTGAGTGAGTGAATGAGTGATGAGTGAATGAATGAGCGAGTGAATGAGCAAGTGAGTGAATGAGTGAGTGAATGAGTGAGCGAGTGAGTGAGTGAGTGAATGAGTGAATGAGTGTGAGTGAATGAGTGAGTGAATGAGTGAGTGAGTGAGTTAATGAGTGAATGAGTGAATGAATGAGCGAGTGAGTGAGCGAGCTTGTGAGTGGTGAAGTGAATGAGTGAGTGAGTGAGTGAATGAGTGAGTGAATGAGTGAGTGAATGAGCGAGTGAATGAGTGAGTGAGTGAATGAGTGAGTGAATGAGTGAGCGAGTGCGTGAGTGAGTGAGCGAGTGAATGAGTGAGTGAATGAGTGAGTGAATGAGCGAGTGAATGAGTGAGTGAGGGTGAGCGAGTGAATGAGTGAGTGAATGAGCGAGTGAATGAGTGAGTGAGCGAGTGAATGAGTGAGTGAATGAGTGAGTGAATGAGTGAGTGAATGAGCGAGTGAATGAGTGAGTGAGTGAATGAGTGAGCGAGTGCGTTAGTGAGTGAGTGAGTGAATGAGCGAGTGAGTGAGTGAGTGAATGAGTGAATGAGTGAATGAATGAGTGAATGAGTGAGTGAGTGAATGAGTGAGCGAGTGAATGAGTGAGTGAGTGAATGAGTGAGCGAGCGAGTGAGCGAGCGAGTGAGCGAGCGAGTGAGCGAGTGGTGAGCAGACGCATGGGAGTGAGTGGGTGGGCAGTTGTGGCGGGAGTGAGTGGCCTCCGTCAGCTTCACCGAGCCCTTCTCCTCAGGCCCCTCTGCTGACTGGACCACTCACCACGTCCCTGGTGCCCGGGGCTTGTGGACGCGTGGCCCAGGGCTAAGGCCTAGAGGGCTAAGCCTTGGACCCTCTGTGAGGCCCGAGGATGTGGTGTGAGACCTCTCCTGGCCTCTGGAGCTGCCCTCCAGTTGGGTCCCTGACCCAAGGAGACCCCCAGGTGGCGTGACAGGCGTGGTCAGGGGACGGTGTGCCCCTGGGCCCCAGGCTGAGACTCTGCGAAGCCCTCACTGCGCCATGCTCCTCGTGGGCACCCTGGCGGGTCTCCTGGCGGGTCTCTGGTGCGTTCCTGGAGAGGGCGGCACAGCTGCTCCTAGGCCAGCGGGGGCTGGGACGGTCGGTGGCCTGGCCGGCCGGGGCTGACGCCCTGCTCTCTGTCGCCCGCAGCTGGTACTGCGAGTGTGGGTACCAGCAGCTGCCTCTCCCTGTCCCAACACCCCAGCCCCACCTCCGTGTCCAGACATCATTACGTCCCCTACTTCCGAGGTAAGCGCAGTGCTGCGGGCTGTCCTCGTCCTGTGGGCCGCGTGCTTCCCGGAGCCCTGTGTCTCCCGCCCCTGCCCCTCGCTGTGTGTGTCCTGTGTGTCCAGCTCCGTTCCTGTCCTGTGCTCGTGTCCTGCAGGGAGAGGCTGGCAGCTGGCTAGGCGGAGGCACAGATGGAGGGCGCGGGTCCGAGAGGCTGAGGCGGCCAGGCCGCTCCGTGCCCAGCTCAGCCGTCCTCCCGTCTGCGCCAGCCCCGCAGGCGGGCTCGCTGGTATCAGTTTTAGGGGCAGGAGCTCAGCTGTAGAACTCCTGGGGAGGGCCAGAGGCCCCCACGCAGCTCCGACCCCGCTCTTCCCCGAGCACGGGCCCGCACGCCCCGCGTCCCTGCAGGGACGAGGCACACAGATCCACAGAGATGCCACCTCCTGCTCTCCTCTGGCTGAGGCCTGAGCCGTGTCCCCCAAGTTCACACGTTAGCACCCTAACAACCCCGGTGTGCCTGCAGAGAGGACCTTCGGCGAGGTGCGTCAGGTCAGGTAGGTGAGGTCCCCAGGAGGGGTGCTGACCCACCAGGGCCGGTGGCCCTGTGAGGGGAGGACGTGGCCCTGCACACGTCTGCACAGTCAGAGGCCACGTGAGCCCGATGCAGCCACGGGAAGCCAGGAGGAGCCTCAGGGGACCACACCGGCCCGCCCTCTGCGACCTCCAGCCTCCGCAGCCTCAAGAAAATGTGCACCTGCTGTAGAAGGCCCGGCTGCGGCGTCTGGTCACACAGCCCAGCTGGCAGACACCACAGAAAGACACTTGGGCCAGTAGAGGACCCGGCGATAGGGACCTGGCTGGTTCCCTGAGTGACACGCCCAGTCCCATCCCTTCGGCTGTGGAGAGGGACATCTCTGGGACACTCCCACCAGCGGCAGCTGGATGCACCGTCCTGTGCGGTCAGTGGTCAGGGCCATTGGCTCTCACGTGCTCCCGTCACAGGCCTCTCCAGCTGGCCACTTGGAGGAGCCCTGGCCACACCTTCCCCACCCCTGGGTGGGCACTGACTGCTGGGAGGAGACGCAAAGCCCAAAGCAGGCTCCGGAGCAGGGGCCGGCCACAGAGGCCTTGCCGCACGCGTGCCGCTGTCTGAGGGGGCTGACCAGCCAGGGGGCTCACAGCCCCCGAGTGTGGCGACTGTCCAGCCCATCCCCAGGCCGCTTCTCGCACCTCTCGAACACCACGGGGCCTGGGTCCTGAGCTGTCCTCTCGTCTGCTGGGCCCTGCTGAGGGCGGGGCCGTCGCACCCATGAGTCCCTGGCAGGGTGTGGCCAGAGCGAGGGCAGGGGTGGACATTCGCTGTCTCTGCTGCTCCTTCCTGGTTCCCCGGGCGGCCACCAAGAGCAGGTTCCCAGGGCCGGGGTGGGCCGCGGTCAGGGCGGGCCTCCAGGCTGCAGCACTCTGCTCCAGGCCGGCCGGGGGGGCCGCACCCCGTTCTCAGCCCGGGGGAGAGGGTGAGGAGAGGGCGAGGGAGGAAGGGAGGGAGGCAGAGGGGAAGGCAGCAGCCGTCCCCACCCCTGAAAAAGAAGAGACTGCATCCAGCCCCACCACCTGCCCTGAATGTGGCTCAGACCCGTCTGCCACCGCCCAGCACCGAATGCCCTGGGCCAGGAGGCCCCCACCCTGGGTGTGCTCTGAGTGGGGGCAGGCAGTGCCCACAGCCGGTTCTTTTACTGGAATGCCAGTCTCAGCCCTGGTTGCTGTCTGGCTGCTTTAGCCGCCACACCCTCCGCCCAGAAACCAGAGGAAGCCTCCTGCCCTCCCTTCTGGGGCCAGAAGCAGGGAGCGGTGCCCACAGCGCCACCCCATGCCTGACTTCACGGCCGTCTGTGACCTTGGGGCCCAGCGTCCTTGCAGAGCTTGCTCTGGAGGAGCCCGAGGCTTGGAGGGAACTTCCTGGTTTGAGATCCCAAAGCAGAGCCAAATTTAGGCTTCAACCCAAACACACACAAGTCATGCCCACCCTGGGTCCACTCCGAGGCCACACCAGAGGGGCCTGTCCTTCCCCAGCTCGTGGGCTGTAGCACACCCAGCCTCCGGGCGCTCGCTGCCCTCCTCTCACTCAGAGCAGGCCCGGTGTCCACCCTTCCCTAGGAAGGCCCTCGAGGTTCCCTCCGGGGCGTCTTTTCCTCCGCTCAGCAGAGCTTTCCTGCTGGACGCCGCCCTGGGGGGAGGCTCCCAGGGAGAGCCGCAGCCTGGCCTGGCTGGGGCTTGCCCAACCTGGCGGCTGCTGGCAGGGGCCCCGCGTGTCCCTCCCCTCTGCCCACCCACCACCCAGCCCAGCCACACCCTCCCACTGAGGCTCAGTGCCCAGGGACCCCCTCCCACCAAGACCCATGTTCAGGAGAGGTGCTGGGGGCAGCACTGGCACGTAGTGTGACGCTCAGTCCCTGGTGTGTCCCTGGGGCGTGTGTGGTTTCAACTTGACCTCTTGCCTGCTCCTTAACAGGCAGCAGGACAGGTGTGGGGTGCCCCGGGGACTCCCGGCTGCCGAGGCCCGGGCCGGGGCAGCCGCTTGCTGACTAGTGAGGCTCTGACCACGTGGTGGGAGGGGGAGGGGGGCCTCGGATGTGGAGCCTCAGCCCAAGGCTGCTGCCCCCGCTCACTCTGCCCTGGCCAGCTCTTCACCTTGCCGACTGTCCCCTCCCTCAGCTCTGAATTGGGGCCCTCTCAGGGCATCGGTGGCCTGTGACTGAGGTGGCAGGAGCCGCAGGTGAGGTGCTGGCCATGGTGCTGAGGCCCTGAACTTGGCCACGAGCTGGACTTGCTCTACCACCTTGAGAAGCTCGACAGGAGCAGGCTAGAGGGCTCCAAGGACCTGGGTGGCACAGCTGGAGCAATGCCGTGACCCACACACGCCGTGCATGCCCACGAGGCCCACCGAGGCAAAGAAGGACCAGTACGTGAACAAGCAGGGGACACAGACCCGCCACTCGGAGGGTGCCGAGCCGCGCGGGCAGCGGCTCCCCAGGAGCGGGCACCACCCCCCGTTGTGGCCAGGGCCGTCACCTGGGGACTTCTCTCCAGAGAGGCGGTTTAGAAAGGGGACAGAGAGCAGCTGTGCCGTGGAGGAGGCCTGCGGTGCCACCAGCCAGGCCGTGGCCTCGGCAGAGACCCTGCTACAGCATCCGCCTGGCCGCACCCGGGCAAGGGCAGGTGCCCCGACCCGGCTGCCTCCCCAACACGAGCCCCGAGTGTCCTGGGACAGCAGCAGACAGACCTGGCTGAGGACCTTCCATGACACGCCTGCCAGCGCCCCCAGGGCCACAGCCACCACAAGCAGGGAATCCCTGTGACTGGCCCGGCCAGAGGTGAATGGGAGACCAGCCAGCTAATGTGAAGTGTCCTCCTGGGACAGAGAGAGGACAGAAAATCTGCTGCATTTAGATGACACCGGCATTTAGGGAACAGGCCGGTGAGGTGTGACTCGCTGACGCTGTCCTAAAATAAAGCAGACGTTTAAACTGGAAGATGAGGAGGGGCCCACGCCCAGGGGCTGCCCACCCGTGAACAGGGCTCACCAGGACAGAAGCCCCCCAGATGCGACCCCCTTGGGAGGAGCGCTGAGCCCCTGCCTGGGATTCCGCCACTAACGCTCAGGGGGAGGCTGGCCGCCGCAGGCCAGGCGGGTGTTTTGTGGGGACACAGCAAGGCGCTCCTGGTGGCACCATGGGGCCTGTGGCAGTGGTGCAGTGTGTGAGGGAAAGCCACCTGGGGACAAGCGGCACCTGTGCAGGGACAGGCCGTGTGCACTGGGCCACGCCCCCTGAAGGCTGGAGCCGACCCGGACGCACACCCGTGTGGCGCCGTGCACAGGGCATGGCTGGGGCAGGCAGGGGAGGGTGGGTGGTGGCATTTAGGCACAGCCCTAGGTGGAAGAATTCAGTGACCCGTGGCAGAGGGCCCTGAGGGCAGGTGTACAGCGGGCCCAATGGGTCACCAGGGCCACCAGGGCTGTGTCTCGGCTTCCCTGGGGTCTTGGGGCCCCTGAGCATCTGTCCAGAGATGCAGGAGCACCGGGCGCGCCAGGTCTGGTTCCCGGCTCCAGGGCCCCTGCACGGTAGGCTGAGCCCTGGAGAGGACAGGAGGGAGTGGTGGGGGAGGCGCGCCCCGGACAGGAGAGGACAGGAGCCGCGAGGCCCCGGATTCTGCAGCCCGTGCCATCCGCCAGCTCAGCCTAGCGAGCTGCCCGTGAACAGGGCTCACGCGCCTGGCGTGAGGTCCCCAGCCCTTCTGCCATCCGAGCAGATGCGTTGTTAAAGGCCATGCTTCTGTCCTGTGTTGCTGCCCTTGGGGGAGTCCAGCCAGTCACCGTGGGGTGGAGGGGCCTGGGGTTTCCTCGCCCTGCACCTAGGTCCCACCCCGCTGGTGCACCTGGAGGTGCCGGGGCCGTGAACTCGGGGAAGCCCGGGGTCCCTGCTGTTCCGGGGAGTTACAGGGAAGCAGGCATCTGAAGCCCCCTCAGCGTCGACAGGGGAGCCAGCTCCACACCAGGGGAGAAGCCGCTCCGTGTGGAGCCAGCCGGCCCTTTGTGGCCTCTGCCTGTGTGGGCCATGGCGGGGGTCACCAGAGCTGAGCCCCTGCCCCGCACGCCCTGCCGCTGCAGCCGCTGCCCTTCCAGGGAGCTCGTCCGCAGTCAGCACCTGTGCAGCCCGTGGCAGTGCCCGGCAGGCCCCTGTCCAGGCCGGCTCAGCCCCGCTTCTGTGGGGGCTGTTTAACTGCAAGGGTCACTTGGGTCCTGCTGCATGGACCGGCCACGCGGCAGGGAGGGTCTCAAGTCCAGAGTGTCCCTTTTCCCTGTCAAACTATCATCCAGTGTCCTGTAGGTCCCCGAGGTTAGCGGGGTGTCTTGCTGTGAGCCACAGTCCTCCTCGCCAAGTGTCCGTGCCCGCCACTCTCTGTCACCTCATTCCTTACACAGCTGTGGGCACGGGGCGTCCACCCAGGGAACCCTCCTGTCTCACTTGGTGACTTGATAATCCAACCTCCTTCCCTGGGCAGAAACTCTAACTTTCCACTTAATTACACACACACACACACACACACACACACACACACACACAGTGGATTTATGAAGGAGGGAACTGCTGGTGCTGGTCTTCTCTCTTTCTGTACCTGGCAGAATCCCACTCAGTGACCTTGAGGACTCTGGGCTCCTTCCAGGGCCTCGGTTTGATCCACGCAGCTAGTTTGTAGGCCCGGAGCAGAAGGCCCTGTGGGACAGGACAAGCAGGAAGGCAGGCCTTGGGGCCGGCGGGTTTGCAGGTCGCTGGGTGCACAGAGCGGCCGGGGCGTGCACGCCAGGGTCCTGGGGCCGTGCCAGCAGCAGGCCCAGAGCCGGAGCACCAGCGGGCTCTCGGCCCTCAGGACACTGCGGCTCTGCCAGGGACCACTAGCAGGGTTCACCTCAGGTTGGATCACCAAGTCACTGGGCCTGGTCTGGAAAGTCCCAGGGCCACAGTCCCTCTCTGGGCAGAGGGTGTGGGGTGTCCCCTGCAGGGGCGGGGCTGGCTGCACTAGCCATCTTGCTTGAGATACTCTGCTCTGCTTTTCCGTCCCCATCTGCTGTCCCTGCGCTCCCGTCTGGAGGCAGTGAAAGTGGCCGCAGCACCCCCAGCCTCTCGGTGCTCTCGGACAGCAGGCCTCCCTCCTGCACCTACCAGCAGGCTCCCGCGCCACTTCCACGTCCCAGGTAGGCCCCGCTGCCGGCCGGCTCCTCGCAGCACGCTGCTCTCCCCTGGGTGGCAGAGCAGGTGCCGCACAGATCGCCAAATGCCCCCCCGCCCCCACTCCCCAACCTCTGAGCTTCTTTAAAAACCCCCAGAGTGTTGGCACGTCCCCAAGCTGCCCTTTGGTTGAGCTTCCCCCCAGTGCCACGGACACTGGGCTGCGGTTTAGCTTTCCGGGAACAGGCCGGAGGAAAGGTCTTTCTGAGCTGCACCCAGGCCCGGGCTCTTGCTGGCTGCCCTTCCTAGCCTCCTCTTTCCCTGTCCCCTCAGAGCGGGGGTGGCATCTGCAGTGGGGGGTGCTTGATTTGGGGTGCAGGGCTTCACCCTCAGCACTTGCGGGGTGCTGGACCCTCTCTAATGGTCCTAAAGCTGGGTGGCACAGTGGCTGGCGGAAAGCAGGGCGGGCACCTCACGACGGCCTCACCTTCCTGTCTCTCCTCTTGTTTCCTTCTTCCCAGACACTGGCGTAAAAGATAACATCTATAGGAAACCCCCCATCTACAAGCAGCATGGTACGGTGGAGTCTGCTGCCGTGCGCCCTGCCCTGCATGCCTGTCACCCCTGGCTTCTGAATGCACCCTTTGCTGAGCCCTGGTCACGGTGGGGACAGCTTGGAGGCCCCTGGCTGTCTGAATTTTAAATGCAAATTCCCTAGGAGGCCCCAGAGGCCTCGACAATGGGGGTCCTTCTGAGTCAGGACCCTGAGAACGAACCCCAGGTACTGCATGCAGATGGGCCTGGGTGGGGTTTGGGTGGCTTTGATTCTGCTATTGTGAGGGGAGCAGCCAGAGTGACCCCGGCCCACCTGGCAAGGGACAGAGGTTTCTCCATCCGTGACCTGACCCAGCCTGACCCTTGAGAAACCATACAGTCTGGAATCAGGCCCGCGTGCCCGCGTGAGAACTTTGGTCCTGTTGTTTGAGAATTTCTGACAATGGAGTGAACTGCCCTGCCTCCGGGGAAAGGGGCTTTGTGCCTTAGCTCACGGGGCCTGGGGAGTTTTGTGGTGAGGGCGTCTCTTGGCCCTCTGACTGCCTCCCCCACGAGCCTACCTGGGACAGGTGTGCAAGGGGCAGATTACCAGGTTCATGGAGCAGGAATTGGAATTTCTGGGTTTCGGGGCCTGTTGCTTCGTGATCCTGAGCCTCTGTTTCCCCACCTGCAAAGCAGGACTGTCCCCTGTCCCTGCCCTCTGCCTGGGCTGGCTGGGAGGACCCCAGGAACCACGACTGGAGACATACTGTCCACTGTGGCAGGCAGGGCACACAGGATTGTCACCAGTCCTCCAGAGATGGGAAGAGGGACTCCACCCCGTGTTGGAAGTTCCTGTCTAGATGCACCCAAGGAAAACTGCCCCTCCCATGGTGACAATTGGTGGAGGCCTCAGGGGTTCTGAGCGTGCCCTCTGTGGCCGGCTGCAGGGTCGGAGGTCTAGTGTGTGAGCAGGAGCCGTTGTGGGCCTTCTCTCCGTGGGGGAAGAAGACTCTGTGCTGTGGGCCCTCCTTCCTCTTCCCAAGAAGGAAGACAATGACCGCACTGCCTGGACTTGCTCAGGGCGCTGGGTTCACCAGCCGAGCTGAGAGAAGAGGCTCCAAGAGGGGACGGGCAGTTAGACTCCGTCCCCTGCAGATTGCCTAGACCAGCTCCCTCCTGCTTCAGGAGGAAACTGAGGCCCAGGAGCATCCCAGAAAGTGATGTCCCAGTGCCAGGCTAGAGAGCAGCGTGCAAGGGCACGCACTCCTGGGCGCCTGGGACTGAGGTTGGCAGGGCCCGCCGTCACCCACTGCTCTGCCTCAGGTGGCACTGCAGGGTGTGTTCACATGTGCCGTCCAGGAGGCGGCGGTCCCCAGAAGGGCAGAGATGGGACACCTGCTTGCGCAACCACTCACCAGCGTCTGGAGGGCAAGATCCACCGTGGAGTCCTGTCACTGGACACTCCAGGAGGCCCGACCGCTCTGTCACCAGGGCCGCTATGCGTCTTTTATGAATGTAGAGGACTCTCCTCTGCAGAGGCGAGGGACTCCTGCCCGGCAGGCCCTGAGCTGTCGCCAGCCCTCCCGTCGTTCCTGCACGCGGCTCCTGGTTCTGCTGGAGCCGGTTGTGTGAGGTCCGGGCTGAAGGTGAGCCCCGCTCTGCAGAGCAGCCACCTGCGCTGCTCCTGGCTGGGCACCTGTAGAGCCTCCCTGACCAGTGTCCAGAGGGGACCTGGGTCACGGCCTGCTGGGCCTCGCGGTTCCCAGCAGTGGCTCTGACAGGGCTGTGTTCACGTGACTTCCCGCCCAGGCAGGGACACCCGTGGGAAGTGTGTGTGCACGCCCATGCTCAGATGCCGTGTGAGCACAGCGGTGTGTGCCTGAGTGTGTGCACAGGCGTGTTTGAGGCCACGCAGCCCCTGCTCCCTCTGACTACCTCCTGCAGGCCGCAGGGGGGAGAGGAAGGGCGTTCAGGCTGAGCCGCAGCACTTGAACCCCAAACCCACCTGCAGCAAATGCAGGGGGGGGGGGCTGGGCCGTTTAATTAGCTTCAGGAACATGTTCAACACGTTTTAAAAGCCAAGAGTTTTCACCAATGCATTAACTTTCTAACTGTACCAAATTCACAGAAAGTCTTTGTGTCTTATTTTATAAATCGGGCATTATAGCCATGCAGGGTAGCAGGAGTCGCGGTGCCTGTCGGTAGGCCGCAGTGTCACTGGAGTCCTTTGTTTACTCTCTTCTGCTGCCTGAGTCCCTTTCCTGCTCCTGGAAAACAGGCCTCCAGGTGGCCAGGCCTCTGGGCCGGGGCTGGCCTTGGTGGTGAGGACAGGGATGGCCAGTGTCTGCCCAGGCAGTGGCGTGTGAAGTGAGGGTGGAACCCGGGCAGCTGCTCGCCTCCTCTCGACAGGCTGGGGCCAGCACAGACGGAGAAGTGGCCAGTCACTGGCCCCTGGCTCTACATGCCAGCGCTGCCGGCCCCTGGTGCTAGGACCTGATGTATCCTCCTACGGCCTGGCAAGTTTCCTGCATCAGCGCCAACCCTTCTTGGTTATCATTTACTGTTTAAATGGCAGAGAGAGAGGGAGGTGGAGAGAGGGGAGGTGGAGAAGCCAAAGGAACTGAAGGGGCCCTGGAGCCTCTCTGGCCATGGGGTGGACGCCAGGCAGGTCCTCGGGTGCCCTCAGCAGGAGGCAGCAGGAAGCAGCGGGCACTGGTCTGAAGCTTCTGGAAGTCCCAAGGCTCAGGTTCTGTGTGGCGTCGATGGGGGTCACTCACAGCACTGAGCCCTGTTGCTTTAGGGGACAGACTTGGGCAGGCCGTGGCCCTTGGCTGCCACCACACCACGGGGAGCAGATGTGCCCCCCCAGGCTTGGTTGCTGGGGCAGAGGCCAGGCAGGGCCCAGAAGGAGCCACCCGGTACCCAGGGGCACAGGAGGCACCTGCCCTCTCCTCTAGGGCAGCGAACGCAGAGTGGTCATCAAAAGGTGGAGGAAGGGCGTGAGGAGGCTGGAGACGCCACTGCTGCTCTCCTTGTCCTCGGTGCCACCGTCAGTCCTGACCACAGCCCGTGAGCTGCTGTCCTCCCGGCTTTGCGGTCCAGTCAGCCTGTGCTGAGGGGCTGAACGGCTTGTACTAACTGATCCACAAATGGTTTTCAAGCATGCATTTTGTGCTAGGCTCTGTCCCAGCCCTGGGGACACGTGGGTGACCACACATGGCCTCTGACCTCATGGAACTGGGATTCCGGTGGATCTGGCCACCTACATGCACACACACTTATTCTCTCTCTCTCTCTGTAATTCCAACTGCACTTGAGTCACAGAGCTGGGAATCTCACTGGGAATCTCACTGGATGAATGGGATGAGTGGCGCTGCTGGTCTATTCCTTAGATCCCGGAGCTAAAGGGAGGGGCCTCTCCCAACCTCCTACAGCCCGCTGGCGGGAGAGAGGGCAGATGGACTGGCCTAAGGAATGGGCCCTGAGCAGCTCCCCAGGTCCCCGCCAGCTCCTTCCCTTGTGGGAGTGAGCCCCTCTGGCAGGTGCTGGCGAGGGGACTCCGCGCTGCAGGCAGAACTCCCGCCAGAGTGTGACCCTCGGGACAGGGCCTGGAGCAGCCCCAGCCCCACCTTCCCTCTGGATACCAGCAAAAGAGGCGTGCACGTGTGAGCACTTACTGAACACCTAATCCCAGAATAGGCCCTGTACCACGGCGGTTCCCCGGAAGCAGAGGGCCCGGTGCTGCACCCGCCTCCTGGCTTCCTCCGTACGCCCCATGCACATGTCACCATTTGAAGCACCCAAGGGGTCACCGGGCCTCTCCCAGGAGCTGCCTGGGGGAGGAGGATTGGCATGCAAGTCGAGACAGGCAAAGCTGGGTGACAGGCCCTGGTCCCATGATCTACGTGTCTGCCAGGGAGCACACGTGCTGAGCGCGGGCGACCTCTCGGGCGACCTCTCTGTGCCCCACTGTGGACATGGGCCTCCTCGCCCGGGCGAGGTCCGCACGTGCACTACTACCTGTTCACACGCGTCGAAACAGCCCCGGGTCGGGGCCTGTCCCAGGAGTAGGTATTCAGTAAGTGCTCACACACGCATGCTCTTTGGGACCACCTTCGCGCTGACTCCGCCCCATCCAAGCCCTCGCCACAGCATCCTGAGAGCTCCTGACGCCCTGTCCACCTCGCGCCCCGGCTGCGAGCGTCCTGAGGGCAGAGGTTGGGTCTGGGTGCCTCCCCGCCCTCAGGCAGGAGGGGGCACGCTGGCACGTGGTGAAGGGAAAGGAAGGCTGAGGGCTACGTGGCAGGCGGAGGGCAGGCGGAGGGCAGCACCGGGGGATGAAGGACAGCGTGGCTCAGTGGACGCGTCAGTGGGCAAAGGAGTGGATTCAGCGGACACAGGAACAGCAGCCGGCAGTCGGGGGCGTGTGGCTGGCCGCGTGGATGAGGAGCAGGGTATGTGGGGGTGGGTGGGCAGGTGGGGGACGGTGGCAGGTGGGTGGGTGGGAAGTTACGAGCAGCTGAACATGTGGATAGGAAGGAACAGAAGAGTCGCTGGAGGGATGTGGATGCGCCCGCGGGATGCCCAGATGCGAATGGGGTGGAGATGGGGGTGGGAGGGAGGCAAGGCCAGCCTGCTGCGGCTCCAGGAAGGGGATCAGAGGCCCACCCCCCCAGAGCGCCCCTAGCAGAGAGTCCCCAGGGCACGTGGGAGGAGAACCACCCACTATACCCAGAAGATACACTAAGCTTCCTCTGCTTGTCCTGAGAGGTCTGTGTGTTCCTCAGACCCCAAACAGCACGCTACAAATGAGCCTCGCACCAACCTCCAGGCCCTGCCGCTGCAGGGGCCTCTGGAGCCTGCGGGCTGGCGTCCCACGGGCAGTGTTCACGGGCGCACCGCCCCTCCCGGCCTGGAGGCGCCATTCACCCATTCACCCATCATACAGGTCTGGAAACGGAGGCTCAGAGCTGGTGACGGGGCCAAGTGCCAGTGTCCTGTGTTTTCCTGCCCGAGCTCCTGGTTCCATAGGAGCCCGTGGTGCTTTGTGGGCTGGTGAACTTCACTCCAAGAAGCCCTTGGCTGCCGCCTGGCAGACCTGCACACCTGGGCCGCTGGTGGCAATTGCAGAGGGGATTTGCTGAGTCTGGGCAGAACACCTCTTTCTGCAATGTGGGGCTGTTCCTGAACCTGGAGGCAGCTCTGTAGCCAGAACCTGTCTGGCTGACCTATTGTCCAGGACTGTGAGGGCCCCCCAAGCCCTCAAAGAGCCCTTAATTGCTGCTTTTGCCCTTGCAGGTCATGCTGGGGGAGTGGCCTCCTGGCTCTCGGGAACGAGGCTGGCTAGTTTTGCGGGCAGGCACAGCCCGGCCCTCCCCAGTGTGGGCAGTGGCTCTGCTCCCAGGGTCCTAGTCACCTCTGGCCTGCTCGTCCCTGCTGCTGGCTGGGCAGGGGCCGAGACGGGGCTGATGTGTGCCACCCTCCAGGGCACCGCTGCCTGGTGGCGGCTGTTGTCAAGGCAACAGTACCCGGCCCTGCAGGCCTCGGCTCCGGCCGATGTCTCTCCATCACCGCCTCCTCGGAAGGCCCTGCTAGCTCGCCACCGGGAGCGCAGAGGATAGGGGTTTTATTTTCACTTTGACAGTGGCTGTGTCTCCATGGAAGGAGAAGCAGGTTGCCATGGAGAGTGACAGCGTCTGTGCGTCCAGCGCGGACGTGCTCAGACGTCCCTCTCGGCCTTATCTTGTCAAGGTCCTGTAGCCCAATCCCCCATTTCCAAGCTCTCTGGCCTGGTGTCAGTCTTGTCCTTGGTGGTGCAGGAGGCAGGCTGCTCCAAAAGACTGGCAGGTCCCAGCCCACCGCAGGCTGCAGGTAAGAGCCCACGCCCCGCGGCCTTGCTCCGGCCCGGCCCGCCCCGAGGCAGCCTGGTTTCCCTGTAGCGGCTCTGTGCATGGGATACTCGGAGGTCTCTGGATGCGGCCTGGATGCCAGGACCTGTCAGCATGCCCTTGTGTGGTCTCTTGGCTCAGTCTCGGGTGGACATGTCATCCCTGCTGCGCCACAGCTGCCCCAGTGCTGTGGACGGTATTTTTGTAAACAAATCGCGGCAAAATAAGCTCCCGCTCGCTGTGCCCTTGAGCTCATTTCTGGCCGGGTCCTCTTTTCTTTGCTGCCCTCCGTGGACCCCCCTGGCACTGCCCGCTTGCTGTTTCCTGTTTGTGGGCAGCCGGCGGGAGCCGGGCAGGCAGGGGCAGGGCTCGGGCTCCGGCTCCCTGGGCTCCTGTCCACTCTGGCCCCGCTGGTCCCTGCGCCTGGGCGTGGCGTCTCCCCAGCCTCCGTCTCCCTGTCTCTGAGATGGCAAAGCCCCTTCCGGCAGGGCTGTCAGAGACAGGCAGTGAGAGCACCTCGCTCGAGGTGACACGGAGGGGCCCTGGCTGAGACCTGCTCCTCTGGTGTCCCCTGGAGAGGAGGAAGCTGTGTTCTTCAAAGGCTCCCGCGGCGCCTGTGGGAATGCCGTTCCTGTCTCCATGCGGGACGGAGGTGGGCGTCGCTGCCCGCTGCTGTTCACGCCCGAGGCCCCGCGCCCGCCTCCCAGGGCCCCCTCCCCGGAGCTGCGCCCACCCGCCCGGGCCTCAGTCCTTCAAGGCACTCGTGCCTTGACCTTCCTTGGCCTGTCCCGGCTGGAGCGTGACCGTGAGTGGAGGCCGAGGATGGGCTGCCTTCACCAGTTCACTTTCCCTTCCAGCCACGAGGCGACTGGACGGGGGAGGACGGCGGCCTGGACCAGGATACCAGGAAGGTAACGAGGGACTGGGTCTCCCCGAAGCTCTGCAGTGGCCTCTCCAGCTGGGACCCCAGGCTCCTCCTCCCCCCGTTCCTTAGAGTCCCCAAAGGACAGGGGTGGGAGGCCTATGCACCAGCTCCTCCCGCATTGAGACCAGGACCCTGGCTGGATGTCCCTGTCACCTGTAGTAGCCGAGGAGACTGACAGAGTGCAGCAGAGACCAGAGGGACAGTGGTTCTAGGATGGGTTTGAGGCCTTTCCCACCTGGGGCGAGAGGCTGGACACCTTTCTCCTGGAGGGCCCAGCTCGGGCGCAGCTGTGTGACTCTGGAAGCAACTCAGAGGACGCGGGGGGCGGGGCGGGGCTGCTTCCAGGGACACTTTAATCACCAGGGCGGCTGGGCTGTGGCTGCGGGCAGGACTAGGCGACTGGGCGCAGGGCTGAGCTCCTCCCTGCTCACTGTCTTTAGGGAAGAGAGGGAGGCGAGGAAGGAGCCCCAGGCTGGACACGGCTCCGGGCTGCCGAGCCCAGCCTCAGTGCTCTCATCTGTAAGATGGGCAGCCCCACTTTCCCTGTGGAGCCCGAGGACGAGTCGCCTGAGCCGTGGGGGTGTCCTTAGGGCTGAGGCCTCCACGGCAGGCTTCCCCCGGGGCCAGCTTGCCACTTAGAAGTAAGAAGGCAGCCACTGGGCGCTTCGCTGGACGCGCCCATCGCAGATGACCTCCAAGCTCACGTGACTTCTTTTCCTTTGCAGAAGACCAGCTGGCTCCTTCTGAAGGGGGACTCAGACACGAGGACGAACTCTCCAGACCTGGACAGCCAGTCCCTGTCCCACAGCAGCGGGACAGAGCAGGGTTCTCTGCAGAGAGTGCAAGGGGACAGCTTCTACTCACGTGAGTGGTGCTGCGGCGTGCGTGGGCGGCCGCAGAGGGCCTTGTTAAAAAGCGTGAGAGCAGGCCAGCGGGCGCAGGCGAGCCAGGCGGGGGAGCGGGCCACCTGGTGACGTCACTGCTGTGCCGGGCCACAGCGTGCGTCTCCTGCTGACACCCAGACCTGGACGAGAGTAGGAAGCCAGGTGGACTTCCAGGCGAGGTCACCAAGAGGCTCCCGGGACTCCCTCCAGAGCAGGTGGGCATGGTCCAGGAGGCGGGGCCAGACCTGGCTGGTGACGGGGCACTGTCGTCCCCTGGGGCACTCTGAGCAAGGCACTGGAGCGTCCCAGGCATTAAAGCCTAGACTCCACAGCAGACATGCTGCCATCGCCTGGCTCGGGCTGTCCCAAAGACCGAATCGGGAGTGACCTCCAAATGTTCAGATTTCAAATCCTCTAGATCATGCTTGCTGCAGTGGGCGCCGATGCCAGGTGAAAGCCTGCAGTGGGCCGTGGTCAGCGGCCTCTAAGCTGGGCAGGTCATTTTCAGTGGGGGAGGCTAGGGCTGAGGTTGGAGGCCGAGGCTGAGTGGGAGGACGTGGGAGTGGGAGGCAGGGGAAGGCCAGGCTTCGCCGTGACCCTGAACTTAGCTCAGGTCCAGCCCCGAGCAGCAGTGGGTGTGGACAAGCTCTGTCCACTGCCTCGCGTGTCCTTGGGGAACGTGAACCAGGTGCTCGGGCAGCGCCCTGCCTGGCAGGTAGTACGTGCTCAGTAAACGCGTGGCGTCCATCCTGGTCCTCACCCTCACCCTCACGGCGTAAACTGTGCTGTCCTCCCAGGAAAGTGTCCTGGTGTGAGCGAGGCCAGGCCATGCCCACCCTGGAACTGATGGTGCGTCAGAGAATCCCTGGGAGGAGAGCGGTCCTGCTCCGTGTGGGATCTGTGGCCAGGGTCTAGACCCCCAGGGCACCCGCCCTACCAGTGGGGTCTCAGCAGGGCACAAGCTGGCGTCAGCATGGCACTACACCAAGACGTCTCCAGCGGGGAGGGACTGCTGGGGTCCTGCAGGGACGTGGCAGGCAGCCTGGAGGCTGGTCACTCCTTTACGCCTGTGCCCCCGCAGGTGGCTGTCCACCAGTCCTCCAGGGACCGCTGCCCGGGTGGTGTGGCCCAGGGCCGTGCCTGGCGATGGCTTCTCTGCCTGGCATTCAGGTGCTCGCCTGGGCTTGTGCTGCAGGCGGAGGCTCCTGGCCCCAGCTCCGAGGCTGCGAGGCCACCCTCCCTGCCTCGAGAGGGGCCAGGCTTCAGGCATGAGCCCCGGAACCAAAGCCCAGGGTCTGGGGCCTTTCCAGGTTCAGGAGGCCCCGTCAGTCAGCCTGGCCCTGTGCCATGCCTCCAGACCCTCAGGGCGCAGGGCATCTCTGGCCCCGCAGCCCCCACCGGAGCGTGTGGCCTGCCTGTGGTGCGGGACCAGGGAGGAGGGGCTCTGGGGGGAAGGCCCCGGGCTGGGGACGGGTCCTGTGGGCCTGCCCTGGCACCTGCACGCGGGCCGCACCCTGCCTCACTTGCAGATGCCAGCACAAGGGCTCCCAGGGCTGCCGGGGCCCAGGAGCACGGTGGGTGCTGGTCCTGTGAGGCCCGGCTGGGCCAGGTGTCTTGCTGAGCCCTTTGTACCCCGAGTCCCCACCTCAGGCTGCACGTGTGGCCGCACCTGGGACAGCGACGGCCTTCTGCAGGTGTCCCCGACCCACGGGCTCCCAGCTCCAGTGCGGGGACGTGGCTTAAGGCGGGGGCCCCTCCACAGTGCGAGCCCCTGAGTCGCGGCCTTGCCAGCCCTGGCTGTGCGCTGCGGTCACCACCGTGTGTGGCCTCCGCTCCTGCTGGGGTCCCTCAGCGGCCCCTGCGTGGAGACCCACCGTGTCCAGCGTTAGCGCTGCACCTGTGCCTCTGTCCTGCTGACGGTGCCTCTTCCTGGTGTGCGCAGACCCAGCCAGGCCCAGGCTCGGGCGTGGCGTGCGGGTGGGCCTCGCCAGCTGCCGGCCGCGCGCAGCCCGGCGGGAAGGGGAGCAGCGCCCACGTTCTCTTGGGGCTTTTCCTGGCTCTCATCAAGGTGGCCCGTCAGACCTCGTACAGATCCGCGTGGAGCAGAGCAAGGGCTCACGGCAGGGCCCGCCGCCTGCGCCCCAGGACGCCCATCGGTAGTGCGCCCAGGAAGGCAGGAGTGCGACACTCAACACAGTGGGCGCTCAATAAATGTTGGTTGAATTGAGATGCATTAAATTCAACGGGTATTTATTGAGCACCCACTCTGTGCCAGACGCTGAGCAGGGCGCCGAGGGGAGACGGCGAGGAAGAGAGCAGCCCCTGGTCCGGAGCCGCGTGCAGGGAGCTGGGGGAGGCAGGGACGGTGGCAGGAGCAGTGCTTGTGTGTCCCTGTGCCGCCGGCCCCAGGCGCCTCCTGGCCCACAGGCCTGGCCGCAGCCTCATCTCACCCTGCCACCATCAGACACGCCACAGAGCTGCATTCACGTCAGTCCTTCATCCATCTCGCCATTGGGTTTGTTGAGCACCTACTACGTGCAGGTCATGGTGCTGGGCAGCACAGAGCAGTGGGGGCAAGCCAGCTGGCAACCCTGTCCCACAGGGCAGTGGTTCCCAGCCAGGCCCGCCCCCCTTTCTACAGTCACCTGTGGTTTACCACGGGCCATCTCTGTCCTCCTCCACTAGTGTGTGGCACTGCCTCACCTGGCTGTGGGCACCAGTCTGCATTAGCAAAGCCCTGGCTTCTGCACAGGCGGGGCCAAGGCCTGGAACATGGGCAGGGGTCCTGAGGATGGAGGGCAGCCCCGGGCAGCGCTGGAGAAGAGAGCCTGGAACACGGGCTGGGACGGAGGGCAGCAGGTAGTGCGGCAGAGGTGGCTGGCGGTGGACGACCAGCCTAGCTGTGTGGCTGGATCACTAGCCCCTCTTCAAAAGGTTCTAGAGGGTTCCGAGCAGGGTTCTCAGGTGACCCGACGCCTGCGTCTGGCAGGTGGTAGGTAATAGGAGGCAGTCCCAGCGTCCAGGCTGGAGGCGTGTGAGGCCTGAGGTGGGTGTCCCGGGGGTAGGCCACCGTCACTGCAGGTGTGAGCAGGCAACGGGCGTCCACCTCTAGAGATCAATATGCTAGACAGGCAGTTCCCCAGAGGGCAGGCTGGGGGCGACTGTGGCCCCCAGATGAGCAGCGGGAGCCTCGACCAGGGAGAGGAGGGGACACTGGACTTAGGTGCAGCAGGGGGCTGGGGGGGCTGGGGCGCCCAGGTGGCCCTGGCTCGGGGCACAGGTGCAGCAAGGGGGGCTGGGCGCCCAGGTGGCCCTGGCTCGGGGCACAGGTGCAGCAAGGGGGGCTGGGCTGGGCGCCCAGGTGGCCCTGGCTCGGGGCACAGGTGCAGCAAGGGGGGCTGGGCGCCCAGGTGGCCCTGGCTCGGGGGGCACAGGTGCAGCAAGGGGGGCTGGGCGCCCAGGTGGCCCTGGCTCGGGGCACAGGTGCAGCAAGGGGGGCTGGGCGCCCAGGTGGCCCTGGCTCGCCATTGTCGGGGGCACAGGTGCAGCAAGGGGGCTGGGGCACAGGTGCAGCAAGGGGGCTGGGCGCCCAGGTGGCCCTGGCTCGGGGGCACAGGTGCAGCAAGGGGGGCTGGGCGCCCAGGTGGCCCTGGCTCGGGGCACAGGTGCAGCAAGGGGGCTGGGCGCCCAGGTGGGTGGCCCAAGGGTGCAGGGGGGCTGGGCTCGGGGGCACAGGTGCAGCAAGGGGGCTGGGCGCCCAGGTGGCCCGGGGGCTCGGGCAGCACAGGTGCAGCAAGGGGGGCTGGGCGCCCAGGTGGCCCTGGCTCGGGGCACAGGTGCAGCAAGGGGGCTGGGCGCCCAGGTGGCCCTGGCTCGGGGCACAGGTGCAGCAAGGGGACTGGGCGCCCAGGTGGCCCTGGCTCGGGGGCACAGGTGCAGCAAGGGGGGCTGGGCGCCCAGGTGGCCCTGGCTCGGGGGCACAGGTGCAGCAAAGGTGGCCCTGGCTCGGGGGCACAGGTGCAGCAAGGGGGCTGGGCGCCCAGGTGGCCCTGGCTCGGGGGGGCACAGGTGCAGCAAGGGGGGCTGGGCGCCCAGGTGGCCCTGGCTCGGGGGCACAGGTGCAGCAAGGGGGACTGGGCGCCCAGGTGGCCCTGGCTCGGGGGCACAGGTGCAGCAAGGGGGGCTGGGCGCCCAGGTGGCTCTGGCGTGGGGCGGGGCTGCCTTACTGGGAGACGGGGACGAGAGGTCCGTTTCTACACTATCTCTTGGGGAACCTGACCAGAAGTCGGGGGCACAGGCTCGGCACTTGGGGTGCTCTGGGCTGGAGGCAGACGCCGAGGACCCTCAGTTCCCAGTGGCTGGCACCCGAGGTGCAGAGAGCCTGCACCCTGCAGGGCCGTCCCCGTCCTGAGTGAGCATGTGGCCTGTCCTGAGCTGGTCCTGAGGCCTGAGCTGGGCTCTCCCACCCACCCACTCCCGGCTCATTCCTGGCCAGCTTCTCCCTGGTGCCATCTCTGCCAATGCCAGGGAAGGGGAGCCAGGCAGGGGGGGTCGCAGGCGCTTGAGGAAGGGAGGGGGCCAGGAGGAGAGCAGGGCAGAGGACGGGCAGGCGGGCAGCCACAGAGGAGGCTGGGGCGGCTGCGGCACTCCTTGCAGGCAAAGGCAGAGGGGGGCCCAGGGAGCTGGCAGCGCAGGTCCAGCTGCCCTGGTGTCCAGCGGGCAGGTGCAGGCCCCTAGGCGTGAATGCTGTAGAAGGGCACGGCCAGCCTGGGTCTTTCTGGAAGGGTGACCTCCACCTGAGTGCAGGAGCCCTGTTTGGGGAGATGGCTAAGATTGCGGTTGACTACGGGCCAAGGAGATGTTTGGCTGTTGCCGCCTTCCGTAGTCTCACGGGACTTGGCCCGAGATCTCGCGGGACTTAAGCGAGATTGCGGATCGGGTCAGCGCCATTTTGGTGGTGTGTGTGGTGCGTGTTAGTCGTTGTTAGAGCCAGAGAGAAAAGTTATCAGAATAAAAAGCTGTTTGTCTCCAGTTCGCCTCTGAACTTCTTCCCGCAGCTTCGTTGCTCCAAGCGGCCATCGCTTCAGGCGGTTACACCTGAGTGGACAGTAGGACCTCTGCCCCTGCCCATCTCGGGGTCCCAGGGAGAGCAGTAGAAGCTCCGGCTGTCAGGAAAGACCCCGCCAGGAGAGGACTCTGGGTCTGGGGACAGAGACCCCCGAGGGGAGCCTCCTGGGGCAGCGTGGGCAGGGCTGGGAGCCAGCGAGAGCCCACCGCCCTCGCCGGGGCCAGCTGGAGACTCTGCTTCTGTCTACACGCCTGCCCGCCTCTGTGCCCACAGCCTGCCTGAAGCCAGGGGCAGGACAGCGTGGGCAGTAGGCAGTGCTCATGTCCGTCCAGATGTCACAGCAAAGCCCTTGTCCCGGGGGGTCACCACACTCTCAGGCCTTTGTCTTCCCCAACTGAGGCCTGGAGACCCTGCCCACAGCGGGAGGCCCCACTGCCAGGAGCAACGCGGCTGCCTGAAGGGCGGGCGCTCCCGGAGCCTCGCTCGCAGCCCGTGGGGAGACGGGCCACCACTGCAGGACCGTGGCGAGTCGCCCAGTGTCCGTGAGGAGGCGGGAGGTCGGCAGAGCATTCCAGGCTCCTGGTGGGTGGCAGGGGAGGTGGCCACCATGCACTCAGAGCCATGTGTCCAGGAGACCGTGTGGAGGTCGGCAGAGAGCCCTGCATTTGGGTGCTGGTCCCCCAGGGTCGAATCTCAGCTTGTCACTTGCAGCGTAACCTTGGGCACAGAAACAAGCTTCTCCGAGTCTGAAACTCCCTCATCTGTGAAAACCCGATGATCCCGTCCTCCTGGCAGGGAGACCCTGGGACAAGGCCCAGGACATCCTCTGGCCTGGCCACTAGGGGACAGCCAGGTGGGGCACCCGCAGCCCACAGGCCAGGCCTCAGCAAGTCTTCAGCAGCCTGCAGGCGGCAAGCTCAGACTAGTCAAGGGCCTCGAGCTCACGGTGGCTCAGGGACACAGGGGCTGCAGCCATCTCCTTCCTCAGATGGGGATGCTGTGGCTCAGAGAGGGGCCATCCCTGCACAGGCCACGCTGCTCTAAAGTCACCTTGGACCATTGAACCCATGGCCATCTACCTGGAGTGGCCCGCTGGTCAGCTATCCACAGAGCACGCTGGGAGGCTGTGGTGACCATGAGTCTCCTACTGCATCTGGAACACCTGTCCACCTACAAGGTCCTTTTCCTGAATGTCCAGTGGCTACTCTGACTTCTGACAAGCTGCTTAGCATAAGACAGAGCCAAGAGAACGTGTTTAGGGCCCCGGAAGCAGGCCTGCAAGAGGGCCTAGGCGGGTGGTCACGTGCCGCTTCTGAGAGAAGGCTCAGCAGTGTTTGGGTGTCCAGTGCTTGCAAGGCCTGGTGTGACCCGGGGTCCTGACCACCCAGGTCCTCCCTGTGGATCTCTCTCTTGAGTGCCCACACACGGCCACACACTCTTGAAGGCCATGTGGTTTAACTGGACATGTGTGTCCCTAGAAGACCACATGCCTGCAAACCCACCAGGGCAGACCTGGGAGCAGATGAGGCGAAGGTCCCCAAAGCCAGAAGCCCAGGGTCCTCTCTAGCTAGTAACTGACCACGTACAGGCCACTCAATCGTACTAGGCCTCAGCTTCCTCGTATGTGAAATGGGCTCATATTCCACGTGCAGGCCAGTGAGAGTTGGATGAAATACCTGAGCGCGTGAAGGGGCTTTTCAGATCAGTGGTCCTCAGCCCTGCACACAAGGATCCTGGACCTTTGAAATCAACCAGTGACTTGTCCCCCACCAAAAGAGACCAATTTTAATTGGCCTGGGTAGCAGCTCAACAGATGAGCTCACATAGATCCCTCCCTGTCCCTCCCACTAAAGATAGCTAACTGAAGGAACCTAGGAATGAGATCGAGACCACCACAGGATGGGAAGAAGAAGGTGGTCTTCCCATCCACGGGCCCATGATGCAAGATGTCACCCTTCCCCGGCCACACTGACGGATACCGAGGAGGAGGCTCGATATCAAAGGCCCTTGAACACGGTCTCCTCCGTGGCCAGGGCCTCCCGCCTCCTACCTGCTCTCACAAGACAACCCCAGGTAGCACACTTGACCCCCACGGGCGGCACCAGCAGGGATTGGGCAGGAGCACCAGCCACACCAACCAGGAAACATTCTGTGACCTAAATTGTCATTGGAACCATAGCCCCTAAAAGACCAGGCTCTACAGGCTGAACCTGAACAGACTGAAGCCTGCTAAAACAGAAGACTTAAATAAGATCCAGTCTCCTAACATAATGTCCAAGATGTCTAGGATTTAATACAAACAATTACTCATCATGTTGAAAGTCATAAAGCTAACCACAGCAGTGAGAAAAGACAATTGACAGATAATAACACTAAGAAGAACCAGACACTGGAATCACCTGACAAGGATTTTATGACATCCATCATAAGAATGCTTCAGCAAGCAATGATAAACAGTTTTGAAGCAACTGAAAAAAATCTCACCAAAGAAATAGAAGTTATTAAAAAAATAAAATGGAAGATATCGAACTGAGAAATAAAATAAGCAAAAGAAATAATCCACTGGATGGGTTCAGGAGCAGAATTCCTGATTCTGACAGAGGAGAGACTCAGGGACCTGGCAGACAGAGTGACATAAATCATCTAATCTGAACAGCAGAGAGGACGAAAGAGACCGCAGAGCTTCAGGCACCGGGGAAGAATATCCATGCTGCTGGATCCTCAGGAGAAGAGAAAATGGGCTTTGAAAAAGCATTCAAAGAAATAATGGATGAAAGACATAAACCTACAGGTTCAAGAAACTGAACCCCAAAGAGGAGAAGCCAAACAATTCCACACTAAAACACATTATGATTAAACTTCTGAAAGTCAAGGGCGAGAAGAGAAAAGTTTTAAAAGTGTCCGGTGAGAGAAGATGCATCACCGCAGCAGGCACACCGAATTGAATGACAACGGGGTGCTCATCAGAAACCGTGGAGACCCGGAGGGAGGGGCGTGTTGTTCCTGTGCTGAGAGCAGGAGCTGCCGTGGAATTCTAGTCGGTGAGAACAGTCCTCAGTGTGAATGGGAGATAAATTCTCAGACGATGGAGAACCAAGAAAACACATCACTAGCAGACCTTCCAGAGAGGCTGGCGGAGCTTCCCAACCTGCAGCAGCCGCAGCCGGAGAGGCCGGGAGCTTAGAGAGAAGGGAGCGTCCGGATAGGTGGAAATGGGCCACTCACAGGAGCACGCGCTCGCTCCTGAGTTCCTTGAGCCATATTCAGTGGTTGAAGCAGAACTGATGACGCCTCTGACTCAGCGGGTTGTAGGAGCCCTGTTTGGGGAGATGGCTTAAATTGCGGTTGACTATGGGCCATGGAGTTTTGGGCATTGCTGCCTTCCGTAGTCTCACGGGACTTAGCCTGGGATCTCGTGGGACTTGGCCCGGGATCTCGAGTGACTTGAGCCGAGATTGCTGATCAGGTCTGTGCCATTTTGGTAGTGTGTGTGGTGCGTGTTAGTCGTTGTTAGAGCCAGAGAGAAAAGTTATCAGAATAAAAGGCTGTTTGTTTCCAGTTCGCCTCTGAACTTCTTCCCGCGGCTTTGTTGCTCCAAGCGGCCATTGCTTCAGGCAGCAACAGCGGGTGAAGAAACACCTCTGACCTCTGTGGTTGGGAAGCCAGAAGCACGGTGTGGCCTTGATGGCAGTCAGGTCCCCACACGGCCCCTGAGTGACAGCGTGTCAAGTCCTGAGCGGCAGCCGGGCACTGGGAAGTGTCCGAGCTGTCCAGGCGCTTGCAGTAAGCGTCCAGCTGCAGGGCCACGGGCTCGGAGCAGGGCCAGGATGCCCAGAGTGGGTGAGTGGGCAGGAGGGTCTGCACGGCCCCAAAGTCCTTGGTCCTCCGTGCACACAGCCTTCTGGACCCTAGGGCACATGACCTGCCGTCCCCTCGGAGCCCTCACAGGCTGCCTGTAGCTCCCAGGAGTGAACTTGACCTTCCACCCTGTGGGAGGCTGGTCTACACTGCCGGATGCTGGGCCCCTGCCAGGGCGGGCATGCTCAGGTGAAGCAGCTCCAGCACCTGCTCTCTAAGGGCCCACGGGAAGGTGGAAGGACAGAGAGTTGAGGGACAGGCCTCCTAAGAGTGCTTGCCGGGTGGGGTCCCTACCCTGCGGGGGCAAGCTTGGCCACGTCCCCTCCGTCCAGAACACGCCCCTGCCCCAGCCAGAGCGTCCTCTGCCCCCACCCCAGCACTGAGAGGGTGAACCGGGTGGTCTCAACCTCCTGAGTCCCTGCAGGTCAGCCCCAGTGGCCTAGCAAGCGTTGCCCACGGGAGGGCCAAAGCGCAAGGGCCGCCAATCAGCCTTTGTGTGTCAAGAGAAGCCAGCAATCTGGGATTCCACGTGACAGCCCCCCAACAGCTGAGAATCATTTTAGAAAATAAAGTTGTGGCCGGGTGCGGTGGCGCACGCCTGTGATCCCAGCACTTGGGAGGCTGAGGCAGGAGGATCGCGAGTTCAAAGCCAGCCTCAGCAATGGCGAGGCACTTAGCAACTCAGTGAGACTCTGAGGTCTGGGGATGTGGCCCAGTGGTCAAGTGCCCCTGAGTTCAATCCCTGGTACCACAAAAAAAAAAAAAAAAAAAAATGTGGTCTCCAGGCCCCACGTGACACTGGCTCAGGATGGCACAGCCTGGACCCTGTCTGTCGGGTCAGGGCCAGCCTGGGTGACGGGTGATGCCGGACCCCTCCTGGTGCGAGCACGGGGCCAGGTGTGCTCCTGGTGTCGGGGGCAGACTCGGGACATCGGCCTGCCCTGCTTCTTCCCTAGCCCACACCCAGGGGACAGGAGGCCACAACTAAGGCAGGGAGGGATCCTCAGGGGCCTCCCACGTGCTGCCACCCCAGCCCTGCCTGCCCCCGTTGGAAGCCTGCCCTTGTCCGCGCCCCCGCAGCCCGTGGGGTGCGCGTGACGAGGCTGTGCTATGTCTGTTTCAGGGTTCCCCTATTCCAAATCCGACTCCCTCCCAAGACACGGGACGAATGGCCTGGACCGTCGGGTAGGTACTGACCCCTCCTGGCCCGCGGTGTACTAACCTGCCTTTGCTGCCGACCCCGACACGGCCCCAGCTTCTTGACCAAGCCGGAGGAGCGGCCTGGCCTGCTCGCCGTCGCCTCTGCCTGGCGCCCTGCCTGGGGCCGCTGTCCCCACCGCTTTCCCACACTAGGACCAGAACAGACCTGCGACACCATTGCTCCCCTCTGCTCTGTCCCCAGCCTCGGGAAGACCGCAGTGTGGGGGACGGGGGATGGGGACGACCAGGATGACGGACCCTGGTCCGAGGAGCCCCTCGGCCTGCTTCTCCCTTTCAGCAGAGCCCAGAAAGGCTCGGAGGGGCTGCTGGGGGTCATGGGCGGGGATGCCACTGGCTGCGCCCTCATCACCATCGCATGGCCACCACCCATCGTCCCTCGGCCCTGTGCCGCTATTGGGAACGCGGAGGCTGGTCACGGTGCAGCTCAGCATTCTTTAGCCGGGAGCAGCGGGTCCAGCCCCGCCCGAGCGTCCTTGGTACCCGGCGCCCACAGCTGGTCCTGAGCCTGGCGCCCACAGCTGGTCCTGAGACCTGGCGCCCACAGCTGGTCCTGAGCCTGGCCTGGCGCCCACAGCTGGTCCTGAGCCTGGCGCCCACAGCTGGTCCTGAGCCTGGCGCGCTGGTCCTGAGCCTGGCGCCCACAGCTGGTCCTCCTGAGCTGGTCCTGAGCTGGCGCCCACAGCTGGTCCTGAGCCTGGCGCCCACAGCTGGTCCTGAGCCTGGCGCCCACAGCTGGTCCTGAGCCTGGCCTGGCGCCCACAGCTGGTCCTGAGCCTGGCGCCCACAGCTGGTCCTGAGCCTGGCGCTCACAGCTCAGTCAGGCCTCGTGAAGGGCAGTCACTTCTGACGCTCCTCCCACAGCCCCACGGGGGCTCCAGAGGACCATGGGCTGGGTGCTGATGGCACGTGGGCACGCAGCCCCAAGAGACCCTCTGTCCCCTAAGCGGTTCTATCCAGTTGGGGACGTACTTCCACAAACGAACAAGAGAGGCCACTAAAAAGCCCAGGGCACTGTTTGTTGTCCAGGAGCAGGAGTGGCCGTGGGCAGCCAGGGATGCCTGGCATGTTCCTTCCTCAGGGCCAGGGCTCCAGGACCCCCTACTACGGGCAGGGACGTGGCCTCAGGGGCTGGGCGTCCCTGGGGCCTTTGCTTCTTTGTCCTGCCCAGGCCATCAGGTGGCTGCTATTTCTCCCAAGGCCGGGCTCCAGAGCCCCGCCCGGCGCCCCGCATGGTGGAGCCTAGTGGACACCCACCCCCACTAACCGCCCCTCCCACTGGGAATGGCAGGACCGCACAGGCAGCGTGTTTGGGAAGCGGCCTCTTCCTTCGTCCTCCATGGGGAAAGCAGGGCCAAGGGCTCCGAGCCCAGGACTCCTGTGGCACCAGCCACAGGAAGCCCTCTGCTCAGCGTCAGGGGCCCTGGGCAGGGAGCCGTCGGGCACCTTCTCTTCTCACCTGGAGCAGCTGTTCTCTGACCCGGGGCCGTGGGCACAGAGTGCACTCTCCGACCAAGACAAGTGTCCCCGCCCAGGTCAGGTCCTGCGCTTTCCTCAGTGTGTGGGAGGAAGTAAGGGGGGCCCTGCCCCCAGCCTGCCGTCCTCAGGACAGGCCCTTGGCTCGCAGGGTGAAGGTGTGGGTGGGTGCCCAGGTCCACGAGGTCCGGGTCTCCAGGTGCCACCTCCTGGGTGGAGAGTAGCTGGTCCGAGGTTCGGGCAGGGTGGCTCCGTCCCTCCCAGAACAAGGAGAACAGAGTCTTGGGCTTTCCAGGACCAAGAGCCAACTTGGACGATGTCCTGGCCTCATCCATCCAGGGGAGGGCGTGCTGGCCAAGGGCTCGCAGAGTCCACGAGACTGGGCTCACCCCACTTCGATTCTTCGCTTTCGTGTTGCATGTGGGGAGGTCGCGGCCGCTGCGGATGGCTTGGTTCTGGGCGTCTTTTCTCCCTCCTAATGATCTTTTCAGTGTTTTTTTTTCTTTTTACTCTTCCTGGTGTATTTTTTTGCCTACTTCTCAGCAGGAAGGCCAGCTCCGCCATCTAATGACCAGCCTTTTCCACACAGCCAGGCCCAGCACTGGACTCCGGCCCTTCGCCCGGGCTTCCCAACCGGTGCTCGTCCATGCACCTTTGCCGGTGGCCTGCAGTGTCCCAGAGTCACTGTTAGGTGGTTCCTTGGTTTGTTTTTCTTCCAGAAAGAACTCTTGGGGGCCTGAGTAAAAGCACAAATGCAGTGAGACCCAAATCCCACTAATCCCAAATCACAAAAGAGCTGGAGAAGCTGGACATGGTGGCGCACATCTGTGACCCCAGTGACCGTGGAGAAAAGTATACCCAAAGCAGAGAGGCCACTGTGTGAGGACGGCCATCGGGGCTGAGCTCTGAGCCTCCCATGAGTCGAGGCATGGACTCAATGTGACCTTGACCAGTTGTGTAGTCTGACGGAAGCAAAGAAAAAAGTTCAAGGGGCAAAGGTCTCCCTGGGTCCGGCTCCAAGGGGAATTTGTGACAAGGCCCCAGTAATCCAAAATATCACGTGTCTCAAAGGCCAGATGGCCCCATAGCCAAGCCTGCCCAGCAGTGCATGCTCACGACCCACCCATGGAGTGGACGTTGACAGCTGCCGCTGCAGGCCTCCCTGTGGGCGAGGCAGGGTGGCTCAGGTGCACACTGCCCAGTCGGGCATTAGGAGAACGGTCCCTGGCCCCCGTTGGGCCTTTCGGTGGCTCCCTGGAATTAGTCCCATTTTGCTAGATGGTAACAGACAGAATCCCTTTATTTAAAGACAGACGCTGTCAAGTTGGGTCAAAAAAATAACATGGCCATAGTGTGTCACTACAGAATGCACACTTGAGAATTATTTTCAAACAATTAGAAGTGAAAGGGTAAGGAAGAGAGGCTAAAATATCTGCAAACAGAAGTAAGATGGTGATATCGATATCCGTTTCAGCTAAGGGAGGTGAGGTTAAAATAAATCAGAATTCGTGGTACAAGATGAGGCATGGATTCATGCTAAAGGCCGATCTAAGGAAGCCATGAGAGCGTCCCTCAGCCTAGATGCACAGGCAGCCTGGCCGCCCAGGCCTGGAGGAGAGGCCAGGAGGTAGGGGTCAGAAATGGCTCTATTGGAATGAGACATGGATTCAATGAACACAAAAAATAATAACAATAAAGTAGGTAGCAATTGAAGAACCAAAATAGTAAGCTTAATCTAATCGGTACGCGGGAAGTATTGTCTTAATCTGGTTCCCACTTATTTGTCTACATGGATACAAACAAGATCTCAACAAATCAATGCAACAGATGGCCACGCTGGAAAGGACATGTGCCTGGGAGCTGGAGGCCCTGAGTCCAGATGCCCGCTCTGTCTTCGAGCAAGTTACTAAGATTTTCTGAGTCGTTTCCTAGAATCTAAAAAAGAAAAAATCCTTGCCTCTAACCATTATGATAAGGACAGTTAGCTTCAAGGTCTCAAGTCTCTTCACAAGCTCCGAGACATTTAAGAGCAAGTCCCGAGCCCTCATCCCCTAGGGACTGCTGAGTGGGGTGGCACATTCCAGCAAGAGCTCTCGTGAGAAGGAATGGCACTCGGGGGTGAATGGCCGCAGTCTCATTCCTGTTAGCGATCCTGGTATGATTTTTTTTTTTTTTGGGGGGGGGTACCAGGGATTGAACTCAGGGGCACTGGACCACTGGGCCACATCCCCAGCCCTTTTTTGTATTTTTATTAGAGACAGGGTCTCACTGAGTTGCTAAGCGCCTCACCATTGCTGAGGCTGGCTTTGAACTCGCGATCCTCCTGCCTCAGCCTCCCAAGTGCTGGGATTACAGGCGTGCGCCACTCCTGGTATGATTTTTGAAGAGTAAAACACCTGGGTTCAAGTTTCTCCAGTTCTGTGCACTTGCTGTGTGATCAGGCAAGTTGTTGGACATCTCTGAGCCTCATCTGTAAAATGGTGGTGATAGTGCCGCCTCCTGGACATTCAGCAAGGTCAGAGACTGTGTCCGTAGCGCCGCCATCACATAGTAAGTGCCCAACCAATGTAAGGGATAAATAATGTGGTGCTGTCTTTAAAGTCCCCAGCACCTCCAGATCTGTCCCTGCACTTAGGAGACCAGGAGTAGACTCCACTTGCCTGCTCTGGACCAACCTGGCGCCCCGTCCTCCACCTGACAGCGCCCCACCTCCCTCCTGAGGTCCCACCGGCAAGCTGGTTCCTGCAGGGAAGGTGGTGGCCTAGGCCTCCCGACAGCTGTGGTGTGGGGAGCGGGCACTAGGTGGCGGCATTTCTCCTTCACACTGGTTGGGCCAGGCGGGCAGAGGAGGGCAGAGCCAGCTCCATCTTGCTTGATGTCTCTTGGGAGGCTCCCTGGCGGTAGAGGTGCACCTGGGGCACCGATCTGAGACTGCAAGAATGTCTCAGAAACTTTTTGGAAAGGCCAGCGAGGAAGTGGTGGAGAGTTCCCGGATAGGGTGAGGACGGACGGTGGGGCGAGTAAGGCACCAAGAGACGCAGCGTCGAGATGCAGCGTCCTTTAAAGCAGTTCTTTAAGAAACACAAACTCGTGCAGAAAGTCCGTGATGGACAAAACATCAAAAATTCAAGTAAAGGCCAGTTCCGGCCCACTCGGGCACTCAGCCCCGTCCCGGGGGCGGGTCCCGCTGTGCAGCGGGAGGAAGGTCCGGGCTTCTCTCTGGACCTGATTCCCTGCTTCAGACGAAGAGTTTGGCCTTGGGTCTTTCCATGCTCCGGCACTCTCCAGGGCTGTAGCCAGCTCCTGCTTGTTGCTGAAGGCACCTGTCCCCGTAACAGCACCTGCTGGGCCAAGCCCGCGAGCCCCTGGACTGCAGGACTCCAGAAACGTAGGGCCCAGCTTCCGGAGCCCCGGCCAACAGTCCTGGCCCCCATTCCGACCCTGGACCAGGTGCTGGGGATCAGGGCGGGAGCAAGATGCTTCTTCAGAGCTCGCCGCCGCGGGCAGCAGGCGTGCGCCGTCTAGCGTGACTCTGAGCACACGTGCCGGGCGCCTGCCGAGCGCAGCAGGCGGACAGGCGAGAGCTGGGCCAGCCCCCGTGGGGCCTGCATCCGCAGGTTGTGTCGGTGATTTTTTCAGGTGGGCGAAAGGGAAGGAGAATCCCAGACACCAACGGTCACGGAGCTCTAAAATGGCAGAGTCTGCCGCTGCAGGCAGATGACGAAGGTGCCTGGACAGGGCCAGGGCCTCTCAGCTCCGCCCCCTCAGACTCAGCCCCTCCATAAAGAGGGCTTGTGACAGCTCAGGCCAGGGACTCCTGCTCACCGGCTCCCTCGGTCCTCCTGCTGCAGCCATGGGTGCCAGAGAGATGAGCCCTCGCCCGGAGCCTTGGGGCGGTGACAGACACGCAGGCGCCTGGAGAGCTGTAGCTGGGGGCCAGGGACTCTGGAGGGAGAGCAGAGGCACTGGCCAGTGCTCCCCCGTGGCGGTCTTGTAGGGGTCAGGGGCATGTGTGGATCCTGGGTCCGCCAGAGCCCTGGGGACAGGGCGAGCGAGCCCGCGGTGAGGGGCAGCGGAGGTGTCACGGGTGCCCGCACCGGGAGCCGCGCTGAGCCACCCGATGCCGGAGCCAGGGCAGCCCCAGGCCCCTGGGTCATCTTTAAAGGCAGGTTGGCAGCCCCCAACGCGAGGACAAGAGCCCGACGTGTCCTCCGGAGCTGGGCCTTGCATCTGCCCACCACCTTGGCCTGTCGCTGCCCCGGATGCCCTCCTTCGAGGCCCGCGAGGAGGGCATCTCCAGGCCCGCTGCTGGCCTGCAGCCGTCTCTTGCCGCCCTCTCTCTCTTTCTTTTCCAGAATGCCAACGTGGCCCCTTGTGGAGCAGACCCGGATGCCAGCTGGGGCGTGCGAGGTACACGCAGCGGGGACCCTGAGGGTCTCTGACTGGGCTGGGGGTCGCTAACACATTCCACCCGCCTCGTTCTGAGACCGCCCTCCTGGACATGGGGGCAGGGGCCCGGGCCCAGCGCACAGGCCCCGGGGGAGGGCCAGCTCACCTCCAGGCCTCCATCTGCCTACAGCGCTCCCATCTCCCGTCGGGGGCGCAGGGCCTGTCCTGGTGTGTGGGTGCTCTGCCTCCCTCAGGGCAGCGGAGTGTCAGGCCAACAGACCCCAGGGCCCGAGCAGGACAGAGCACCCAGCGCACCAGGTGGCCACTGGCATGCGTGCGGCACGCTGGGCTCCAAGCCAGGAGGGTGACTTGGGGCTGGCGTTGCAGAGTGGCCGCCTGCTCACGTGGCAGGGCCGCAGCTCCGAGCGGGTGCCGTGCCTGCCACGCGCCCTCCGCGTCACCCCTGGGATGCCGGGAGCCTCGCTCTGGTGGGCTGGTTCGCACGTGGGTGACAGCATCGGGGTGTCGCGGCCTGCTCCTCTGGGTGGTCGTCCACGTCCCCAGGCCTCAGAGCTGGCACATGGGGACCCCACCTGGCCTGAGGGGACCTCAGGACCGGCCCCTCACAGCTGTCCGAGCGACCCTGCCTCCTGCGGCCCTGTGGGCACTGCTGTCCGTACGCTTCCATCTTACTGAGACTCTTGGTCTGGAAGGAAAACTTCCCGCTCCACGGCGTGGATCGACGGTCTAGAAGAGGGAGGGGGAGGCTCGGCGGGAAGCCAGTGGAGGGGAGGGTCGGCCGCGGGGCGTCGTCTCCACGGCACTCCCCAGGAGGTTTGCCTGCAGCGCCCACTGCACGCGTGGGTAGGCTGAGGCGGGTCTGGGGCGGCCCACCACCCGGGGAGACGGCGCCACAGCCAGGAGCCCAGTGCCGCCGCCCCGCGTCCAGTCTACCCTCCAGCCTCCTGGCCATGCCCCCTGCTCTGTCTCGCGTGGGAGACCCTCAGAGCCCGCCCACGGCCCCAGATAGGCCCCGCAGCTGCTCAGGGGATGGGAGACATGCATGGCCCGGCTGACTGCAGGTGGCTCAGGGGTTCCCCAGGACGGGGGAGCTTCCCCTCGGGGCTGGGTTCCCCCTTCCTAAACACCCCGTGGTCTGCTCTTGTCTTACAGAGTACAAGGTAAGGGGCCACCACACCGCACCTGCGAGCCGCCCGCCAGGCCAAACCTCCCTTCCTTTGCTCTTCCGGTGGACGTCTGTCCCCCTGTGGATGTCTGTCCCCCTGTGGATGTCTGTCCCGTGCGGTCAGTGTGTGCCTGAGCTCGCCCCCACCCTGGGGGCGCGGGCCCTGCGCTCTCAGCCTCCTGGCGAGCCTGTGGCTTCCCCGCAGGTCTACCCATATGACGCACTCATTGTCACCAACCGAATCCGCGTGAAGCTGCCCAAAGACGTGGACCGGACCAGGCTGGAGGTAAGGAGGGCTGGTCTCTGCCACAAGGGTCCCTGACACGGTGTCAGACTCATCACCCTGGGGCCACTGTTGGGGCAGCACAGGGCTCAGAGTCAAGGGCCCATGTGGCATCAAAGTCTGGAGAACCTGGTTACGTGCCCAGCGATGGGGCCTTTGCCAGAGGCCGCAGGGGTGTGGCTGGGCAGGTCAGCTCCCGGCAGGCCGTGCGGCCGTGCAGCGGGAAGCTTGTCCGTGGACAGCGAGTGTCTGTCTCACAATTCCAACAGGACATCACTCAGAGTAGTGCCGGGTGATACTTGTTGACCGAAAACGGTCTGTTGAGGGCCTACTATGCGCCAGGGCCAAGCACCCAAAGCACCCGTCTTGCAGTGTGAGGTCAGCTAGTTGGTCTTGTCCCCACCCCTTCGGGATTGTGTCGCTGCCTTTGATGGACTCTTTCTCTGGGGCCAGGAGTCTTGAGGCTCCTGGGAGCAGAGGCCATGGGCTGGCTCATCCCAGGCTGGGGACAGTGAGGCACCGTGTGCGTGTGGCCAGCCCTCGTCCTGCCCGGCCCCCGCCACAGTGATTCATCTGCTGCCAGAGGGAGGCCAGCAGGACCTGGGCCAGGAGGGCTGGCTGGGCGGAGTCCAGGCAGGTCCACAAGGCTGAGCTCTGAGATGGGGCAGGGCCGGCGGGGCCCAGGCGTGCAGGGTGTGGCGCCTGGGAGGTCGTGTTGGTCCTGGTGTTGGCAGTCAGGGTCAGGTCCTGTTCTCCATGTTTAACCTCGACACCGAGAAACACAGAAAGCAGATTTTATTTAAGAAAGAGCCTGAACAGAGATAGCAGTCTTCTCCGAGGGGAGGGGCCCCAGCTGGGTGCCCTGAGGGGTGGTGGACAGATTCGGGTGTGTTGGGAAGTCCAGGCAGGGCAGAGTGTGCCTGGAACGACAGTGGCTGGCCCGCTGGCCGACAAGGAGGACACTTGGGGTGCTCGGCCTGGCAGTAGCGGGAAGCACCAGGTAGGTGCCTCATCGCACACAGTGGGTCTGTCATCGTCGTGAACAAGGCAGGATGTCCTCTTTGACTCTGGAAGGGGGTTGGATGAGTCTCGTGGTGCCCATGAGCAGGGCAAGGACCAGTGTAGGAGCCCTAAATGGGGAGACAGCTAAGATTGCGGTTAGCTGTGAGCCGTAAAGATGTTCAAGCATCACCACCTTCCATGATCTCGCGAGACTTGGCCCGGGACATTGCGGATCGGGTTGGCGCCATTCTGTGGTGGTGAGAGGAGTGTGATTTGCGGGTAGGAGTTGTTCTTGGAGCCGGAGAGAGAAGCTTGCAGAATAAAGAGCCTGTTCATTTCTAGTCCGCCTCTGAACTCATTCCCGCGGTTTTGTTGCTCCAAGCGGCCATCGCTTCAGGCAGCAACAGACCAGCAGGCGGGTACCCAGGGAAGCCCCCCTGGGCCCAGCTTAGTGGCCCAGGGCGCTGGAGGCTTTATGACCCAAGCAGAATCAGTGTCCTGCACTGAGGCCCTCCCGTGCCCTGGGCTGCTCAGAGGACGGCTTCGCTGTGCAGCTGAGGCAGCTCCTGCATCCTGGGTGGCATCCTGGTGGTGGCGAGCACTTAGACTCACGGTGGCCTGCTGTGAGTCCAGCCTCCAAAATGTCTAGCCTTGTGACTTTGGGCAAGTTGCTTGCACTCCGAGCCTGGCCCCTCCCCTGTCAGGTGACGACCATGGTGCCTGTTCCCCTGGGAGGTCAGGAGTTCATTTAGTTGCTCAGAAATGTTCACTGAGCACCTGCCGTGACAAGTACCAGGCAGGTGTCGTATGCACACAGTTGACTTCACCAACCAGAGCCGTCACCACGTGGGCGCTGGGGCGCTGGGCGTGTGTGAGCCAAGGTGAGTCAGCTGCCAGGAGCCAGGAGGGCCCCGTGCCCCACACGGGCAGAGGCGGAGGCTGAGCAGTCACGGGGTCCAGCGCTGACGAGCACTGGTCCCACCTGATGGCAGGTGCTTCTCCACGCGTGACGTGACGTGTCTTAACGGGGGTTTCCACAACTTGGCAGGGTGGCCAGGGGGCCTTCCCCAGGCCCAGGGCTTGTGAGGGGCAGAGCTGGGATTCAAACTAAGGTGGCACTTGGAGCCACTGTGCTGCCCTGTGGTTTGGCCCTCTGCCAGGGCCCAGCCCCCCGGAGCACTCACATGGACATGTCGCTTCTCAGGTAAGAAGGTGTGACAGCCGGAGCCAGACCATTGGCAGAAAGATACGCACATACCTGTGCTCATGCAAAGAGCACGATCACGTAGACACAGACGCACGGACATCCGCAGATACGTGCATACGCATGCATGTGGGCATGTACGTGTACAGACACGCAGACACACACAGGCACACGGATGCATAGACACCGGCTGCGTACGTACCTAGACAGAGACCCCACACACAAATGCACACACTGACACATACGTGCGCATGCAGATGCAACACAGAGACAAATGCACACAGGCAGACGCAAACACAGACTAAATTCTGTGTCTCAGTTCCTAGACACAGACCGGGAATTTATTTGAAGGACTTGGCATGCAGCCCGCTTGGAAGTTCTGTAAAAGACGCGCCCCGTGGTTTCTGGGCTGGCCTCTGCCAGGCCCGGAGGCGACACACACCTGGTTTTCTCCAGTGCTGAGAGCCCCCGGCTGAACTGTGCCGAGACGCCAGCCCCGGGGTTGGAGAGCGCCTCCTCTCTCTAACCCACCCGACTGCTCTGAGGAGGAGGTGCACCCCTGGACGGGGAGTGGCCGCAGGGGTCTGAAGCCACCAGATGCTCCCTGGCCTAGTGGAGATGTGGGAGGGAGGCACGTGCAGTTCTGGAGGCTGGAGAAAGCACTGGGAAGCAGAGAGGCCAGGGCCAGCAGGCCAGGGCAGAGGCCAGCCAGCAGAGGCCAGGCCAGCAGAGGCCAGGCCAGCAGAGGCCAGGGCCAGCAGGCCTGGAGCAGCTGCGAGCGGGGCAGGTGGCAGGGGAGAACTGGGAGACAGACTTATGGATGCCCAGAGCCACAGACATTGCCCCTGGGCGGGGGCTCGGGGGGCACAGTGAGCAGCCAGGCCCATGCTGCCCCCTGGAGCTGAGGGGCAGCCAGGGCAGCGGCACTTCAGGGCCAGGGTGGGGCTGGCGCAGGCCAGGAGGGCCTCTGGAGAGGTGTGCGTCAGGACCTGCAGGACCAGGAGAGCCACTGACAAGGCGGGAAAGAGCCACACGGCGCAGCCTGGCCCTGAGGCTGCGGACACCCCCTGTGGAGCAGCGAGTGATGGCGGGTGGGCAGGGCCACCATGAGGTCATGGGACCACTGATGGCCACGTCAGGCAGCCTCTGAGCCTCTGTCTCCTCCCACCCCACAGGGTGTGAGAGAGGTCCAAGGTAGGCGGAGAGTGGCCACGTCATCAGGAAGCAGGCTCAGCAGACTGGCTGTGCAGGGCAGGGCCTCATGCAGGCTGTGGTGGTGGGACCCCGTGACCCCAGGGAGCCAGTTCTCAGGAGAAAAGCCACCCCTCACTGGCCTGGTTCCTGAGACCCCCCAACAGCAGCACAGGGGCCACTGTGACCATGGGCTGGGAAGACGAAAGTTGTCAGGAGGCCTCTCCAAGGATTCTGAACTTGGCGGGGTGCAGGCTAGTGGGAGTGCCCTGGGGGGAACCTGGGGCTGGGAAGGCCTGGCCTTGCTGCCTCCCAGCTATGTGACTTTAGGCAAGTCACACAGCATCTCTGAGCCTGGAAGAGGACGGACTCCCAGGACAGATGTTGGTACAGACTCTCACTCCAAGGCCTGCAAGCCTTGGTCAGTGCAGAACTGGGGGTTCAAATCCAGCTGGTCGCAGGTGGCAGGAATGTCCCCTTCCTGTGTCCAGCTTGCTGCCTCTGCAGAGAGCCTCGGGGAGAGGGCTGGCGGGGGTCTGCACGGCGGCGCCCCTCTCTCTGCTCACTGGCCACTGCTCTGTGGTGGTGGCCGATGGTGGCTACTGAGTTCATGTGTTCAGGAGACTGGTGGCTCCAAGGTGGAGTTGGAGTCACTTCTCCTAGGAGGCCCGCAGGGCTGTGGGCTGCTGGTGGGGTGTTGGCTGAGTTGGTGGGGGGCTGGGGCTGGTGGGCTGCTCTGGCTGCCTTCTGTGTGCCCAGCACCTGGCGCCCCTCGGGGGGTAAAGAAGAGCTAACGTCAGCAGAGAGCAAAGCAATGGCCTCAGGCTGGGGACGGATCAGCACAGGCAAAGCCCCAGCTCTGCAGGGAGGAAGCCCGAGGCCCCGAGGTTCGGGTCAGAGCCCAGCCTCTTGCTGCTCCTGGCAGTGGCAGTCCCATGTGGCCGCAGGGGAGGGGGGCAGAGGCCAGGCAGTCCCTCCCAGCTCTGTTCTGAGGCTCCACCCGTCTTGAGGGCAGAGCCCCTGTGACTTAACCCCGCCTCCCAAGGCCTCACCTCTTCCTGCCCTCACCTTGCAGGCCTGTGGCCAGACGTTTCTTCTCCCTTCAGATCCCTGCCTGTGTGACACAGAGAGGCCTGAGGGGTCTGGGAGGATGGTGGAGGTCCCACCTGGGTCTTGTTTAATCCCATTTTACAGTAAGGTGGCACAACTGAGGTCAGGTCACCAGCACAACTGGGCCCCTGCCAGGTTCAATCAGCAGGAGCCAGGACCAGCATCCGGGAGGCCCTCCCCAGACACGCAGGCGAGCTGGCACAGGCCACCAGGCCACCAGGCCAGGCAGATGCCAGCCAGGGCGCCTGCCCACGCGCTGTCCTGTGAGCCTGTGGCGGCTCCTGCTGGGACCTCAGTGCAGGCACTGCAGTGAACTTGCCAACAAAGGAGAGCTCAGGGCGGCTGCATGGTCCCCGACCCCATCCTGCCCGAGGACACTGCTGCTTGGAGCCCAGAGCCAGAATGGGAGCCCTCGGTGCTTCCTGAGCCTGTAGGCCACACCCAGGTGGCCCAGCCCAGCCACAAGTGGGACACCTCTGATCCCCCTTTGTGCTGTTGTCTGAGGAACCTGGCTGCTCCTGGGGCCCCTGGTGACTCTAGCATCTGGGTCACGGTGTCCTCCCCTAGAGGACACCTGTCACTTCAGAATGATGGATGTCCCCTCTATCCCCTTGGCCAATGCCCACCTCCACCGCCGCCCCGGTGGCCGATCGCCCTGTGAGCTCCGCCCTCGCCCTGCGGTCCCCTCCCTCCTTCCCCGTCACAGGGTCTCGCCCTGCAGCCTGCTAAGGTCTGAAGCACCTGCGTCCCCTCACACCTGCCCTGCCCTCCTGCCCCAGCTCAGAGTGTGCTTGGCCACCGCCCCTCCCTCCTCCCTGCTCCACACAGCCCCAGCCAACGCCCACCCCGATGAACCCAGGGGCCCAAGCTCACCTGCCTTGTCCCTTGAACCACAGGATGGTAGGCAGCCTGGTCCCCGGGCCCCTCCGGGCTGAGGAGGGAGCCCCCAGAAGGAGGGCCACGGCCTGGGTCCATCCTGCTTGCTGACTGCCCTGCCCCGCAGGGACGCGGGGCCGCTCCCAGCGTCTGGGGCGAGGTTTCTGTCTCACAGCACGCCACGCTGGCCGGGTCACGGGCACACCACGCTGGCCGGGTCATGGGCACGAGCTTCCTTCCGTGGCTTCTCCCCCTCATCTTGATGGTCCCCAGCATTTCTGAGGGTCTGACTCCTGGACATGCTTGAATGACACAGTTGGTGTCATCAGTGTCTTTAAAGACAGTCTGGAGGGACAGCTCTGAATCTCTGTGGGCTGAGGAGTGGGCTTCTCAGCACAGAGACCCCGCGCCCAACGCCACGTGAATGCCTGGCTTCTGGCAAGCGCAGGGTCCTTCCTGTCTGCGAACCTGCGATGGGTGCGGGGCTGAGGCCTCTTCCCGGGGGCTTGTCAAACCGTACAACAGAGACTCCAGGCCCGATTCAATCAGCAGTGGCTTTTGTGACCCAGGATTCCGGGGGTCCTGGCTTACTCCTGCAGTCTCCCCACAGCTGGACTTGCACCCCGTGCCTGCTGCGAGAGGAGTGAGTTTGTGACGTTCACTGAGGGCGAGGGTCCATGTCCGCCTCTGCGGAGGCTGCCCGCGCTCCTCCTGGGTTTGCTGTCTTGATCCCAGCAGCAACCTGCAGTCTCAGTAGCTTTGTTTGAAGGTCAAGGAAACGGAACCCCCTTTTGTTGGCAAGGGTTTTGTAAACGTGGTGAGCTCACCACTTTATCACCCTCGAGCGTCCCATCGTGTGGCACTTCCTACATTGTCAGCGTTGTGTGACTGTCAGCTCCAGGACTTTTCATCACCCCAAAGGAAACCCACACGCGTTCACGGGTCACCCGTTCCTCTCCAGCCCCCCCTGGCAACCGCAGGTCTGTCTGCTCTCTGCGCGACGGCCTGCCTGGACATTTCACAGAAATGCGGTCGCGCAGCGAGCGTCCTGCGTGTCTGCCCCCCTCGCCGGGTGTTTGCAAGGCCTCCTGGCAGGCGAGGACTTGCCTGCTTCCTAGGGCTGGGCACCACCGTGGGGCAGCGGTGCCTCCGCTTCGTGGACCCGCGGGGGACACTGGGCTTTTTCCACCTTTCAGCTGCTTTGAATAGTGCTGTGGCCGTAGGTGGGCAGACGCCCGTCGGAGTCCCTGGTCCTCTTCTCCGGGTCTCAGCTAGGGGTAGACGCTGGGTCTTGTGGTCTTTCTGCTCACTTGCGGAGGGACTGCTCCACTGTTTCCCCCACAGGTGACAGGGCCTCGCCTGCAGATAGGTGGCAGAGCCTGACCTTCTCTGGCCACACCCATCCCAGCCTCGGGTTGGCCCTTCTGCGCGGCCCCTCCCAGGAGAGCTCGCCCCACACTCTGGGAAGGCCCCTCAGGACAGGGGTGCTGAGCCCACCTGAGCAGGGCTCCAGGAGGGAGAAGGCACTCCCTGGGCCTCTGAGGAAGACGGAGGAGAGAGCCCAGGCAGGCGTGTACATGGGAGCCGCAAGGTGCCCGCGGCTGGCAGAGTGGCCTCCGCAGTTAACGTGGCAGGGCCTGGGCTGCAGTCCATGGCCGGCCTCCTTGCTGAGTGCTGGCCTGCAGGGACTCACTCGTCCCTGTGCCGACCCCGCCACACAGATGCACAGACCGAGGCTCGCAGAGGCCAGCTCCGTCACTGGGCACCGCAGAGGCTCCGGAGGGAGGCTCCTGCCCACCAGCTCATGCAGCCTCTCCAGGCCCAGGAACTGGGCTCCCTGGACACAGAATCACTAGCTCCCACACCAGAGCCAGGAAGAGTGGGACTCGCACTCAGGCCTGACCCTGCTTCTTCTCTCCCTGGTCACAGCTCGCTTCCTCAGCTGGGACACGGGGAGATAGAAAACCGCCCGCTTCCTGCTCACAGACTCGGCCGTGAGTCCATGAGGGGTGCATGCAGTGTCTTAAGACAGCTGCAAAAGCGCAGATGTGGAGGGCAGCTCAGCCCTGTCCCCGAGGACTGGGACACAGGGGAAGGCGCATCGGTAGGAGACAGGGTGAGGGTGCTGGCCCAGCTCGGTGCTGGCCCTCTGTCTCCAGCTGAGCCTCTCTCCTCTGGGCTGGGCTCCTTCCCTGCAAAGAGGGAATTGGGGACCCCCAGGCACACCAAGAGGCAGCGTCAGCCTGCCTCTGGCCCGAGAGCAAGGAGAGCTGGCTCAGCCGAGAGGCCACTAACTGTCCCCTCTGTTTTTCACTGTTTGAAGAGACACTTGTCACCTGAGGAGTTCCAGGAAGTGTTCGGGATGAGCATGGAGGAGTTCGACCGCCTGGCGCTGTGGAAGAGGAATGAACTCAAGAAGAAAGCCCTGCTGTTCTGAGGCCGCCAGCCCTCACTGCGGGCCGCACCGGGCAGAGTCGGGGGACCCCGCAGAGCCACACGACCCTCCACCCCACACCTTGCCGTGGCTTCTCTGTGTCAGTGGGATGGGCGGGGCCCCGGGGCAGCTGGGCTGGGCAGGACGAGGGCCCCAGCAGGGCAGCCCCTGACCCGGAGAAGCTCCGCCTCTAGTTTAGGGCCACGCCCCCTAGCTTGACCCCTCTCCCCAGCTGCGGCTTGGCTTCCGGGCGAGTGTCCAGTCAGTGGTGCCCACCTTTCTGGCTTCCCCAGGGTGCCTGGCACTGGGGCGCAGAGGTGGCCAGGGCATGTGCTGTGAGAGGGCTCTTCAGTGACAGACGCCGTCAGAGCCAGGTGGCCCAGCCTGGCGGGCGGCAGACTCACAGGCCAGGGAGGAGAGCAGCACCGAGAGCCGGGCAGTGCCGAGCGCGGGGTGTGCCAGGTCCACGCCTGTCCACGCCTGGTGTCTTCAGGACTGAGCGTCCGCCGACAGGCACCCGCACAGCACTCCAGGCAGGCCCCTCCAGCCCCAGAGGCCTAAGTGATACCTTTCAAGGAACACAGAAGTTTTTATTTTTAAAAAAGTATCGCATATACACACAAGGTGACACACACGCAGAGTGTAGCTTTGCGTCCCGGTGAAGGGGAGCACCTCTGCCTTACGCCCCATTGTGTGGGCCCCCGTGGCCCCCGCTCGCGGCGTCCCCGATAGACAGGACTCCTTGTCTGTTTCCTCTTGTCTTTCCCTGTGTGTGTCACGCAGACGCCCTGAAGACAGACCCTCTGAGTGACGCTGTGTGTAAGTACGTGTGACTCGTGTGACTCGTGGCTGCCACTGCTCCTTGCCCTCATTTTCCCAAGTCTCCCCCAGTGGCTCTGGAATAAAGGTCTCCTCGTAGCCAGCCTGGTCCCCTGTGGCCTCCAGTGCACCGTCCTAGTGGTGGCCAGCGGTGTCCCACCTTGTGCACTCTAAGACAAACCACACTCTTGGGGACTCTGTGCTCGGCACCTCCCCAACACAGGCACCAGACACTTTTGGGGGACAGGGTGGAGACACTGTCTCCTCCAACCGTGAGGCCAGCAGAGCATGGGCTGGAGGGAGCAGAGGCTGGCTGACCGGCTCCCCAGGTGACACAGACTGTGTCTGCATTGACTGGCGGGTAGGGGCTGACGAGGTGCGATGGAAGGTTGATGGACACGGGGTCAGTTTCTGGTCCTGTGTGTCCTGCCCGGTCCGGCCCATGAGTCATTCTCCCTCAGCTTCCTCACGGCCCTGGCCACACCAAGTTCCACTTGGCACTTGGCTTCCCACCAGCCCAGCTGCACCGCAGAGGGGGACTTTTAGCTCCTAATATGCTTCCTAATATGCTTCCTGCCATTTAGCAATCCGAGCCTGCGCAACTGGAAACCCCCATCTCCTCCCTCACCGGTGTCATGTCTGGTCCCAGGAAGCCTGGGATAATAAAAGACGACCTACTGTAACTCGTCACAGTACAGAGCCCCTTGTGTCGCGCATGCATGCCTTCTGAAGGTGCGAGGCCTCTTGCAAACAGCGCCAAGGCAGCAGCTGTGGGCATGCACACGGCGCAGAGCCAGGCCCCAGGAGGGACCCGGGATCTGTAACAGCAATGAGTGGGGCCCCCCACCCACAGGCAGCGCCCGGTCTGGCCTCAGCTGGCTCAGGAGTATTCCTCAGCCCCTCCCCAGGCTGTGCCAGGTGCCAGTGGTCTTGATGGGTCGGGCCTGGCTCCTGCCTGCCCCAGGGCAGGTAGAGGAGACGAACCAGGAGACTGCATGTCCTCTGTGGGGAAGGCCATGGTGTGCCCATGTGTCCCTTGTCCAACCCGAAGCCCACCAGCGCTCCACAGCAACCACAGGATGGGCTCCGGGTCCCGTGCCCACCTGGAGGTGTCCTGAGGCACAGTGCCTCCAGGTCGGAGCTGCCGGCTGCACCTTGGTGGTGCTGGGAACGTTCTAGACCCTTGCTCTCACGCACGTCGCAGCCACTGTTTGAAATCCTGCTGGTGTGAATGGGGGATTTAACACAAGTTTTGAATCTTAATTCATTGAGAGCTACATAGCCACATCTGGCTAGTGGCTGGGTAGCTCCAGAGGCAAAAAGTATAGCTGCCCCCTCCTGAGCTGGAGCCCCAGGAAGGCCCCGGGGTCTGCCCCTCGGGTGCAGCGACGCGTGCTCCTGCCTGCTGCACACCCCTCTGTGCCTGACCTGGGCGTGGGGAGGCGCCCCGCGAGGTTCTGTCCTGCAGAGCTCTCAGTGGACACCAGCTGGGTGTCCATGGACTTGATTAAATTCCAACATTATCCACCTGGAGACAGGACCCCTCTCCCAGATGCCAGTCACAAGCCCCAGATGGATTTACCTGCTCTTCTGACAGGCCAGCTATAAATCAGGTCCCACAAACCCTTCTTGGGCTCCACTGATTTTCTAGAGTGGCTCACGAAACTCAGGGCACACTGGTGTTTGCCATGCAGGAGATCACCAGGGCTGCCGGTGAGGAGAGGCACAGGCCAAGGCCCATGGGAGGGGCACAGAGCACTCCCTGGGCTGCCCTCCAGGCACTGCCCCTGTCCAGCCGTCCCGGACCACATAAACACTATCCTTTTGGGTTTTATGGAGACGTCGTTGTGTAGGTAGGAACGATTACATCACTGCCGTGGGCGACCAACTCGACCCGCAGCCCTCTCCCCTCTACAGAGGCGGGGGGCGAGGGGAAAGTCCCAGCCCTCTCATCCTGCCTTGTCTTTCTTGTGACCAGCACCGTCTAGGAGCTGGCTAGTGGCCAGCCAAAGGTCAGTTCATTAGTATGCAAAAAGCACTTTGGAGATTCCAAGGATTTTAGGAGTTGTATGCCAGGAAACAGACAAGACCTAATATATATTTCACAATATCATGCCCTCTCAGCCCCAAGGCCCAAGACCAAGTCTGGCTCAGCCTCCCATGCAGGCTTAGTGTCTGCCCATAGTACCATTCTGAATCAGCGGTGCTGGGGCCTGCGTCAGGGGCCCCAGGACAGACGGGGCAAGGAAAGGTCAGAGGCAGCAGGGTCTCCTTCCTGGGCGCCTCCCCAGGCAGCCATGCCCCGCAGGCCACTGAACTCGGATCAGAGCTGCAGCAGGGAGAGAGCAGGGCAGTCCCACAGCTGGTCTTAGTGTTTGGCTCACAAGTGACATGTGGTGCCTCTAGTCACAGCCCCTTGGCCAGAACTGCAAAGAGGCGCAGGAAGCAAGCTCCCATGTGTCTGAGAAAGGCTGGGCCCCAGGCTGCGTGGCTGGCTCGATGGCAGGGGTGCACAGGGTCTTATCCCTGACCGAGCTTCAGCGCCTGGGGGCTGTTCTTGTGAATCCCTCTGGAGTCCTCAGCTGCCCTGGCTACTGCCTTCTGCAGGGGCCACCCACTGGGTCCTCTATGTAGACCTTCCCTAGCACAGGAAGGTCCATCAGACCTCCAGGTTGCAGCCACACACAGCCCCTCCTGGAGGGTCTTCACCCACAGGGACCGTGTTCCACCCCATGGCCTGCTGTGCCCAGCCCAGGAAGTGGTCTGGAAGGCTGCCTCCTACAGACCCCTGAGGAGGGGTCCCGCCGCCCCCAGGAGGTCACGGGCAAGGCTGGATTCCTGGGCTTCCCCTGCGGGACACTCCACACTGTGCCCATGAGGGCGGCAGCTGGCTGTGCTCTAGATGGTAGAGGACGGTGCTGTCAGGGAGGCCTGCCCACCGGGTGCTAGGGCTGCTTCCTGTCACCCTTGGCTCTTGAGACCTCTAGACGGTCCCTCTGCAGGGGACATGAGCCTCTCCACTGCTCGCAGTCATGTCCTGCCGTCTGTCCCATGGCCTTGACCCCAGCTGCAGGCCTCCCTCCCGGCCTCCCAGGCAGCTGCCCCTCACCTTCTGGGCTGCTCCCTGCCCATGCTTTGGTCTAAGCGGCTGCAAGGGGCTAGCTCTGCTCCTGGCTGAGGTCCACCCTGCGCCCTCTGTTCCCTCCGGAGGGAACCCATGGAGCACACGGCTTCACTCGCATCACATCATTAAAACCGGACCACTCCAGGAGCTAGCCCCTCCTCTCAGAGCCCCCCTCCCTGGATCTGGTGAGTGGCCCACCCATTCCCTTCAGGCAGGGCTAACCGGTTCAGGCCTGGGCTCTGCAGAGACCTAGCTGTATGCTGTCCCTGAGCCACAGAGATGGCGGGGCACACCGAAGCTTGAAAGCACCTCTGGCAGATGGAAGAGGACAGAGACTGTACTTCCTGGGGCACCACCAGAGGTGCCAGGCTGGAATGATAGAGGCTCTCCGCCCGAGCCCGAGGTCCAGAGACCACTCGGGCTTGCTGCCCCCGCCTTCCTGCGACACCCCGAGAGTCTCTACCGCATGCCGGGGCACTGCGGCTGGTCAGTCATCTCGCTGTAGTGCAGACTGACTGAGGTCCCAGGGAGACTATTTGTTCCCTGCTCAAATCCAGGCTCCTTGCGGTCACAGCTTGCCTCCGCCTCCCTCTCCAGCCTCCTTCCTCCCCCTCCTCTGGCACCCTTGCTCTTAGCAGGTTCTTCTGACCCCACCTCCCTCCCAAACCCTGTGGCCTTTGCAAAGCCTCCAGCTGCCCGGAACGCTCCATCCGACCAGCTCCTGCGCCTCCCTCAATACCCTGCTGAGTCGCCCTCTCCCCACAGAGACTCCCGTGATCCGACTTCCCTCTCAAGCTGTTACATCCAAATATCCCAGAACAGACATAAGTGAGACCCGTCCTTGACCTCCAGGACTGACCACAAGCCCACAGAGACGGCAGAGCCATAGTCACTGGCAACCAGGGCCGCTCTGCTGGCGTGGAGGGAGGGCGCATGGGAAGAAGCTGGCAGGAGCAAGGCGGGCGTCTGGGCGGCCTCCAAGGTAACACCAAGTTCCCCTGGAGCTGAGTCCACAGGGGTGAGTGGGGTCAGCCAGCAAGAATGGGGGGAGGGCCTTCCAGGCAGGGGAGGCGGCAGGCCAGCCCAGGCCTGAGGACAGGAAGCTGCCTGGCGCATCCAGGAGCCAGGCCAACATGCCGGTGTGAGTCAACCCCTTCCTGGTGCTCCACGGAGGCCTGCCGTGCCTCTGGGAGGCCTCCTCCCACACACTCAGGATCAGCCCTGCGCCCTGCCCGGCCCTGCTGGCTCCTTCCCTGCCCACCCCAGCCCCGCGCCCTGCTGGTGCTTGCCACCCGCCCTCAGGGTGGTGTTGGGGTCTACCCGCTGACTGTGCTCGCGTCTGCCTGGCTCTGCCGCCCACAGCTGTCGCCCTCCGGGCCTGGGGGCAGCTCAGTGCACTCTTCACGCTCAGTGCACTTCATCCACGGGGCCTGGGCACTCATTCTCCTGCAGGGCCTGTGATGGCAGCTAAGCTGGCTCACTGGCAAGGTTCAGTGGACTGCTGGTGGGCAGCAAGGTCGCCACACATGCCTCAGTGACCACCTGTCCTCCCACCTGGACACCCTGGAGCAGGTCAGTGGCAAGCTGGAGGTGAAGATCTGCAACATAACAAAAGCAGGGCCCAGGCCTGCCCACAGCTACAGCCACTCCCTCGGGACCATCAAGTTGTGGGAGGAGACTCCTGGAGCCAGCATTAAGAACTCTGGGATTGTCCTGCAGATGACAGCAACCTTCGGGCAACAGATGACTGTGCCGGGGTTTGAATGTGGATAGTGCTCCCCAAAAGTCCATATGTAAGTCCTAGGTCCCCAAGGTAACACTATCGGGACGTGCTGTGGACCTTTCAGGTCCTTAGGTCGTGGGGTTGTGCCCTCAAAGGGGACTGTGAGACCTCAGTCTGTCTTCTCTCTACTTCCTGGCTGGCGACATGAGCAGTTTGTTATGTCACCCCTCCACCAGGAGGTACCACGCTCATGAGAGGCCCACACCAATGGGGTCGTTTAATTTTGGATTGGAAGCTCCAAATCTGTAAGTTAAACAAATCCTCATAATTAGCTGTCCAAGGATTTCGCTGTAGTGCTGTGAAGCTGACTACTGCGACTCCCAGGCCACGTGAGACTTGGAGCAAGATCTGCCACCCAACGTCAACCGCTGTCAAAAGGTTCAGGGCAGGCTGACCCGCGCCGGGATTGGCCTGGAGATACAGGTCAAACACCTGCTGTAGAGCTGGACGACCCAAAAAAGAACCACCAGGAGGAAATGAAATCATTTCCCTGCGGCCCAGGTGGGTGGCCAAGTCAGCGTGGCTGTGAATGAATTCTGCCCAGACTTGGACCTCGTGGAGATCTGAGTGACATGGGAAGAAAACATGAAGTCGAGCTTGAGAAGAGCTGGAAGGGCGCCAAGGCCAGGTTACCAGTCAGACCCCGGAGAGGGCTCCGGAAGCGGCTAGCCTCACCACGCGGCTCTGGATGAGCGAGTCTGAGTCACTGGCTTGCAGGTACCCGCCAGGGACTTGGGATCCAGCGCAGTCAGCTCGGCATGAAAGCCACCTGGAAGTCATGCTGGAAGAGTGGAGGCCACTGGTGTAGCTTTCTCAGAGCTGTTCGCGTGAAGTTTTCTTTTTAGAATACCTTTTAACATAATCTGATCTATTAATGGATTGTCTAAAATTAAACCATCTTTGCATTACTGGGAAAAATTCTGTCTGGTCATGATTTATTGTTCCTTTTATTATTATTACAATAGAGTATACTAATAGGTATTAGACAATGATGATGTCCCCTATTATTCTGTTTTTTGACGTGCTGTTGAGTTCTTGGCTGATGTTCTATTTCAGAACTTGACTTCAATACTTACAGGTGAGAGTGGTCTATGGTTCAATGTCCCTCACAGAGGTCTCTAGAAAGTGTGGACGTTGGTATCTTCTTCAGACTTTGAGAAAATCATTAAACTCTTTTTAAAAAAAAAATATTTATTTATTTGCTTTTAGTTGTACACAATGCATTTATCTTTACGTGGTGCTGAGGATCGAACCCGGGCCGCGCCCGTGCTAGGCGAGCGCTCTACCGCTGAGCCACATCCCCAGCCCCAAACTCTTTTTCAAAAAGCAAAAACCAACCAACCATAGGAAGTGGAATTATATAAATGAACTCAACATGCACATATCGCTTAAATTAGAAAAACAGCCGTTTTCCTCCAAGTCCCTGATGGCACTTACCGTGATGCCACGCTCTTGGCAAAGGCATGTGCGGATGGACCTGGTGAGAAGGCTCAGGGGTCTCACTCTGGGCAGCCAGCCCATCTCATCCGAGCTGACCTGGATGTCATCGGCCACTGTGAGAAAGAGACCTCCATGCACAGCTCCCGCCTGTGCCGCTGGGATGGGGACCTGCAGGCCCTCGTCTCTGCCCTCTCACCTGCAGACTTTCCTTGGCATGTGGCCTTTCCATTCTGTCCCTGCATTTGGGTTTTGTCCTCTCCCTCTGGCCAGCGTGCGGGTGTCTTTCTTCTGTCATTATTTCTGAATATCAGAGAAGTTTCTGTTTTCCCTGAAAACGTAATCCAATCTGAAATATTGATAATACCAATCTGGAAACCAGCATCATATAGGTAAAACAGAACTCCACAGCGTGTACCGTTTCTTCCCTGATTGTCCGACCAGCTCCATGCTGGCTGCCTCCTGCAGGCCGTCCTCAGCTCCCAGAGCTGGTCCACTGTCTGGTGGGCCTCTGCAAAGGCCCACTCAGCAAGACAGCTTCCTTCTCCAAAGCCTGCAGGTGAAACTTCTCTCTCTAGTACACTTGCGGGGACTCCTACATAACGGAAAATGAACATGAAGGTGACACCCCATCACCACTGCCACCTTCCAGGGCAGAATGGAGACACAGGTTCTGCCTGCTCTCAAGATTGCAGGGATTACACGAGGGCATGGATCATGGGGGGCACCTTGGGGTGTGGCTGCCACAGCTGTACCTGGTGGGGGGTGGCCATGAAGCCTTCCTGGAAAGTGACTTTAAGGGTGAGACTGGAAGGGTCAGTAGAAGTTGGTCAGGCATGTGGAGGAGAGTGTGTCAGGTTGGGCCGTGCAACGAGAGCTGGGGAACGATGCCCTTCACAGTGACGGGGTCACTCCCTGAAGTCTTCTTTTCCTCATCAGTGGGGACATCCCAAGCCACAGTGGGGTCCAGGCTGGATGGGGGTGGGGAAGCTTCTTACCTTCATGGAGGAATTGGCTGGAACTTGGAGGAAAACTCAGGCTTTGAGCAGTGTGCCTGAGTGTGTGTGTGTGTGTGTGTGTGTGTGTGTACACGAGTATGCGTGGGTGTATGCATGTGTGTGAAGGGCAGTGGTCTGGGTCAGCCCCTGTCACCATCAACACCTGTCTGCTCACCATCCTTCCTGCCAGCCTTCCTGGCCTGCCCTCAGGATGCCAGCTCCTATTCTGCACACACCAGTGAATCAGAGTTTGTCCCTGCTGGGTCCTAGAGAGGTCACCTCACCAGAGCAGAGGTCTACAAAGATGGAAAAGTCCAGCAGGGCCGTAAGGCGGTGGCCCGGGTGCTGTGGGAAAGGGGAGGACTGGGTGGGTGTGAGTGGGGCGGAGAGGCTGTTGACCTGGAGAAGCATGTGGAGGAGCAGGCCGGGGTGCTGGACGAAGCACTTGTTCTGGCCATGAGTAGTTTGAGATGCCTCCTGCAAGTCCAGCTGAGGTCTGCAGGAGGTCAGGGCTGGAGGGATCTGGCAGAGAACAGAGCATGTGATTGGTGTTTGAAGCTAGTGACAGTGAGACGTCCTGGAAAGGTGTCCATGCAAACAGGCCGCTGGCTCCAGCTAGGGGACACCCTACCATATCAGCTTGGGCAGAGAAGTTGGGGGTGGGTCCTAGAGGCAGAGGAGAAGCAGTGAGTGCAGTAGAGGAGAGCTCTCGCAGAGCTCAGGTTACACCAGGACAGGCTTCACAGACTGGTACTTGGGTAAATGGGGGTAGCAGGTGCAGAGAAGGGGGCATTTCAGGCCGGGAATGGCCAATGTAAAAGCTCTGAGGCCTGGAACGATGCCCTTCATAGTGATGGGGCCACTCCCTGAAGTCTTCTTGATTAGTCCTGGGCTCCTGGCTCCTTTATTGTAGTGGCACCCCCTCCTCCACAGAAAATCTTAATCTTAAGCTGCTTTTATGTGAGCTTCTGCAGACTGTGAACTTCTGAGCCCCTCTCCTTACACGCTGGGTAAAAAGTTCTGAAACTGCCAGAATTCGGGGTTTAGGGGGGGGTTGACTGATTAAAGCAGACGCTTTGCCCTCTGACCCTGGCTATAGCCAAATAAACCTGGGTTCTGTTCCTATTTGGTGTCTTGCCTTGTCTGTCCCCTGCAACATTTTCAGACATTAAAGTGAGATGGAGGAATGGTCCTGCCTGGCAGAACTCATCAAAGGAGGCCCAAGTTCGCTTTCATTCCATTGCTAAGGAACACCGGCATGCTTTGAAATGTTTGCTGAATGACTAAAAGGCAAACGATGGAAGGGGACTATGTAACTTTGGGCACCAGGTGATCTTGCTTCTTGGGTCTCAGCTTCCATTTGTCTTTCGCTCTCAGTCCTACAACCTGGGTTCCGGGTTTGGGGTGAGCACTGGCTGCCAAGCCCAGTCCCACAGGGCACGTACAGAGCCCTCCAACAGCGCCCAGGCCAGCCTGCAAGGCCCCGCCCTGACTCCCTTTGTTCCGAGGCCCCGCCCCCTCTGGGATGCTCTCTTCTTATTGGCCGGGGGGCGGGCCCGGGCCTCGGCCGCGGGGCGGGGCGCTGCAGCGGGCGGGGCTGCGCGCGCCTGCGCAGTGTCGGCGGCCGCTGCCCCGCGCCGGCTGCAGCCCCGCGCGGAGCGGCGGAGCGGGGAGCTTGCCGAGGCGGAGGGCCCCGCCCCGGCTCCATTGTTGAGGCGCCGTGGCTCTGCCGTCTGCCGCTGCGGGCTGCGCTCTCTCGGCCGGCGCCCGGGCGGGAGCGGCGCTGCGAGGCGCGGCCTGAGGTGAGGCGGGCGGCGGGGCCCGCGGGGTGGCGGGCGGGGCGGGGGTCCCGGGCCGGGGCGGCCGGCCGTGGCGGGTCCCAGCGGGCGCCGCCCTGAGCTGCGGGCCGGGCCGGGGCGGGACCGGGCCGGGGACCCACCGGGCCGCCGGGCCGTGGCGCGGCCGCGCACCCGGGCATTGTTTCGCCTCAGGGCGGCACCGAGGCCCCGCGCCTGCGGCGACCCGCGCGTGGGTCCCGGTCGCCCCGCGCGTCGGGCTCGGCCATCGTCCCCGCGGGTCAGTGAGGGCGGCCGCGGGCCCGCACGTGGGCTCGCTCCCTGCCCTGCGGTCGAGTGGCAGGTTCGCTGGCGTTTGTGCCACCGAAGGCGCTCTGTGGACCAGCGCGGGGGCCCGGGTCGCCGTCTGTCCTTGAGGGTGACAGCGTGGACCTACGCGTGGGAGCCTTGTCTCTCTTGTCCCACCGCGGTGAGAGCGTTTTCAATCTCAGTGTGTCATTGAGACTGACAGCGTGGACCTGCGCGTGGGGCCCGGGTCGCCGTGTCCTACCCATGGTGTGAGTGGCTCACTCTCAGTGTGTCTTTGAGGGTGACAGCGTGGACCTGCGCGTGGGGTCTTGTCTCTGTGTCCCACCGTGGTGTGAGCGGCTCACTCTCAGTGTGTCTTTGAGGGTGACAGCGTGGACCTGCGCGTGGGATCTTGTCTCTGTGTCCCACCGTGGTGTGAGCGGCTCACATCTCAGTGTGTCTTTGAGGGTGACAGCGTGGACCTGCGCGCGGGGCCTCTGCCCCGCCCGCTGTGGCTTGTGGGGCTGTGGTCCCTTTTCGCCACCAGCTGTGTGTTGGGGGCGGTGCACCCGCGGGGTGCGCCAGGCTGTGCGCGGGGGCGGGGGGCGCAGTTGGCCCAGGGCGGACGCACTGTCGACCGCTCTTTGATTTATTATTTGCAGAGAGAGCAGCTGCGGGAGCGGTAGGCTGAGCTCCCCCTACCCTAACCGGTCCCCGGGGAGCGCCGGGTTGTCACAGCGGCTGGGACCACGTCTGATTGCTGAGTTTCCTGCTCGACAGGGAGGCTTGGCGGTCTGGGGGCGGGCTGTGATTGGAGGGAGCAGAGCCCCTTTGCCCAGCGCTTCTTGATTTCTTCCGTTAGTACTAGGAAGAAGGAGGAAACACACACACACACACACACACACACACACACACACACACACAGACTGGAAAGCCAGATTTAACTTCATAGCTCAGCGCCTGGAGAGGGGAGGAAACTCTCCCAAGAATTCGGCGGGCTGGAAAATGCTTTTGAAGCAGGAGGATCCACACCCAGGGAAAGAGGCCAAGGCAGTTACAGTTGGAGGTCAGATTTATGAAGTCAGCGCTAGGGTGAGGTTGTGAGAGGGGGAACCTCCCATCTGGGATGGAGGGGAAGACCTGAAGCTGTCCCTAGGTCCTCTGTGTTTCCCAGCAGCTAAGTAAAGTGGGATCATTTACCCATTCATCAAACGTTTGAAAACACCTATTATGTCCCAGGGAGATTCTCCTCCCCTGTGGTGCAAAATCAGGCAAGACAGCAGCTCCTTTTTTACGGAGCATTATGGTTGAGGGATAACAACAGCAGTCACAGGAAGTGCTAATGTCCAGCCTGAAACCATTTTTTAACAAGAGATGGTGTCCACACATAACTGGTCTACAAGACAAAGTTGTGCTGATCACCTAGCTGCCACTATTGCAAGATCCATATTAAGCTTAGGGCCCTACATAACCTGTTCTGTCCTCACCTGTGCTGCTCGCCCCAGCTCCAGTCACTCAGCTCTTGCTTGCCCATTGCTTTTAGTGGTACCTGATCTTAGAAGCCCTCCCTGCCTGAAGTCCTATCCTTCAGGTGCATATGGTCTTCGGGGACAGCGTGGGTTTGGGCAGTACGTGGTTAACTGCAGCACCGCTTAGAATATGCTCTGATAGGGAGGCACAGTTTGTGTCCCGAGCAGCGAAGAGGTGCAGCCAGTGAGGTCCTGTTTCTGTACCCTGAATCCAGTCTTTCGTGTTATTGTAAACCTGCAGATCCTTGACTCTCCAAAGGGCTGGCTTTAGATTAATTTTTTGCTGTTATTTCCTAGTGTCTTTTGCATAGCACAGAGTACTTGATTAGAATTTATTGATTCTAAATTTGGGTCTGGAATCAATTTACTCTTTGCTCTCGTGAGTCTGCCTCATTTGGGCTTTAGATTCCTCACCTTTGAGGGTCTTAAACCAGTTAATTTCTAAGACCCTTCTCAGCCTTAAACCTTTTATTCTTTCAACCAAAGTTCTCTCAGTGGCAATGGTACAAATGGTAGAGATGTTTGAAAATGTGTTCTAAAGGAAAAGCTCCTTTTCTTTTTTTTTTTTAGTTTCTTTTGAACAAGAGTCATTGCATGGTGTATACTATCTCAGTGTTAAGGACAAGCATCTATGATGGCCCTAAGTAACCTTTTGGTGTTGTGTATTCTTCACAAGTATGTGATACTTGCAACATCTTAATTGTATCACATTAGTTTGTTTTTTTCCTTTATGAAATTGTCAGGGCAGATCTTTTTTTCAGGAGCATTTTGTCAATTTTTAATATGAAGCCTGCCAACTCTAGGCTTTTCTGTGTCCCAATTCATAAGAGTTTTTATTTTGGAGAATCTGAAATAAATAGAATTTTGAGACTGCCTCAAGTAGCATCTACTTTATATAGCAGCTTAAAGCATAGTTTAAAATTACAACTTGCAAAAAGTTGCATCATATGTTAAATGACTTATAAGGGAACTCCAATTCTAAGGAATGTAGAAGCCAACCCTTTAAGACACTAACCCCCTTTTTCAATTTATCTATTTGGCGAGGGGGAATTTTGGTGTGCTTGAGTTTCTTCAAGCCACATGTCCACATGTCTCTGTAGAAAGGGTATACAATTTCCTTTTCCAGTCTTAGTTATTTGGATGATTACAGGGATTAAAAAGAGACGATAGCTATTTGGTCAAGTAGTGATGCTACTCTATTATGATTTTAACCAAATAAGTAGCACTTTTTCCTTTTTTCTTGATTTGCGTTGTTTTCTTAATTAAAAAAAGGTTATTTGTTGTATGCTCCAGGTGGTTTGTTTAGTTAGGGAATCTCACTTTAGAAAAACTGGATTGGATTTTCTTCGTGGTTTTCTTAGAATTTATTAATGTTTTAACTGAGACTTAAACTCGTTAATTCTTGTTCTTCACTGAGAATGTTTGTTGTTTGTACCAGGCTTGATTTTTATGTTGATTCAATGAAAAGGGGTCTTGTGAAAGGGATGCGTGGGGGGTGGAGGAGATAGATTTTGAGGTGTACATTTCAGAACTGGCCTCTGTGCTCTTGCCCAGGGCTGGGATAGAGAATGTGACTCACCCACCCCTGGAGCACTCCTTGGTTTGATGCCATTGGTGTGGTGTCTGAGAGATGGCTGTGGCTGCCAGGAGTGTCTTAAACAATGATGGTGTGTCCCCTTCTTCAGATTGTGGTGATTCTATAAATCATCTTGTTTCCTTTAAGTATTTTTTGACTAGAACTAGAAATTCAGAGATCTTTTTTTCTTAGACTGTAGGTCTAAGTCTTTGTTTCACGCTTCACCCCTGCCTACCTTGCCTGCCCAGTGGTTTTCTCTTTCTTTTCCATTGTCAAGTTCTGATTATGTAGATGTCTATTACTGCAGGCCGCTCAAAACCTTTTTGATAGCCGGGCGTGGTGGCGCACGCCTGTAATCCCAGCACTTTGGGAGGCTGAGGCAGGAGGATCGTGAGTTCAAAGCCAGCCTCAGCAATGGCGAGGCACTTAGCAACTCAGTGAGACCCTGTCTCTAATAAAATACAAAAAAGGGCTGGGGATGTGACCCAGTGGTCCAGTGCCACTGAGTTCAATCCCCGGTACCAAAAAAAAAAAAAAAAAAAAAAAAAAAACCTTTTTGAATGCTGACAGGATATAAATAAGAAGAGTATATTAAGGATAGCTTACACTAGATCTTTTGTTGAGGGGACTCAGTTAGAAACTAGCTTTGAAAGTCTTTTATTAAGTCCAAGTTCTCTTCTGAACTTCAGTTCTGTCATCCATAAGGGACATTAGCTGTTAGAAATGCCTGTTCTGCTTAACTCAAGAGATTTTCTGAGGACCAAATGAAACTATGAATGTAACAGAATTTTCTAACTTGTAAAGTATTGTGTTGACAAAGGTTAATAAAACTACATCATTAATAATTTAATGCATCCGTGTTTTTCTTTAAAACTCTTTTGATATTCTGTAGATCTTTAATATGTGTGTGTTAGGCAACTTCATTTATAGTTTTAATTGGCCAATGTTGTTTGATATGCATTCTGGGATTTCATCAAGTTCATGTTGAGTTACCATTCACCTTTTGTAAACAAAGTTATTGAATGTGCACAATTGAGCTTTGATAATCTCTCCAACTGTTTACCCCTCCCACAAGCCTTCTTTTAGTGAAGCATGATTTCTTTCTTAACATTTTGGTTCCCAGGTGAGCTGTCTTGAGGTTGGGGAAGGCGGGGGATGAGGAGGCCAAGGTGGGGAGGGCATTCACCTGTCGGTATGTGAAGCAGCAGCGCCAGTGAGCTGCCTGGCTGTGGCACCATGGAGGGTGGGGGTGTCCTCTCCTTAAACCCCTTCTAGAGCTGTTTGTGAGTGACCAGCTTTTCTTGCCCTCTTCCCTTTGTCTTCACCACCTTCTGCTGAGGGCTTCTGATACCCTAGATGTCAGCAACAGGAGGAACATGAAGACTAATGAACCTGGCACTGGGCTTCAGAGAACGTACGTTTTCTTGATGCAGGGTTGCAGTGACTCATGGGAAGAGGGGTGCTCCCAGGCAGTGGGAAAAGCAAACCTGGATATTTCTCAGTGGCTGTGTCTTGGCAAGTGCTGGGAGAGGTTCCTCTGGGTGATTGGGGGCCAGGTTGGTGAATGCACACCTGTATTTAGTCCCCTGGGTGACACTTGGAGTTTTCAGTAAGACAGGTATTGGTAGGTATATAAGTTAAAGGAAAAGCTTTTGTAGGCATTCTGAGAAGTTTATAATTCCCCAAATCAATGTTTGTCAGGACAAATCTATAGTCCTTTGTTTTGGGTGGAATATGACCCTGCCTTTTGATTTAAGGAAGTCAGAAGACTTTTATCAATGCCCACATTGTCTCAGACACTCTGTTAGGAATTTTTTTTATCAGTATCAGTATCAGTTTTCTACAGGTGCTCTAACAAATGGCCACAGTTTAATGGCTTAAAATAACATACACATTGCCTCATAGTCCTGTAGGTTAGAAGTCTGACCTGGGTCTCACTGGGCAAAAATCAAGGCATCCTCAGACTTTTGTCCTGCTTGGAGTCTCTGGGGAAGGATTGCTTCCAGGCTCACTCAGGTCCTTGGCTGAATGGAATTCCTTGCAGTTGTGGGACCAGGTCTCTGTTTCCTTGCTGGCTGCCAGCTGGAGACCACCTTTAGCTCCAGAGGCCTCTTTCTGATCCCTGCACATGACCCCTCAGCTCAGAAGCAGTGAGGACTGTGGAATCCTGTTCAAGTTATTGATCCCCTCCTCCCCAGTCTCATTGTTCTTCTTCCCAGAGAGTCTTCAGCTTCTAAATGCTGATGTGACTAGATGGGGCCACTTAGGAAATCCAGGAAAATCTCCCTATCCCATTATGACATGTAAGGTGACGTAGTCCCAGGTTCCAGGGATTATGGCCCTGATGTCCTCGGGGGCTGTCGTCTATCCACCAGAATAAACTGATCCTCTTATTACAATATCCTATGTGATTGTTAAGGCATCAAAATTTTAAGCAAATTGTCAGGAATGTTAAGAGCCCTCTTAAAGGACAAACTGTTTGGACTTGATGTGGGGCTGTTGGTGAGGTTGACAGTGTGGAGGCAGTTCTGTCAAAAAAAAGAGCGTTTTGGTGTCTTTTTGGGGCCTTTGAGTGGGCTGTCCTACTATAGACATTATGCCATTAGATATTAGACTAATTCCTCCACTGGAAGGAGCCCTGTGTGGGGACTTGGGGACTGCGCCTGCTAAAAGAAGAAGGCTCCTCCTGGGATAAAAAGTACATGATTCCGTGTCTGTTTCTAGAATGGACACTGTAATTCACATTCCTGGGTTTCAGAGCCTTGGATTGTTTTGAGGTATAAGAGCCCAGTAAACAAGGTTTGCACCTTCATCAAGGCTAGCAATCGGATGAATCTGGAAGGAATCAGAAACAGCAACTGATGGTCACCAAGTGTTTTAAGACCAATCATGACCTCACTTGACCATGCAGGAGTTTTTGATAGTTTTTCATTTTTTTTTTTTTTCCTGCATAGTAAATTACAGGCTCTGCTCTGAGATAAATTTCCTTTAAGAAACCAGAATCTGGGCTGGGGTCTGTTTCAGTGGTAGAGCACTTGACCAGCACACACAATGCCCTGCTTCCAGGCCCAGCACTACAAACAAAAATGAAAACCAAAAGCAGAACAAGAAACTGGAATTTATAATCCTCAGGTATTTAACCTGGCCTTCAGAAAGTTATAAAATTCTGTATAAAAGTTTGTGTGCATGTGCCTGTGTGTGTTTACTAGGAGAGGATTTATAGCTTTCTCTACATTTTCAAAGTGGTTGGATTCCAAAAAGTTAAAGAATACACCACATGGTTTAATATTCTTATTGGTCAAGTATCAGATTCTGTGTGCACGTTAAAAACCCATTTTTAACAAAGTTGTACAGGCACATAGTAAGAGTTGAAAGTTCTCCAAGGCTTAGAACAAAAACATACCAGTGGCCTGCCCTACCTTTCACCCTTCCCCACCCAACTCTGAGCCCCAGAGGCCGTCACTCAGCATTTTAATTCTTTCTTTTAGAGAGTGTGTGTGAAGCATCTGACTATGGAAGGAGAGGATTTAGGTCTTTTATCCTGTCCCCTGCTCCTGCTCCCTACTTCTTTGTCCCCTGGCCTCCTAGGATAATTGTATGATATTGTGAAAGAGTAAGAAATCTACCTTTGGCCTTTGTTCTGGTTCCTGGCCTAGAGCTCCTGAAGTGCTTTGTAATTTCCTGAGTGACAGGGGCAATAGGAGCATCTTTTCTCGTAAATTTGGTCTTAGTACCCAATTCCTGACAAAAGAACTTCTAAGCCCTCAGAATCACTGGAGTGATAAGGGTGTATCTTATATAATAATGAGATAACTGGTGGCAGGCCGACCCTAGACGGCTTCAGGCTGGAGACTGGCTGCCAGAAAGACCAAGGCATGATTAGAGGGTTAGAAATTTCACCCCACCCTCCCCTCCAGCTAGGGGAGGGTGCAGTGGCTAGAGGCGGATTGATTTGAGCCATCAGCCTACATCAAGAAGCCTCCACAGAGCCCCCGTGAGTCAGGAGGGCTCCGGGCTGGAGAACCAGGAGGCATAGTGCTCGCGCCCCAGCTTGTGCCCTGTCCTCTGGGTTCTTTGGCCGCCCCTGAGTTGTGTCCTTCATAATAAATTGGTGATAGAAAACTGTTTCCCTGAGCTCTGTGGGCTGTTTTAGCAAAATCTTGAGCCCAAGGAGGGGTTGTGGGAAGCCGGGGTGGGTAGCTAGTTGGTCAGAAGGATGGGAGACCTGGGCGAGCTGCTGTTGAGCTGCTGTTCTGAAGAGGGGAAGAGTCCCTGGTGGACCGGGACCTTCACTTGTGGGATCTGACGCTGATCAGAGTTGATTGGAATTGTAGGACACCCAGCTGGCCCCACAGTGGGTTGGTGTGGGAAAACCCATGCACTTGGTGTTGGAAGTATTTTGTGGGTCAAAGTAGGTCACAGTGATTATTTTAAATTTTTTGGTCAAACAAATATTCAGCAGCACTTACTGTGATTATGTAAATATTATTTATGGATGAGATGGTCTATTTTGATCACATTTCTTTCACAGTTTTTTTTCTGTTTTCTTGAGTTAACAATTGCCCTTTGTGTGTGGGGGGGGCTTGTTTTGCCTTTGTTTTTTGGCTTTGTTTCTATCTGTCATTTATTCACCTTCCTCCCAAGAATGCAGGGCTCTTCTCGAGGTGTCAGGTGCATCAGGACATCTCTCCGTTTCATCCTTCTGTAGAGTGAGTAATCCTTCCTGGGCCTTTCTTCTTTTTTTTTAATGTGAATGTACATTTATTGCAGGACAATTTAAAATCATGTTTCTTATAATTATTTTAGCTGTATAACATTGAATTGCATTGCTTTAACTTTTTTTTTTTTATAATTTTTAATATGTACGACTCATAGTGCATGTATTTAGCATCTTTTTACATACACCTGGGCCTTTCTTTCTTCCTGCTCTGGCTGGGTCTGCAGCTCATTTGTCCCCTTGAGGTCTTTCTTGTCAGTCTCCTCAAGATTCCTTTTACCTCTTTCCTGGGTTGGATTCCTCCTTTTAAAAAAATTTCTTTTTGGTTGAGCAGATTTACCAGTTAACTTTCTGAAAAAAAAGTCTGTTTTGGATCTTCTGTAATGTTTAATCTTTTCCTCTCACGTTTAGCTGATAGCTTAGCTGAGTATAGAACTCTGGGTCAGAAATAATTTTCCTGTGGAAATCTGGGGGCTCTGCTCAGTAATGGTCTGTGTGCTAGGGCGATTCCTTTGCACTCAACCTGTGCTGGCCTCTGTGCGGTCCCTTCTGTTCCTGGGGTTTGGAAACTTCTTGACAGTCACACCATGTGTGAGCAGTTTTCACTCATAGTGTGGGGACGTGGGCTGTTCCCTCTGCAGCCCCCCTCCTAGGTTCTGAGCACCAGTTCTGCAGAGACCTTTCTGCCCAGAGCACTGGGAGCTATGCCCTGAGGGCAGTGTGGGGGGAGGGCTCCCAGACTCACCTGCTTTTGTTTTCCTTTCAGGAGATTCCCCAACTTTTGTTCCGGGTCCTGTTTTGACTTTTTTTTTTTTTTTTGTTAAATTGTAGATGGAGACAATACCTTTATTTTATTCATTTATTTTTACGTGGTGCTGAGGATTGAACTCAGTGCTTCACACATGCTAGGTAAGCACTCCTACCACAAGCTACAGCCACAGCCCTGTTTTGACATTTTTGTTGCTATATATTTCTTAAAATATTTATTTATTTACTTTTAGTTGTACACAATGCAATGCATTTGTGTTTACGAGGTGCTGAGGATCGAACCCGGGCCACGCACGTGCAAGGCGAGTGCTCTGCCGCTGAGCCACAACCCCAGCCCTTGTTGCTATATTTTAAGTGTTAAGAAATCCTCTGTAGAATCTGAAAATACATATAAAATATGTGTGTGTATGTATATCCTTCTTATTTCAGACTTTTTAAAAAGGTATTTTATTTATTTCTTAATTTGTAAATAAGATCATATGCATTTATGATGTGCAGCGTGTTAAGCCTGCCTGCTCTGTGGCGTGGTCAAGGCAAGCAGGTAGCGCACGTCTCTTCCCGCCCACCCGCACTGCTGTCCACTGCTGTGCCCTGCAGCTCCGGGCTCCCTTTGGTCGTCTATACATCCTAGAGGAAAGGTCTCCTCTGTAGTGACTCTTTGGCTTGCCTGTTGAATACAAGCATTTAACAGGAGTTTCAGGACACTGCCACAGTTTGAAGGGAATGCCCCTTTCCCTCGCTCTGTTCTCTAACGTGGAAGGCAGGCCTACCCTGCGGAGCTGGGGCTATTAGAACATAGGCCTCGTGTGTCCTTGAGCTCCTCCCGTGAAATGTTTTTGCCCCCCTGGGGCCACACTGTAAGCCCACTTTTGCCCTCCACTTGTGTGCACGAGGTTGTCCAGCTGCCCGCTGGACTTTCTGGTGGCTGTGCCACATGAGGTTTGGTGTGTGGACCCCTGTTTCCTTGTTCTTGACCCACACGTTTTAGTGACTGGTATGCAGTGTTGCTGGGTAGCACTTCTGGAGGCGAGACAGGTGCCACTGGGACCCATTCCTGCCAGGGTCCTTTTTCATTATTAAAAAGGAGAGGTGGTAGTGATGTTCTCGTCACAGATTACAGTATGACAGATAGTGTGATCTTTAGTCACGGTGGGCACAGCTAGACTGGGGGCAGAAGTCTAGCATGGGGATTCTGTCAGAGGACATTCAGAGAAGTGGCTTCTCAGATCTGGACAGGTGTCCTCTGGAGGAGCGTGATGAACAGAGACTCAGTGGTGACCTCAGTGGAAGGAGGGACGTTCTCGAAGGTGGTTCTGGAGCCATGAGACTTTCCCAGACGTTGAGGACTGCAGGAGCCCTGTTTGGGGAGATGGCTTAAATTGCGGTTGACTATGGGCATGGAGATTTGGGCATTGCCGCCTTCCATAGTCTCACGGGACTTGGCCCGGGATCTCGAGTGACTTGAGCCGAGATTGCTGATCGGGTCTGTGCCCTTTTTGGTGGTGTGTGTGGTGCGTGTTAGTCATTGTTAGAGCCAGAGAGAAAAGTTATCAGAATAAAAAGCTGTTTGTTTCCAGTTCACCTCTGAACTTCTTCCCGCGGCTTTGTTGCTCCAAGCGGCCATCGCTTCAGGCGGCAACAGAGGACACCCTGACTCTTACTGATTTAAACTCTCTTATGTGGGGACACACGTGAAGGGGACACTTGGGATGAATCTTGAGGACATGTGGTACCGTGTTTTCTTTCTTAATCCCCCTCTTCCTACTTAATTCAAACCTATGTCCTGGGAGGTCAGCGCTTCCTTGAGGTTTTTCTCTGATGGGTTCTTGGACTTTGCTGTTCTGAGAGCAGCCCCCCAGGCGGCACAGATGTGCCGAGTCTCCAGGCTGAAGGAGGCTGCAAGTCCTCAGGGCTGGCATGAGGTCTTTTGGAGCCCCTGTCATCCTGACCTCCATCTTGCCATCTCCACTCCTCTGTTGAGTGCCTCTTCCAGATGCTCTGGCAAACACTTCCATTTATTATTGCTTTTAATCTTTTTTTTTTTCTTTTTTGGTACCAGGGATTGAACCCAGGGGTACTTTCCCACTGAGCCACATCCCCAGCCCTTTTATATATTTTGTTTACAGACAGGGTCTCTCTGATTTGCTTAGGGCCTTGCTTTTGCTGAAGCTGGCTTTGAACTTGTGATCCTCCTGCCTCATCCTCCCGAGCTGCTGGGATTACAGGCATGTGCCACTGTACCTGTGGCTTTTAATCTTTTCAGCAACACTATTGGGTACATGATGTTCTCTCTTTGCAGGTAACAGCATGAGATTGGTTCATTGACTCCCTTGCCCAGATCACAGAGTGTCTCTAGTCACTCTTCACTTCAAAGCCACTGTTTTTAACACACAGGCTATGTGGCCTCTTTTTCTTTTTTTTTTTTTTTTTTATATTTATTTATTTACTTTAGTTGTACACAATGCAATGCATTTATGTTTACGTGGTGCTGAGGATCGAACCCGGGCCGCGCACGTGCGAGGCGAGTGCTCTGCCGCTGAGCCACAACCCCAGCCCCCTGTGGCCTCTTTTTCTGTGGCTTTTCAGTGTCTCTAGACTGTGACACCTGATGACCAGTGCCCCTGAGAGCCATTGCCTCCGAGCTGTCCATGGCCCCACTGAGAAGGGCCAGCGGCTTTTGGTGGGCAGTCTGCTCTTCTGTAGCCCTTGGTGGGTCCTGAGTGTCGGTTTTCCTCCTGTTCCTTCACGTGTCATCCAGTAGTCAGTGTCTCCTCCCTGTGGGAGCTAGGTCACCTCCAGCCCAGGTGGGGCTTACGAGGGCTGAGTGGACAGTAGATGTGATAGCATGGCCAAAGGGGTGGGAACAAGTGCTTGGGGGCTTCAGCGGGAGCGTGGGGCACGGGAGGGAGGGGTGTGGAGTGCTGGAGCAGGCTGAGGAGGAGCTGGGTTGCCCCCGGGAGCTGAGTGCCTGGGCTGTTTAGACCTGGGAGACCTGGGGGCCAGTCTCACCTGGGTGGCCTTTGCTGGCTTCCCTCAGTTCTCTGTGCAGGCCACTAGGCAATCCACACAGAAAGCAGTTGCCTAGACGTTGCCCCTGCCCTCCGGTGCCCATTTGGTTGCTGCCGTTTAGCACCTGGGCCTGGGCCACAGGAGAGGAGCATGTACCTGCCACCTGGTTGGACACCAGTCAGCATGGTGCCGGGAGTGATGCTCCTGTCCCCAGAGGCTCTAGCTCTACCTTCATTTGGAGAGGACAAAGAAAGCTGCTGTGCAGGGCATGGAGGACATTGTGCCTGAGAAGACGAGCAGTGTTCTGAGTGTGGCCCGAGGCGGGTGACCTAACGGGACAGGACTTGCTGCTGCCCACACCCCTTCCTCCCCTGCGAGGGAACCAGCCTTTGCAACCCAGTGGGAGGCATTGCTGGCGCCCCTGCCGTGGCCAGCTCTCCATTATTCCCAGGGCCTTTGGGGTGGTGGCCAGGTGTGATGGCAGAAGCGGTGCTTGGCCAGATCTGGACGGACATGCTGGCTCTGCCACCAGTTATCAGCAGTGAGGGATTGTGGACAAGTCCTCCAGCACTTTCTGAGCCTCTTACTATAAGAGAGGGAAGCCCTGTGCCCACTGTGGGAGGAGAAGCGATGGGAGAAGGTGAAGCTGGAGTCCCGGCGTGTGCTGGGCACCAGTGAACACCGGACACAAGGCGCTGCTGAGCACTGACGGCCACTGGGAGAGAACGCCATGGCGTCCACCCAGCCAGTGCGGTGCTGGTGGGACTGAAAGAAAGCACCTAGAAAAGGTGGGGAAGCGGCCCCACAGAGGAAAAAGGCCAAATTTTTTTTTTGTTTGTTTTGCTTTTGGTACTGGGGATCTAACCAGGAGCACTTTGCCACTGAGCTACATCCCCAGCCCTTTGTATTTTTATTTTGAGACAGGGTGTTGCTGAGTTACTGAGGCTGGCCTTGAACTTGTGATCCTCCTATCTCAGCCTCCCTAATAGCTGGGATTACAGGTGTGGCCACGGCTCTGGGCATTACTGTCAGATGAGTGAGATCTGGACTACATATTTACAACCAGAAACTTACTTCATCTTAGCATTCCCTGAGTTGTGGGTCTTGGAGAGCTTCTGGGCATCTTGTTGGATGGCGCTGGTGGTGGTTTAACTTCGGCTCTGGCGGCTGGTGGAGAGATGTCTTGCTGTCGTGTGAGGAGTGTGGCTGTGAAGCCCAGCGGGGTGTGAGGTCCAGCTCCGTCACTGGACAGTGTTCTGGGTGGTAGAGGAAGCACTGGCACTAAAAGCATCGTTACTATCACACAGGGAGGGACTGGAGGCTGTGTCCTGCATAGCAGGGCCCCTTAAAATGACCTCAGAGCACTTAGACTATAGGAGGATTTTGCTTTCTATAACCTTACCTTCCCAGAACAATTCCATCAGGATCTGAGGATTTTTTTAGTTAGAAACCACATCATCTAGGTGGCTGTTTGAGGCAAATTTATATGCACATTTGGTTTTAAATTGTCAGATGATACAGAAATATATAAATAGGACAATAAGCTGAAATTTGTAACCCCCCCATTGGCCATTGTCGATAGTCACATAAGAATTCCAGACATTTTTTGTGCATTGGAAATGTGGTGTGAGCGTTTGGACATATTTAATAGTTGCTAACAGTTATTAATTCACTTAACACATGTTTATTGAACTCCTGTGTAGCAGGTTCCATTCTAAATGCTTTATGTGTGACAACTCATTAGATTTTTACAGGAGCCCTACCATTGTCACCATGTTACGGCTAGGACTTGAGGCAGAGAGCCAGGTACCTGGTCCAGCATCACACAGCCAGCTGGTGTCTGAGCAGGGCAGGAACCTGGGCTGTCTGGCTTGGGAGCGCTTGACAGTTAGTACTGTGTGTCTGCTGAAAGCTTGCCACCAACAGGTGTGTGTTTGCTCTGTGACCAAGCATGTACATGAGGTGTCTTTACTCCGTTAGGCCTAAACCTAAACTTTGGATCCTTGACCCCTGGCTGGGTCCTCTGAGGTCTGACCACAGGGACCTTTCAGACCTGCCCGAGGCCCTAGTCTCTGACTTAGCTACTTGCAAGGTGAAAATAGAAGAGTAATTTTGCTGGAAGAAAGTCCAGGAGGACTGGACTGGGTCCTCTGAGGGAAGCACCCTGCGGCAGCCCTATGACCCTGGACATGTGGGTGGAAAGGGAGGAAGGGCAGCTGAAGCTTGAACGCTGAGTAGTGAGCGTCTGGCCTGGCTGCCACGTGTCCTCTCATTGGTGGACGGCATGAGAAGCTCAGGTCCCCTGGAGGCCAGTGCATGCAGCCTCTAACCTGACCAGGCCAGGTGTCTGTCCACAGCCACTGAGCAACATTCTCATCACCAGCCCAGATGTGCCCGGACAGCTTTTTGTGGGGTCAGGGTGGGGCAAAGTGCCTTTTGTAATGTACTGCTGGTAACAATGTCTGTTTCATTTTGAAGAGGACAGGCCCATTCAAATCTGCTAGCATGGAAGTGTGGGCAGTGGAGAAAAGCTTCTTAATTATGGATATACAGGGTGAGGGTTAGAAGCCACCCACACCTGCATGGAAAAAGCAAAACAAATACTGTATGTGGGTGCCATGTGTAAGTGTGGGCCCCCACATTTGGTGTGAGTGAAGCTGCCCAGGGTTCCTCCCTAAGGCATGGGCAGCAGGAGGAGGGGCCTGCAGCTGTTGGGCACCTGGCATTTGTAGCTATTGTACATGTGGTGTTCCATTTAATACCATCTTTCAGGGAAATGTGTTTTTAAGATGAAGCCAGAGGCTTAGGGTGGTGTAGTTATAAGGGGAAAGTAGATACTTGGTGAGCCCCGGGTTTGATTGCAGAGCTCCTGATCTTTCTGCAGTGCTTGGATCCTTCACCGACTGCGGGGGAGTGACTACTCTCTCTAGGCTTGGACTGTGCCAGACAGGGCCTCTGAATTATGTGGATTGACCATACTGAGAGAAACCCCTCATTTCCTTTGTGGAAATAAACAGAGACAACCCACTGAGCAAGGCAAATGCTGTCCACTGAGTCATCATGTCTGGCAGATGCACCTGCAGGTGGGGGCAGGGCAGCATTGCAGTGGAGAGGGAGGCTCAGCTGGGCCTGGAGGCTGTGGGCCTGGAGGCTGGGGCTCTGGGGAGAAGCCTGCATCTTGGGTGGCTGGTGAGGGGCATATCTGGGCTTCTGTGTCTGGTTTGGGATTGGAAGCAGGGCAGCTTTGGGCTCGTCAAGGGCTGTGCCATCTTGGGCCTTCTGCTGCAGAGCTGTCCTTGGACTCCGGGTTGTCTCTAGAGGTGGCGCCTGCCCTTCTGCGCATGTGCACCGTCAGGTTGCTCTCTGGCTGTGCCGTGGCCACCGGACTGGTTTCCAGCAGGGGCCGCAGGCTGTGGTCCCAGCCTGTTTTCAGGTGTGGCCTGCTTGGCCTGTGTCTTCAGTCTCTCATCTCTCTTTTGTCAGTAAAATACAAAATGACAAATTGGCTGTGTTGGGGGTTTCTACATATGTGTGTCCTGGAAGAAGCCTTTACGTTTAAATTTGATCAGAATGGTTGTCAGCCGTTGGCCATTAACCTTGAGGGTTTAAAACAGGAAGCCCACTAGGTTTGCCTGGGCCTCGCAGTACCCTCTGCCCACTCTGAGAGTCTGTTCTCGTCCACAGCTGTCCCTGGGGTGTGCGTCTGAATCCCTGTGCAGCTCATCTTTTATGCATTTCTTTGTTTGTCAGCCCGGGTGTTTCCAGAACCCAGTTATGCAGTTTATTTTTGTAGCCTGTGTTGGTGAGAAGGTGTCTGTGGGCCTGGTGACTTGAAAGGATCCTAGAGATCCCCTGGGCCAGCCCACTGGGTCATTGTTGGGCTCTGCAAGCATGGCGAGCTCTTTTGTGGCAAAATCAGAAATAAAGTGCTGCACTCTCTCTGCCACAGAGGTGTTGCAGGACAAGTGGTGTGTGGCTTGAAGTGCAGTGTTTTTATGACTGGCTTTCATTTATCTCTGCTTATGACTCAGTATTAGGAAACTTTAAATTGGCTTTTACGTGTCCTTAGAGATATATGGAGTGTTAATGTGCTCACTTATAGGGTATTCCTTCTGTTGCTGTTTTCAGCATGATCATCAGGACTTTGCTGTGGACTGTCTTGTGCTCCCCAGGTACATGTGCTGGGCTGTGGTGCCCAGTGTGAGGGTGCTGGGAGATGACCTGGGGAGGTGCTGGGGCCAGCACCCAGGGAGGGTGTTGGGAGATGGCCCGGGCCTGGGGAGGTGCTGGGGCCCGGCACCCAGTGTGAGGGTGTTGGGGGGAGATGGGCCCGGGCCTGGGAGATGGTGCTGGGGCCAGGCGCCCAGTGTGAGCTGGGAGATTGGGAGGTGCTAGGCCCTGGCGCCCTGGGCCTGGGAGGTGGCCTGGGGAGGTGCTGGGGCCCTGGGGAGGTGCTAGGGCCGCCCAGTGTGAGGGTGCTGGGAGATGGCCTGGGGAGGTGCTAGGGCCCAGCGCCCAGGTGAGGGTGCTGGGAGATGGCCTGGGGAGGTGCTAGGCCCTGGCCCAGTGTGAGGGTGCTGGGAGATGGCTGGGGAGGAGATGGGGCCTGGGGAGGTGCTGGGGATGGCCTGGGGAGGTGCTGGGGCCCTGCAAGGGCTGGCAAGGTGGGGGATGAGAAGAGCTGCTACAGAGCTTTCTCTGGTGCTTTGTGTCCTGCCATGTGGAGTGAGAGTGAAAGGCAGGAGGGCCTCGTGGGGAGTGGCTTGCTGGCCCCTTGGTCTCGCACATCCCGCTTCCAGCCAGGAGAGAGATGCATTTCTGTTGTTTAAACCACCCAGTTTAGGGCATTTTGTCACAGCAGGCCGAGCAGACCAATGTAGACGGGCTCTAGAATACTGCTGGTGCCGCCCAACAGTGGACATTCCTGGGAGACCTGAAACGCCCTTGCTCCTGTGCCCAGGTTGCATCCTGTCTACATGAGTAGCCTCCTGCTTCCTGTTTCCCTCTCTATCTGGCTGTCTCACATGTCTGGATTGAATTGTGCTTTTGGCATTCTGCCTCTGTTTGCAGTCTTCATGATTGTTTTTGAGATGAGGCTCAGGGTTTGGTTTAGCATTCAGGCCTGGTGATCTGGGTGCAGCCTCTAAATTAGGGTTCCATTTTTTCGTGACTGTTTGTCAGCCTTCTGCTCTGGCCAGTGGCTGGAGCCCTTTCCTGCAGCCTAGTCTAGGAGCTGCACTTAGGCTTTGTCCTCTCGCGCCTCTTGGTCTTTGCAGGTGCTCACTCCGCTTGGAACCCTGTTGCCACTCTTGCCTCTCGTCCTGCAGGACTGGAGGCACTGGTGGTCAGGATCCCCTCTCTGACATCCAGACTGTGGCTGCTCTCTCAGCCTTAGGACTCTGATAGTATGTGATTTTCCCTTATTTCATGAGCACAGCATTCCCATTTTAGGTGGAAGTAGTTCCCCAGTTTTTCCAGCTATTAGTCATTGATTTTGAATCTGAGCAGCAGAACGACATCCACAGGCCCCGGTGTGTCTGTCCTGTCCCAGCACTGCTTTTGTAAATAACCCTGCCAGTCCTTTTTGAACCCTTGGGATGTCCTGTGACTGTTTGAGCACTTATGGCTTCGTTTTGAAGCAGTTGTTGGTGTAACCTGCACGCTGCGCCCTCCCAGCCATGTTGATCAGTGTCAGGATCGCTCCCACCTTGGGGTCAAGCAGTGCTCTTGTCCATGATTCTTGTGTATCTGTAGGAATGTGCCCCTCGGGTGCTCCCCGAGGCCTGCTGGGAGAGGGTGTGCACCTGTCAGGTGGCGCCTGGTGCTGCGGCTCCCTCAGGCCATGCCATTTCCTTCTCTCACTGTCAGTGTGTAAGGCTGCCTGTTTTCTATACCTTTGCCAACAGGGCGAGTTCTGAAATGTTTTATTCTTTGTCAGTTTTATGCATAGGTAAAAAAGTTCTTTACTCTCATTTTAAAGAGCAAGAAACCAAAGCTGAGAGAGATTAGATAATTTGCCTGGTCTCATGGTAAGCTAAGGACTGGTTAAGCCAGGACCTGAATTTAGTGTTCTAATTGCAAGATTTGCTTTCTTTGGAGACAAGCTGTTATAAATATTGCCCTTAATGAGTTATAATTATATACTGTTTAGCCCCTCTAATGGAGAGTCCAAGCCTCCTCTCTACAGGGGGATTTAATATTTAGAGAATTATTTATTAATTATTGAACTGAAAATGTAGTACAGATAAAAAGACTATGTAGCCAGGCACGGTGGCGCACGCCTGTAATCCCAGCACTTTGGGAGGCTGAGGCAGGAGGATCGCGAGTTCAAAGCCAGCCTCAGCAATGGTGAGGCACTTAGCAACTCAGTGAGACCCTGTCTCTAAATAAAATACAAAAAAAGGTCTGGGGATGTGGCCCAGTGGTCGAGTGCCCCTGAGTTCAATCCCCAGCACCACAAAAAAAAAAAAAAAAAAAAAAAAAAAAAAAAAGACTATGTAGATTTTTCTGTTTTTTTAACCTCAAACCACCTAAGATGTATTTGGACTTCTCAATCCTTTTGACATGGAGGTTTATTCTAGGGGGAAGTCCAGACCACTTGTCTTTTGGGAATTGTAGTTATCTTGCTGAAAGAAAGGTAGGTAGCCTGGTTAATGACTTTTAATTGGCAGAAGTCTTCTATGCTTAGTATATTTTCTGCATGGCTGTCAAGATTATTTTGGGAAGCAAGTACAGGGTTTAGTCATTCTCCAAGAAGGGTGATCCCAAATTTGGATTGCAAACAAAATTACAAATTTGGTCCAGAAAGATTGTGCATAGTAACTGGGTATTGTCAAACTTTCCAAATACATAAGTTGAACAATACAATTCCTATACTGATTGAATAGTACAGTTGTGTGTGTGTGTGTGTGTGTGTGTGTGTGTGTGTAAATGTATTTATGATCTAGGAATCAAGTAACACTATTTGAAGATAGTTTTTTTAAAAAAAATATTTATTTACTTTAGTTGTACACAATGCAATGCGTTTATGTTTACGTGGTGCTGAGGATCGAACCCGGGCCGCGCAAGTGCTAGGCGAGCGCTCTACCGCTGAGCCACAACCCCAGCCCAAGATAGCATTTTTGAAAAATTAAAAATCTCTCTCATTCTAAAAACATGGAAATTTTACCCTTGTGCTTAAGTATGCTCACCCTTACTTGACGGCCCTGTATTTTAGTGGGGTCTGTTTTGAATTTGTTATCAGTCTCCGCTCTCTGTGCAGGTGATTGCTGTGTCACTGGGCCACTGGTAGCCAGTGTGAACTCCTGCACCCACCCCCGGATTCTCTTTCTGGTGAATGGCCCTAGTGTCTCATTGGGTATTGCTCTTTTTCCAGCAACGTAGTGTAGGACTCTGGGCCAAGCAGCTCCAAGGGAGACTGTATTCCTCCTCTGTGGCAGCATATATTCAAGGCAAGCAGAACATTTTAACAAAGTTTTTATGGGCAGAGTACCAGCATTCTCCAGGGAGTCGGGAGGCCTGCTTTGGGTTTAGGCCACAGCTAGTACATTACTGAAGGTGGGTCACCCTTGCCCTCTTCCTGCCTTGATAAGCACAGTGGTAGGGGCAAGTTTCTAAGGTCCCTCCTACATGGCTTTCCCTGCCCCAGGAAGCCCTCTTTGCAGGCCTGGGTCCATCCCAGTACCATGTGCTTAGGCTTCACTTTGCTTGATGACCGTTGTCATTTTCCAGAAGTACCTATTGCATGTGTTCAGTGTGGCGGGTGCCATCCCAGGAGCTTTCCCGAGAGCACACGTGGGATGGCGGCACTGAGGGTAGTCAAGTCACTGCCCTTCTGGTGAGAGGGGACCTTGTAGGGAGATGGTGCCCTGAGGGGAGGCCTCTCAGGAGCCTGGTGGCTTGTGTTCCCTAGAGGCAGGGTCTTGGTCTATTCTCCTATGAGCCATCTTCAGAGATACTTGGTTTTTACCATTATTCCAAACTGCCTCAGTGAAGTGGAGGGCTTCTGCCCCTCCAGTCCTCCTGAATCCCGTGGGAGAGGCTCCCCTGGCCTGGAGTGGGCCACAAGCAGCTGCTCGGGTATCTCACTAGGTGAGTCCATGCTTGTTGGGGCAGATCAGGCTGTTTGCCATGGGAAGAAGCCATGGGACTCCTAGTGGTGTTGCTGAGGGCCAGGTATTCGAGTCAGGTGGCATTTGTCATGGAGATGCTGAAGTGCAGCAAGAAAGCTTTTAAGGTGTGGAAATAAATGACAGTGCGATGGGATTGGTGTGTGCGTGTCCTTCTTGGCCACGGTGTTTCTGTAGCAGAGTGGTGAGGGTCTGCACCCGGTGGCACTGCGTTCCTGCTGCATGCTGTCTCTGCAGGTTTCATTTGGTTGTCTCCGTGCAGAAGGCATGACATCAGTTCTGGCTACCAAGTGCTTATCGCAGCTGGCGCCTCCTACACGGGTCACTTTGTGCTGTGGTTTCTCTGGGGGATGTAGCTGTCCTGCCCATACTGCACTGCCCCTTTCCGGGTGTGGCTGGCCTCTGTAACCTTCAGAGAGCCTCCAGGTGAGTGGCTGGCTGCGTGGAGCACCCCATCCTTGGGGTAGGATGTAGTGACCATCAGTCCCTGGGCAGAAGACCTTGGTCACAGCTTTCCCTCACCCTCCTCTCCTCCTCTTGTTTCCTCTTCCTCCTCTCCTTACTTTAGAAAACATTTCTTACTAAATAGTATTTTCATTCTTTCTTTTGCTATTCTTTGCTAATTGCATGTGGGGTAGACCTGGGAAAGGGAGAAAGAAGGTTTTACTTAGCTTTGATCACAGAGCTAGCTGCTCTAAACCGTCAGTCCTCAGGGCTCACCCTGGGCCGAAGACCACTTCTGGGTCACCTGGCTGGGAAGTGGCACAGTGGACCAAACCCAGGTGCTGACTTAGAGGGCTTTCCGCATGGCCTTAGCTTCTGGAGGTGGAAGTGCTGAACTTGGGCTGGGGTGCTGTGAGGTAGCCAGCCTTTGCCACCTTTGCTAGTGACCTTGAGCAGCCCTCCTTCAGTGAACGGGACATGTCTGACTCTGCAGCCTGTGTTTTACCATCAGGGAAGTGGCCTCCGGCTTGCTTTAGATCCGAAGACTCTGTTAAGGGGATACAAGGCAAGCTAAATCTAGAGAAAATATTTGCAAATCAGAAATCTATTAAAGAACTAGTATTTATAATATGTAAAGAACTCCCCAAATCCACAGGTTTATTATCCCACCACAGCTCACAACCGTTACTTTGTATACCATAGTGGGAAAGAAAACCTAATTAATAGCCACATGCTGTTTTTCTTATTGTACAGTTTTAGTGGCTGTAATACCCATGTAAAAATATGTGACATTATGGGTGAGAATCAGAATTTTAAGGTGAGAATACATATAAGTTTTTCAAATTTTCGACCTGTACATTTTCCTTTGTCCAGAACATGACTGGGATTAAAGTCTTACAGAACAATACTTGCCGATGGAATCGGGGGTGACTAGTGTATCTTTCCATGAAGAAACATTAGTTGCTTAGAGCAACTGGACGTCCACAGATAAAAATAAAAAATAAAAAATAAAAGAAGTACTTTGACCTCACCCTCACACTTTATACAAAAATTAAGTAAAAAATGAGTGAATCACATAGTTAGATGTGAAACCCAGAACTATAAAACAAACAAACAGAAACCGGAAACTCTTTGAGATTTAGGGCTTACTTAGACTCATACCAAAAGCATGGTACATAAAAGGAAAAACAGATAAATTGGACTTTATCAAAATCAAGAACTGTTGTTCTGCCGAAGACTCTGCTAAGAGGATACAAGGCAAGCTAAGTCTGGGAGAAAACACTTGCAGATCAGAAATCTGTTAAAGAACTAGTACCTATAATACGTAAAGAACTCCCCAAATTCACAGTAGGACAAGCCACCCAATTAGAAAATGCATAAAAGTGGATGTGCATATGAAAAAGTACATGTGAAATATAAATATTTTATTCACAAGGTGATAAGTGTGCACATGAAAAATGTCCAACATAGTTAGCTCTCTGGGAAATGCAAATTAAAATGGCTGAAATTGAAAATAGTGGCAAGACCAAATGCCGGTGCGGATGCTGGGAAACTGGATGCTGGGGCAATGGAAAGTGGAGCAGCCGCTCTAGAAGGTAGAATGGCAGTTCCTTGAAGAACTAAACAGGCAGTTACCACGTGACCTAGCAGTTGCCCTTGAGGGCATTTGTTCCAGAGAAATGAAGACATGTTCACTTAAAAATCTGACCATGTATGAATGGGGTAACTTTGTTCCTAGGAGCCCGAAACTGGAAGCATCTCGATGCTTTGAAGTGGGTGAATGTGAAGCAACCGTGGTCCATGCCCACAGGGCAGCTGCCCAGCCTGGTGAATGGACTGGGGAATCATCTGTCCTTAAGGCCAGGTGCCATGTCTTTTCTCTGACCCACATCTGGTTGGACCTTGGTTTTACTTATCCTACAAATGCATCTTCTGTTGGCTCCTCAGGGACAGCCCTGGTTGGCGCTCTGGCGTGTCATCTGAAGCGTGTCAAGGAACACCTCTGTACTCCTTCTCCTGGGGGCACCGGAGCCTGCTTTCCAAGACATGAGCTGGCTGCAAGAGTTGGCCAGACGTCTGCTCCCAGCAGCTCACCTTGACTTACGTCTAGGAAGCTGCTCTTCAGGGAATGACTGTCTGCATTTCTGGGGTCAGGTCAGAGCCCTAGGGCCACGTGGCGTGCAGACAGAAGTGTTGGTTCTTGGTCAAAAGGCCTCCTGTCCTGGCTCTAACACCAGTCCTTAGGAAAGTCACTTCATTTCTGTGAGTTTTGGTTTCGTTCTCAAAAAAAAAAAAAAAAAAAACAGGCTATCATATATAACTATAACACACCCATTAAAAAAAAACTTAAAATTACAGACAATAAGTAATTGGGGCCCCTGAAATTCGGGATGGCTGGGAGGGACAGGTGAGGTCCTTGAGAGGCCTTGCTGTCTGTGGAGGCTCGCCCCCAGCAGAAGCGGGTGTGCACGGTGTTTCTGGAAACCTGAACAGGCACACGCAGCGTCTGGCTGACGACCCCTTGCTGTGTGTGCCTGTGGCACCAGTGAGGCCCAGCCCATAGCCACGCCTCGGTGCTGAGCCACACTGTGCAGAGGGCACGCCCCTCGCCCAGCCTGGGAAGGAGGTGGTCTGCCTCTGCTGGGTGGTGGCCTCGGTGCTGAGGGGCAGGAGTGCCTGCTGGAGAAGTTGTGCTGGAGAAGCTGCCCTCTGGGAAGGGTCAGAGGGTGGACAGGCAGGGAGTCACTTCATGGTAACCTGCCAAAGCCCCTCTTAGTTTGTCTCCTCACAGAAGTGACCAGCATGACAAGGGGAGACATGGAGACCGATGGGCTGTGCTAGTCCAGTACTTTTTTGGCCTCAGAACAGCCAGGACAGAGCTGCAGTGCTCCACAGCCTTCTGGGGAACACTGGGCCGGCCAAGGGACTGGGAAGCAGGGAGGAGCTCCAGCCTCTGCCAGCCTGCCAGCACCCTTCCCACTCTGAGCTCACATCCCCCCTCCTTGGCCTTGGTGACTTTCATCCATACACGCTCATCCAGAGCACAGGGGTCCAGTGACGAGGGAGAGATGGTGGAGGGAGGTTTATGGAAACCACGCGGCTCGCAGTAGATGAAAGCTGGAATCGGCGCTGCAGAGGGAAGGTGCCCAGGGAGATGACCTCAGAATGCCTTTGGTGCTCCCACCTGCTGTGAGGGATGGCGAGGGGGTGGTTCTGGAGCCCCAGTCTACTCGGTGTGCTGCCTGCTGAATTGCTGCTTTCACCTCCACTCCTCAAGAACCCCAAGGGCACTTGAGTTCCTTTGCCAGTCGATGGCTGAGACCCTTTGTCTTGCCTTCCTAGTCCTCCTGCTCCTCTCTGTTAGATTCCCCATCTTGGAGCAGCATCAGTTTCTGTGCTTTGTACCTGGGCCCAGACAGTGGCACAGCGGGCTGAGAGCCCGGCCAGGGCTGGCGTTCCCGGCCTTCCAACCACCACCGAGCTCTGTTTTGTGCTGCTGTTCCCTGTTCCTGCCCTTGTGGAAATGGTCAATCCAAAATGTTAAGGTCTGCTTTTGTGTATGGTTGATGTGAAGTCTTCTCTCCTTGGCAAGGAGTTCGGTCCCAGCTCCTGGCAGGAGATGCAGGGAGTTGTTTTGAATGGAAGCCTACACCAGGGTGTTCCTTCACCTGGGAGGCTATTTGGTTTGGACTGGAATAAATCTCTGTTCTTGTCTTTTCCCCCTAAAATCAGAGAATGCTAACCTTTTTTAGGAATGGGAAAAGGGCTGGGCGCAGTGGCACAGGCCTGTAATCCCAGGGTTTGGGAAGCTGAAGCAGGAGGATTGTGATTTCAAAGCTAGCCTCAGCAATTTAGTGAGGCCCTAAGCAACTTAGTGAGACCCTGTCTCAAAATAAAATGTAAAACAGGCTGGGGGTGTGGTTCAGGGGTCAAGTGACCCTGCATTCAATCCTCAGCACACAACAAAAGAAATGGGAAAGGGGCTCTTGAGTTCCTTTTCCAGTTGATCCAGGTGAGATTCTGTTTTCTTGCCTCCTGAGTCCTCCTACTCCTCTGGTGGATTTCCCAATTCCGAGAAGCATCAGAGTCAGGGGCAGAGGCTCTCTCGTGTGGCCCTTCTCCCTAGTGCTGAGGGTTCAGTGCATGCTTGTTGAGCGAAACTAGTGTGTAAGCACTGGGACGAGGGTTTGTGACCTTGTCTGTACCTGGGGTTCTGAAAATACAAATGCTCACAGCAGCCTAGCTGAAGTAGATCTGTGGGCACAGAGCCTGGGCAGCTGTCACTTTAAAGATCCCCACGTGACCCTGATGTACAACAAAGGCTAGAACCACAAGCTTGAGCCCCAAGTAATAGCAGTGCCTTCTGCTTTCACGAGCTTAGAGTGGCTTTCGGTGCTTTGGGGGTGACTAAAGGAATATACACAAACAAATGTAGGAATGATTTACATGCCATGTCCTGCTAACGTCTACTATGAAGATTTCCAGTTTCTCAATTTAGTCTGATCTCTATCCATTCTCCCCCTGTCTTTATGGAGCAATAATTTGACAGTTAATTATAAAGTATCACAGTTGAAACCAGGGATGTTTATTGAACTTCATCCCCAGACCTTAAATTTTTTTTTAAATATTTTGAGACAGGGTCTTACTAAGTTGCTGAGGCTGGCCTTGAACTCGCCATTCTCCTACCTCAGCTCTGGAGTGGCTGGGATCATAGGTGTGTGCCACTGCCTGGGCTGTGATGAATCCAGTTTCATTGGCCTGAGGTCACTGGGTGTACAGTGCTCTTTAGGTAGTCATGGGACTTGATCCTATATGCATTGCTTCTTCACGAAGCTGTGGAGTCAGGTTGCTGACTTCTGCTAAGCAGCTGTGTCATTTTGGGGCAACTTTTCCAGCCCGTCTCCACCTGACTTTCTTCATCTGTAAGGTGGAATGATGGCCACTGCCATCTCTCAGGCCTATTCCCAGGTCTGAAATGAAGCCCCGTGCTCTGTGCTTGGCTCAGTGCCTGGCGCATTGGAAGTGCTCAGCGAAGCTGTAACTGCCTGGTCACTGTTGTTTTCACATGTGAGCATTCAGAGCTGGCACATGTGTCAAACCTTGCCCTTGAACCAAGGTTTCCTTAGCTGTAGCTGGTGGGGTCAGTACTGGCCTCTTGAATACCTTGAACTTCAAATGAATGCAGCCAAAGGGTTTTGTAATGAGACCACTGCTGCCAAAAGCTGGGTTCAGTCCCTACCAGTGAAGACCTCAGGGCTTCGTTCGTTTCCTTGGTTTCTTTTCCTGAACCGAGCATGTGGCTGCGCAGTCCCCTGCCTGACTTCTGGAACCCTGCAGCTTCGTTAGCACCTGGGGGCACATGTTCTGCTGCAGGAAGCCCTGGGATGTGGTGCTGCTGAGCTGCCCAGCACAGCAGGCGCTGCCCGTGCAGCGCTCCTTTCTTCTCCCAGCCTTCTCGCCTCAAGCCGCTCACGTCTTGCTCCTTCTGTTCCTCATGAGACTAGTCCATATTTTTGAACAAGGACTGTTGCTCTCGTCACTGCTGGTTCTCAGCAATGTCTGGCGCATATTAGGTGCTCTCTAAACAGGAAACCATAGTCTGTCAGAACGCAGGATGAATCCGTCGTTGAGGCTTAGGCTCTGTGATGTGACATCTGCACTGGTAAAACTTATTAGCCCAGTTTCCTTAATGCAAATTTAAAACATTTTAATAACAGCTTAGTAATCATTTATCGAGTGTCTTATAGGCTAGGCATTGGGGTGGAAAACCAATGTATGACCCTGCCCTGATGAGCAGCGGCCTCTCTGTGTGAGGGACAGATGTGAGCACTGGGCTGTAAGGCCTGGTAGGTCTCGAGGTAAAGGGGTTCCTGTGTGCACTCGGAACGTGAAGCCCGGAATAGACTGGGCTTCGGGAGCCAGGTGCTTCCGTGGAGCAGCCCTCACTGTTGCACCTGGCCAGTTTGGTCAGTCCCCAGCACACCCTGCCCCACGTGGGGAGCAGTTCTCAAGGTCCCTGTCTGCTCTGGAGTCCTCGGCGTCCTGTCTGGTCTTCTTGCTCCCGGGCACATGGCCTTCTGAAGGCACCTGCTTGTTGGGGCCAAGGCTGTGCGTGTGTGGACAGTGAAGAAGCCCTCTGGAGTCACCCCTCTGCAGCGTGAGCCCCTGCAGCGCCCGTCCTGCCTGGTTTCCTGCATCTGCCCCATAGCTTGGCCTGGAGTCTGGGCCTCGGCAGACTTGTGGTCCATGTGCGTTGCTTGTGAGGCCAGCAGTGGCACTCAACCTGGAAAATGACAATTGCGTTAGAGGAATCTTTACTTAAGACATTTGCTGAAGAATCTTTTTTTAGAAAAGTTGACTCGTCGTTTCACTGTTGAAATTAAATTTCAGCTCAGAAAAGCAGCTGTGTGCCCAGAGGGCTTCGGATCTCAGTCTTTGACAGATGAATTTAATTTGTTGCTGTGCAAGCGTCTTATCCTTCTGTGGTTTTATTAGACCTTTCTCTCTGATGGAGTGGATTTTCCTATAAAAGTCACACTTCCTTTCTGAGAAGTATGACACTGATTTTATGGGATAGTCTCCCAGAAGGTTACCTGCCAGCAGCCAGACGCATGACTTCAGGTGCACAGCCTGGGGTCCTGCAAGGTGGATGCAGCTCTGCCTGCGGCACCCCTGCTGGGAGCCCCTAAGCTGGCAGGCCAGTGCCCAGAAGGCCAGTGGGCCAGGAGAGGGGGAGCGGGAGCACGGAGCCCCAAGAGCCCTGCTGCCTGCCTCTCCTCTCCCTGCTGACGGGCTCTCTGCCACGGGTAAGTCACACAGGGTGGCCAAGGGCCCTTTATTTTCTGCTCTGCTTTCCTCCAGGGGCTTTGCAGGTCAGCCAGGCACTACATGTGAGGTGCTTTGTACTTCTGAGTCTGGAACCCCTCAGGCCTGCTTGTGTCCCACCTGGCAGTGCGTTCATGCACTAGCTCCCATTTACTTACTGGGAGGGAAACTGAGGCACAGAAGAAGTCACCGTGTCCAAGGTCATAGGATGCTTTAATATCACGTTTCCAAAAAAATAAAAAATAAAAAAAGATCACGTTTGCTTTTTTTTTTTTTTTTTTTTAAATATTTACTTATTTACTTAAGTTGTGCACAATGCAATGCATTTATGTTTACGTGGTGCTGAGGATCGAATCTGGGCTGCGCACGTGCGAGGCGAGTGCTCTGCCGCTGAGCCACAACCCCAGCCCCACGTTTGCTTTTTTAATTACAGTTAAGTTGTTCCTGTTTTGGGGTGCAGTGTGACATTTCAACACACGCACACGCTGTGCAGTGGTCAGAGCAGCCTGCAGCTTGTGTCATCCCCAGACACTTACTGTCTCCTGGTGTTGGGAGTGTTCAGAATCTTTAGCTGCCGTGAAATACTGGATGGTTGCTGTCCTGCGAGGTCCCGGCACCGTAGGTGGTGGTCCCGGGATTCAGACCCCGCATTCCCTCCCTGCTGCGTGCCGCCTCCTGGTCACGCCTCCTGTGGGCTTCTTCTGAGCCAGGGGCATGGGCTTTGCCTTGATAATTCATCATGTTTAACTGGTTCTCGCATGTCCATGTTTTCACTGGACCCTAGCAACTTTGGGGCAGGTAGTGTTTCCCTCCCTTCCATATCCAAGGAAACGGGACCCGCTGCCTCCACACGGTGCAGTCGCTGGTGGAACTCTGTCTTCCACGTCCTGGTCCTACATCTTCAGTCCTGTTCCTGAACTTTTTGTCTGACATTCTGATGGTGGGGTCATGGGAGGGACGTGCGGGTGGGGTTCCGTGTTGAACAGCTGGAGTCTTTGCTGTGGAAAGGAGCACAGGTGTGGGAATGGAGCTTAGTGTCCCATGCGGCAGCACGTTCACGGCAAATGTGACCTGCTCTGTGTGATCACTACATCTGTTCACTCTGTTTGCTAGAGGGCCGTGGTAGGCATCTGATGGATTGTGGAGTGTGTAGTAGGTGAACCCCTAAGTTACTCAGGGGCACAACTTTCCTTCATAGCGTCCAGTAGCCATGGCCAGCTGCGGAGTAGGCCTGCGTACTACCCTATTCATTCGTGTGTGTGCAGTGGTCTCTGGGTACAGGGAGCTCTGGAGGAACACAGCAAGCAGTTACGGTTGGCTGCCCTCCAGCATGGTAGAGTGGGGACTGTTGGAGGTGGGGGATGCCACTGTTTTGTATAATTTTGAATTTTTATTATTGAGTCTTAGTCACTTTAAGTTTATTGAATATTTGTAATTAAAGCAATGTTTACTTTTAAAAATTTGAAAAGAAGATACCAAATAACCTTTGACTGTGGGCAACGTGTGCGCCTCAGTTTCCTCATCTATAAGCAGGAAATCAGATGGTACTGACTTTACAGTTGCGATGAGAAGTGAGATAAAATGCTGAGCCTGGCGCCAGGGGTGCTCGCTGCTTGTGCATATTTTAGTGTGTTGGGAAAGAATGTCATTCTGCGTCGTGACTTGATGTAGCGTCCGTAGCACTGGCTTGCTCATGCTTTTGGAAGGGACTGGCATTCCTTCTAGATGGTGTGATGGAGAAAGGACGTTGGCAGTGGCTGCCGCTGTGGGTTGGGTTTCTCACCAGTCTGTAGTCCCGGGCAGCTCCCTTGGTTCTCTGCTCCCATTCCTCCCATCTGTCGAGTGGGCACAGTAGCTGGTGCCGGGGATGCATGGTGTGCCGCAAATGTGAGAACCGCTTGACCCCAAGAGGGCAGGACAGTACGCAGAGCTCCGTGGCACTAGTCTGAAGGATAAGGGGTGTGTCTGCCTCGGGTGGAGAGTTGGTTCCTTCTCTGTTTCTCTAAATGTCAAAGGAAAGTGAGGCAGCTTTGTGGCTTCCATCTGACAGCCCTCCATCTCCCATTGATTTGGCCAGTTGTCATTTGCTGTCATCACAGTGGCAGCAGTTGAAGGCACAGCTTGCCTTGATTTGCAATTTTGGGTGTTTGTGCTATTTATAAATAATTAAGAAAAGACGTGGAGGCCTGTTGGTGGCAAGATGGCAAATTCAGCAAAACATGGAGAAATCTGTTAGCACAGCTTACACATGCATCCACCCAAAGCGTTCAGATAAACATACACAGTGGCCCATGTTGAACATTTTCTGAAAAAAAATGCTTTCAGCCTTTGACCAGATGGCTCACAGAGCTCTTTCCTTCAAGTGCCAGCATGGCTGACAGGCATCTGAAATCCGAAGCAGCTAGAAACATCACCTTTTTTGGTAATTCATGAGGAGTGTCAGTTTACCAAGGCTTTGTCACAGTTAATCTCTCGCGTTCTTCCCTTTGTACCCTATTCCCTGTTTTAGTTATTTCATGTTAGCATCACCCGGCCTGGGACAGCCTTTCCTGCTGGACATTCTCCATGGCCTCTATCAGTGTCTCACACCTTTCGGTTTGTCTGTCTCTACCTGTAAAGCTAGAGGTGCACTGCACTATCACTGGTGCCTGGCCTGGAGTAACCTACTATTTGCTGAATGCATGAACAGCCTCTTTTTCCTTTCTTCATCACTCATGGAAAGTGCTGCTGGGTGAGCAGGGGTTAGCAAAGGCTCCTCAGGCTGCTGTGGGGTGGCTGACCCTCTTCAAATTATCACCTGGAAGAGGTTGAGGTCCTCAAGCAGAACCCCTGCAGGTGACCCTCAGGGCAGGGAGCAAGCCCTGCATTCCTGCGATGTGCAGGTGTATTTATGTGAAGCACTGTCATGGCCTGCAATCCTGGGCCTCAGGGCCCTGTGCAGATAGAAGGCTGGAGGCTAAGGCATGGCAGGCTTGCTGCAACTCACTTGGGGGGAGTCCTACAGGTACTCCTTTTTAAATCTTCTTTACTGTGCTGGGGATTGAACCCAGAGCCTTGCACGAGTAGGCACTGTGTTCCGGGACTGAGCCACCCGGCCCTGAGTCTCCTCTTCCAGGCTCCAGTTAGCTTCTCCCACACTGCCCTCTTCACAGTGAAAGCCTTCGCTCTGAATGTGTACTAATGGGGAGAAAATCAGGTGCAGAGCAGAACCCAGCAGCTGGAAATGATGTGCTCGGGGTCTGTGCCCGGAGGAGGCGGCGGTTTTCATAATGCCTTTCAGTTTCTACTGTCCTCAGATGTTTAATCGAGCAGATAAGAAAATATGAATTTTGGGACTGGTGATTTTAGAAAAAGGAAAAAAAATCAATTTTTTGTTTTTTTCTCAGTCTAGAATGGAGGCACTTTAGACCCTGTTTAGGGTACAGCTCAAATACAATGGGAAGCCATGACGTAGCTGGTATCCGCTGTGATGGTAGCCACAGAGATGTAGAGCCAACTCTGTCCTCTAAGGGAACCTCATTAGTGTCAAATTCGCATGAAGGAGAGGCAGATGGTGAGGCAGTAAGTGTTCAGATGTGAGGTCATTGATGGCTTTTACTTCTATGTATTGCTTTGGGATTTGGGACCCATGAAGCCCATTGAGAACTGATTATAATCTGTCCCCTAACCAGCTGGGTTCTTTTTTGTGCTGGGTTTGGAAAGACTGCTCCTTTTACAGTCAGTAAAGATGGATGATTGATCATTAGGAAATCGTCAACTTTTATTTTTTCCATCCAAAAGGTTGTCATCTCTATTATATTTCAAATCTGTGTTTTTTTTTTTTTTTTTTTTTTGTGTGTGTGTGTGTGTGTGTGTGTGTGTGCATAAGCAAATCAAAATCTTTAATGGTTGGTTGTGTAGTTCTTGGTGTAAATGAGAAGTGCAGCCCACTGCGGTGTTCTGGGATTCTCTCTTTGTTTGGACGTGAGCTTGAAAACCCCACTTGAGCTGTGTAGATGATTATCTAGGCAGGTGCTGAGCTCCTGACCTTTAGTAAGACACCTGTTCAGATTTTCCGTTCAGATTTTACACCAGGCTAGGTACATCTCAACCTAAATGCTTGGGGTCAAAATCATTTCAGATTTTGGAATTCTGGGAATTTTGAAATATTTGCCTCCTTAATCCAGAAATCTGAAAATGAGCTGCATGAAGCTTCAAAAGTTTAGAAATTTGGAGCATTTCAGATTTGCAGATGTGGATGCTCAAGTTTTACTTAGAAAAGCAACAAAAGAACTGGGAGGAATGTTCTTGCTCATCCAGTTCTTCCCCTGCCTGCCTTGTCCTGAAATCCAGGGGTTGGCAGGGAGGGCACCTTCCTTGCTGTTCGGGAAAGCGCCCAGCTCTCACCACCGTGGGTCCTTGCCTGGCTACGCATGTGGTCTCTTCCCTCCTGCTCGGGCCTCTCACCAAAGTGAGGCTGGGGAGCCTGATATGAAGGTGGTCTTGCCGCAGTGGGCATTGGTCTTGCTGGCTGCACCTGGATCATACAGCCTGTGGCCCAAGTGCTGTTTCACTGTAGCCTTTGAGCCAAGCAGTTTCTTACCTGTTTTCCTAACTGTCGGTCCTGCTTCCTCTGATTCCTGTGTAACTGTTCTGTCGTTCATCCCTGTGTTTTGGTGAGTTCCTGCTTTGTTGCCCTGGAGTGCAGGCATGGCAATGCTCATTCCTTTCCCAGGCTTTCAATTGTTCTAGAAAGTTGCACCTCTAGTTTCTTGGTGGTTCCAGGAGGTCTTTACATTCATGGATCTTTAAAGGCTGGTTTGGGCAGGACATCTCAGAGTCAATAGAGGAGAGGGCTTGGGACAAGGACTGTTCCTGACAGCTGCCTGCTCCATTAGCCGTGTGGCAGCTGCATCGAGTCCCTACTGCCGCCCCTGCAGCCTGCGCAGCCTCCGCTTTCCTCACACATGCACTCTGGGGTTCATTTAGTTCTCCTCAGTGGCTTCTTTCAGCAAGCAGTGTCGGGCTGCCAAAGAGTGGCCACTGTAGACAGGATGCCAGGCGGGGACAGTTTGCAGAGTAAACGTGACCAGAGACATTTCTGCAGGTGTCTTTGATTCTTGAACAGGGCAGGGGGATGCATTCTGATGTGTGCTGTGTTTTCGCCTTTCTTCTGGAAGGAGTGTGGCTCTGGGGTGGTCCCAGTGCTGGGGTCACTGTTGAGATGTCATTCTCGCAGGCTCTCGGGGTTCTTTCCATGTTGATCTGCTGGGGACAGCTGTATTTCTAGACGAATGCCTGCTGGGTGTCCTCCTGGCAGGGCTGTTGGCAGTGTTGGCTGTGACTTAGTTCTAAAGGAAGCCCATGCGTCTGAACGCAGTTTAAGCCATAATAAGGGAAGACATCTGATGGGGTTTTGCCATATTGGTCACTGATCACTGATAATGATGAATTCTTTTTTTATTGAGTTAGATTAATTTTGATAACTAAAATGTGAACATTAGCATTTGTGGTATAATGATGATTCTGAGCCTCCCAGCCCTCCAAACATACTTATTTTTTTTTTTTTTTTTAAGATCACAACATCTCAGGTGACCACTGCCAATCAGTTGGTGTTTTCGGGTGGTGGAAACCTACCAGGCCTCCTGTTTGCCCTGTGCAGTCACTGTGCTTGTCACTCTCAGCTCCTACAGTGTTCTGGCTGAGCCCGCTGAGGGCCACCTGCGTGGTTGTCTGTCTTGGCTTTCAGAATCTCGCCTTTTCCAGGCCTGGGGATGGAGGAGATCTGATCAGAGCCAAGGTTCCTTGGGTTTGTACGCTATTGCAATGATGAGATTAGGGAAGGTCATTTGTGGGCCTGTCCTGTTTTCTAACAGGAAAGATGCAATTTGTGTTAACTGTGGACTCAGCCCCCATTCAGTGGGCAGTGTTTGTGAGCCTAGTGTGGCAGGCCCTTGCTGTTCCCAGGACTGACCCTTATGAAACCGGAAGCAAGGTATCCACAACTGGGGAGGTTCCATAAGGGCATTTGGGGTGCCTGTGGGGTGCAAAGCTCAGCCCACATCCCCTGTCTGGGCGGCTCCATGCCTCATCAGCCTGTCCCATGCCTGTGTGTGTATTTACCATCAGAGTACTCAGCAGGTGGCTTTGAAATTCTCTGTTTATGTACATGTCCTTCCCATGAAGTAGGGGACTTGTGAAGGGCAGACTATGGGGTAGGCATGTATATGTATACATAGAATGTGTGTGTATACAATATTAAAAAATTACACACACACACTCTCCTGTTGCCAAGCACAGTAAGGTAGAAGACAGCTGTGCTAGCCAGTTTTCTGTTACTGTAGAGAAATAAGTGCTTAAGCCAGGTGCTTTATTTAAAAAAAAAAAAAAAAAAAAAAAAAGGTTTATTTAGTACTAGAGTCTAAAAGTTGAAGGATCTGGGGGCCTCATTGGTTCAGCCTCCGGTCACATCACAGCAGATGTCATTATGGTGGGAGCACACGGGAGAGTGAGGACCACATGGTGAGACAGGAAGCAGAGAGACTGGGGAGAGGCCAGTAATGGGTTTTTATATGCCCTCCCCCCTAAAGACACCACAGCCTCTTAACAGGGTCACACTGAGGACGGATCTCCCAGCATGCGACTCCCTGGGTTACATTCAAGCCTTGTCTACACTGTGGTGGTTGGTAAGGGCCCTTTCAGTGTTGCTTAGTGGAGGGGTCCCTTGAGTGGCCAGGAGGAGGACAGGAGGGAGTCACAGGGGAAGAGTAGGGTTTCTGATCTCTGTTTACTCCTTTTTTTTTTTTTTTTTTTTTGGTACCAGGGATTGATCTCAGGGGCACTCTACCACTGAGCCTCATCCCCAGCCCTATTTTGTATTTTATTAGAGACAGGGTCTCACTGAGTTGCTTAGTGCCTCGCTGTTGCTGAAGCTAGCTTTGAACTCATGATCCTCCTGCCTCAGCCCCTGGGATTACAGGAGTGCACTAGCACACCCGGCCTTTGTTTACTGTTTATTTTGAAATAATTCAGACTTATAGTTACAAACGCAGTGCAGAGCCTCCCTGTCCCTCTACTCATGCTCCCCAGGTGCAGGCCCTTCCTGGGTGGGTCTTCTGTGAGAGTGGAGTTGGGACGTGGGGGGTGGAGAAGGACCTTTCCAGTACCTGGGGTGCTGGGATGGTGGCCTGGGCCTGGCTGGAGACGGTGAGGCAGGGGAGGGTGCTGGGTGGCCTGTGTATTTTGAAAGGAGGCCTTGTGAGACGCTGATGGGCTGGAAATGAGCTTGAGACAGTTTTAGAGTGATTTCATGGGTCTTGGTGACTGGAAGGCCGGTGCCCCAGCTGTGTGGAGTAGAACCCTTATGGTGCACAGCCTCCTGCTGTGGGCTAGCGAGGCAGCAGGTGCTCCGCAGTTGGTAGTGACCGTGAGCTTGCTGCGCAGCCTGCTTCTCCTACACCTCGCAGCTCTGCACCAGCTTCCTCTGAGGCGCAGCTCCACCGTGCTCTGTCACCACCCTGCGGTTGCCCCCGGCAGCATGTCCAGCACTGGTGATCAGTCCCTCCTTCACATTCCTCAGTGAGGTTAGCTTGAGTTCACCCTCCCGCCAAAGGCAGCTTGGAATGGAGGGCAGAGGCCTAGGCTGAAGGTAGAATGTAGAATCAGATTGTATAGAGAGGGACTCAAAACCACCACACTGCATGGCATCGCCTGGGAGTGGGGAGACTCAGGAGAGGAAAGGAAGCCGTGGCCTTCCCAGTGGGGAGGAGAGGAGGCAGCCCGGAGCAGCCATGTGGCTGACAGACGAGGAGCAGGTGACAGGTGCAGCAGGTCGGATTCCACCAGCTTGCGTGTGAGGACGGAGCTGGGCCACTGGGAGTGGCAACAGGGATGTCAGCATGGACCAGTGGAGTCCAAAGGCCCGAGGTGAGCTTGGATCCTTTCCTGGGGAGCAGACTAAGACCCCGTGGCTGGAAAGCTTGTGTGCTACAAACAACAGTTCTCGGAGGAGGGCCCTCCTGTGTTTTAGTCACACACAGAACGTCTTCCCCGTAGCAGCAGGACTTTTGGGTTAATTCCTTAATAAGAACACTTTTCAGCCACACGCTCTCATGTGTAAATGGTAAAGCAGGAGAGTAGTTGTTTTTGCCTTTTTGACTCAAGGGGTATTGAGCTGGTAATTCCTAAAATTTATGTTCTTGGGAAAGTTATTTTACTTTCTTGAAAGTTTTCTCACCTACAAAATGATATCTACCTGCAGAATGTGTTATTATTTTAAACAAATTAATGGCTTGTTTAGAAGAGCAGTTCTCCCTAGGTTTGTTGGTGACCCATGAAGAACTCAGGAGACTAGGTCTGGATCTCTGGGTGCGAGAGCTACAGTTTATTGAGAACTCAGTACGGAAGGCCATCTAGGAAGCAAGTGACTTATCTTCACTTAATTCTTCTGGCCACTCTGAGGTGGAGATTCTTCACAAACTTCTGTTTTACAGATGATAAGTACATCGATAATGATGAAGATAGTTGCCAGTACTTACTGTGGGCTTTTCACGTGTTAAGGACAGAGCTAGCTTCTTCACACAGGATGTGATAACCCAAATGTGCTGACAGCCTCTGGCCAGCCTGGCTTTAAGGGAGGCACAGCAACGGGCAGTGCCCTCGAGACATGGTGCCTAGGCAGCTGTCCTCAGCTCCACTGGAGCGGGTCTCGTGAGCACGCAGCGCCACCCCTGAATGTCTAGTATGTGAGAGAGACAGCCCTCTTCTCTGATCTGCTTCCATTAACACCCTGACATATGTTCCCTGGGTGTGGTGCCCGCCGCCCACCCCTGCACCCACATGCTCAGTGGTAGGAACCATCTGCCCGGGTAGCCAGGGCAGACAGGCAGATACCTTTCAGCCTCCTGTCCCAGGAGGGCAGCTGCCAGCTTCCATCCCTCTGTGGTGCCTGCTGTCAGGGCCTGCCAGGCTTTCCCTCTGGGCTCTCAGGAGAGACTTGATGGAAGTAGAGCCAGGGGCCTCAGCACTTCCTGGTGACCAGGTAGGAATCAGGTGCACTCCAAAGCCTGGGCTGGGCTACCTAAGGGGCCAGTGAAGCGTGGTGAGGTTGACAGGAGCTGGGGGCAGGGCTGGGGCCTTTTGTCCCCCTGGTGCAGACCCTGCATCATGGAAAGCAGCGAGACTGTGCAAAGCCCTGTGGCCTCCCTTTGCTTGCTGGGTTCAGGTTTCCAGCTTTCACCAGGATTGCCTTGAAATGTGCCCCTTCTGCCTTTGAATTGATTGAATTGGCACTGTCCTTTCTGCAGAGATAAGATAGTATCCTTTGTCTCAGATTTCAGGTTTTCCTTTGTGGAGTCTGTTTCCCTGAATATACCTAGAGCAGGGCAGCTTTCCGTACAGGACTTGATTGTTACCAGTTCTGTAGGTTTTTTTTCCCTACGAAATGCCCTGAGCAGACAGCTCCAGGCAGGCAGGAAGCTGTATTCAAGGGGCAATGGCTGCTCATGCTCTGAAGGCACCTCCACTCAGGTCTGGGGTCTGGGCTTTTACTAGGACTGGGTGATGAGGGACTGTGGCCTGCACATTGTCGTCAAGCTTTTCCTGGAGAAGGGAGGAGACTTTCAGGAATCAGGGTGTGCCACCTCTTTTCTACCCTAATTTGGGCGTAGTTGGCTCTGTCATGGTGCTCTGGGTGTATTTTCTTATCAGCTGGAGTGACAGCATGGGGCCTGAACTAGATTGAGCCGGTCTGGAGTTCCCCTGGCCCCAGAGCAGTTGGCCGTCAGCAGTGGGAGACATGTGGTTATGGCATCTGTCTTCAAGTCCCACCAGCAAGCGGCATCTGTGTGCAGACAGCTGATAGGACAGCAGGCTGTCAGAGATTTTGGGGTTAGGGTAAATATTTTGGGCTCTAGGTTTCTATTGTCACTGTCAGGCTTGAGGTGACAAATAAACAAGCACGAGGGGCTGTGTGCCAGCAAAACCCCATTTACAAAAATAGGTGTTGGCCGTATTGGCCTGTGCCTACACCCAGGTCTGCTGGAGCTGATGGTGGCGAGCCAGCCGGGCCAGGTGCAGCCCTGGGGCCTTGTGGCTCCATTGTTGGAGTTCAGTCTTGGTGGAGGCCTGGGGCTCCCTGAGGCTATGGGGAGGTGAGTGCCCAGGGCAGCGTGGGCAGTGTTGTTTAAGGACCCTTGTGCTAGTCACATCCACATTCTGAAACGTGGTGTGTTGAGACCGCATGGCTTAGGATCAAGGACCAGCAGCACCTGTGTCACCTGGTGCTTTTGGAGATGGAGACTCTCAGGCCCAGACCAGACCTGAGGGTCAGAGTCTTCATGGTAAAAGCCCTCTGGGCCATTGTGTCCCCAGGGCAGTTTGAGAAGAGCTGTTTTAGGGTTCCTCAGTTCTGGAGGGCAGAGAGGGCGTATTTCTAAAAATCCTCTGTTTCGCTTCCTCAGGGTTCCCGTGTGACAGAGCAGCCTTGGAGCTGCAAGGGCTGCTGCCAGTCTTCCCAGACAGTTTCCAGTGCCCCATGGAAAGGGGTGTTGTCATCTGCTACTGCCGGCAGTGCCAAGTTCAGACCACTGTGAAAATACTAGACTAAACCGGGTGGTTTCTGCCACCCCTGTGGAGTGACCGACAACTCCTTATCCCTTGGGGCCTTGCTTTCCTTGTTTATCACAGGAGTATCTGTGACAGGTGGTGGTGACAGCGCTGTGGGTGAAGTGTACTGCTTTGCGTTTTCAGGCTGTGGGTTTGGCCACTGCCTCTGCCCGTGCCGTCTAAGGATGAGGTGTTCAGGTCCTCTTCTTGTGGGTGATGCAGTGTCACCCCAGCTCTCTGGGTTCAGGGCACAGTCTAAAGTGCATTCAGAAGTACTTTAGGGGACTTCAGATGATGGGGCTTCTTTCAACGGGAACATCTGCTTTCCTGGGAAAAGCTGCTTCCTCCACCTTTTCTTCTGCCACGTACGGTTACAGTTCCAATAACTTAATTTGGGCAGGCTGTTCATTTCATGAAATGAGCCAGAGAGATTCAGATAATCGAGTTGGGAGTCGGAGAGATGGCGGCGAATAGGAAGCGACTGTGCTCTCAGTGGTTGGAAACCTGGGGTCTTGCAGCTGGAGCCCGGAGGCCGCCTGGTTCTGGACATAACCCGCCTTCTCTGATCCCTCGTTCCCCTTCCCCATGCATTTTTTTGTGTGGGGGCGGTGCAGAGGTCCCAACAGCTCTCAGTCTCTGCTCCCTCGTGTGCAAGCCTGCTGTCCCAGAGGTCCTGCAGTCTGCCCCTTGGCAGCTGCAGAGCTGGAGGTGGCCCCCTGGACACCTGCTGGGGGCTGCAGTACAGGCTGGCAGGGTGATCTCTGGCTCACTATGACCAGGCCCAAGTGGCTTTGTAGGTGACGTGCCTCTGCCCAGAGGAGGTACGAGGGCTGTTGTGCCCTGTGCTTTGACTTCACCCTATCCCTGCAGGGATTTAGAGGCAGGGCCTCAGAGAGAGCCCCTTCTGGGCAGCCAGTCTTGAATTGTAGTTCTTCCTGGGCCATTACATAGCCTAGTGCCCTTGAACGTCCTTCCCTCTCTGTCTGCATCCATAAAACCGTAGCCTTGGAGAAGATACCAGAGTCCCTGCAGCTCTGAGCCTTGGCATTGAGAGGGAAGGCAGTGGGTGGCAGTGTGACGGGCCTGGCTGCCAGTCAGCAGCACCTGACTGCTTCTGTGCACAGTCACTGCTCAGGGGACAGATGGCACAGAGATGGGCAGGTGTCAGGCAGCCTTGCCTTCCCTTTTCAACGGGCCTCACGTGGCCGCTGGGGAGGGTTGTCTGCTGTTGGGTGGAGCTCCGGCAAGCTGGCTGCCCTCCCGATGAGTACTTTGCACCTCAGCAGGATCTTTTAAGTTCAGGTGAGGACAGGTTTGGGTTTGAATGGCTCCTGTCCTTTCCAGCCATGTGGGTTCTTCGCCTCTCTTTGTTTTCCTTACCAACGAAGTGCTTTATTGTTTTTCATTTTAGTGAGACTGTGCTTTGCTGTCCTCTCCCTGACTTATGTCTGTCTTCTTGCCCTTGATGAGAAGAAGCCCCTCCTGAAGGGCTGCACAGGGCGGTCAGCAGCAAGCACGCCATTGGCCTGCTGGTTCTCCTCATGGGAAACAGCACCTTGCACACGGAGCTGGTGCTGCTCTGCTTCCTGAGTTCACGGCTGCTGTCCAGCAACGCGCTGTCTTAAAATCCTGCCTGCCCAGGTGCAACCTGCCCTGCTGCCCTTCATCCACTTCACCTTGACTGTTGGGATTTTCTGATCTTGTTCTTCAGCTCTGATGTGCTGCTTTGGGTCATGGAGCCCCAGTACATGAAGACAGAAGAATTGTCCCTCGTTCTTATTCACTCTTGGCCTTGGTCCTGGGTCCTTCCTGCCTCGCTGGACTGAGGCCACCACTGATCTGCTCTGGCTCTGCAGATGCACTTCACTGGCTCTGGATTTCTTGAAAATGGAATCTTATAACGTGTTGGTCTCTGTTAGCTTCTTTCACCCAGCTTTTTTTTTTTTTTTTGAGATTCATCTGAGTTACATATATGGATTGCTTGTCTTTTAGGTGGTTTGTTTATTGTTGAGAATTATTTCATTGTGTGATAATTTGTTAATCCATATGCTTGTTAACAGTTGTTTAGGTTGTATTCAGCTTTGGGCTATTATAAATATAGCTGGTAGCTGGGCATGGTGGCGTACACCTGTAATCCCAGTGACCTGGGAGGCTGAGACAGGAGGATCGCAAGTTCGAGGCCAGCCTCAGCAACTTAGAGAGGGCCTCAGCCACTTAGTGAGGCTGTCTCAAAATTAAGAAATAAAAAGGTCTGAGAATGTGGCTTAGTGGTTGTGTGCTCCTGGATTCAATCGCCAGGACCTAAATAAATAAATTAAAGCTGCTAATGTGTTTGTTTGATGTATGCAGTGGAGCTCAGAGAGGAGTGACTGGGTTACACTAAGCATAACTTTATGACAGACTGAGTTTGTTTTTTGTTGCCGCCGGAACCGCAATCTTAGCCATCTCCCCAAACAGGGCTCCTGCAGTTTTTCTCTGTGTTCTTAGCATCCAATGTATTGGTGCAAATACTATGTCAGACACATGTAGTACAAGTGTTTTCTTCTCATTTTCTTGGTGATTTCTTTCAAAAGTCCAGTTTATTATTATTTTTATGTTAGTACTTTTAGTGTCCTTGGAAATCTCTGCCTATCCTAAGCGCACAGGTGCTTTCTCCTGGGTGTTCTACAGTTTTATGTCCAGGCCTCTGTTGCTGTTCTGTGTCCTGAGGTAGGGTGAAGGGCACTTCCCAGTCCAAGTTCATGAGTCCTGCCCGTTTGTCCAGAGGCTGTCCACTCCACTGAATCGCCATACCGTCCTTGACAGAGATCAGCTGGCCACTTAGATGGGGGTTGTTCCCTGACTTTACCCATCTGAACACCAGTGACGCCAGGTAGTGTGAGTCCTCCTACAGTCCTCAGCGTGGTTGGCTATTCTGGTCATTTTCATTCGTATCTATTATAGGATTGGCTTTCTCTTTATTTCTTCTCTCAAAAGCAAATGAGCTTCTGGGACCTCGTTTGGAGCTGTGCTGGGTCTTTAGATAAATTTGGGGAGAGTCACCATGTTAGCAGCGTGGAATCCTCAATCCACTAATGCCAGCCTTCTCCTTTTATTGAGGTCTTCATAAAGCTGTCCTGATGCCTCATCGTTGTCAGTATGTAGGTAGGCCTCCCTGTCACACAGTTTGTGAAACTTATCCTTATGTATTTCATATTTTAATACTGTTAGAAATGATATTGAGCCAGGTGTGGTGGTGTATGCCTGTGATCCCAGTGGCTTGGGGACCGAGGCAGGAAGCTTGCAAGTTCAAGGCTAGCCTGGGCAACTTAGGGAGGCCCTCAGCAACTTAGTGAGGCCCTGTCTCAAAATAAAAGATAGAAAGGGCCAGGGATGTGGCTCAGTGGTTAGGCATCCTGGGTTCAATCCCCACTGCCAAAAATAAAAATACAAAAAAACCATAAAAGAAATGGTACTGGTTTTTCCTTTTCTCACTGTTCTTCATTGTCATTAGAAGAAAGAGCTTCCTGTTTTATAAGGAAACTGGCAAGTCAGCCTACCTTACGTGGGGCCTGGGAGCAGACAGCGGTGCTCAGGGCCAGGAGTCCTCTGAGAAGGCTCTCAGAGCAGGGGCATCTGGCTGTGCTGAGGGCAAGGACAGGTCCTCCTGGGAGCCTGAGCCAGGTCCTAAGCGGGAAGTACAAGAATGCCCTGGAAACACTGGTAGTGGCCGGATCAGGCCATGGACAGCCGTGAGGGGAACCTGGAAGGCGATGGGTTTGCAGGATATATAGCTGCACCAGCTGGTGCCGTCGCCCGCGGCGGGCTCTTTCTGCTCAGCGTGGGCCTTGAAGCTCGCCCGCCGCCCGTGTTGCTCTGCGTGTCAGGAGTTCCTTCCTTCCCCGGGCTGAGCGGCACCCCGTTGTGCACACAGACCACCTGTGATCTGCTGTCCTGGACGCTGCGGTTGCTCGCGCTGTTTGGCTGCTGGAGTAAGGGGCGGTCCTCAAGGACGGAGGCCCCAGAGATGAGGAGGCTGAAGCTAGGGAGGGAGAGCCACCCAGCCTCCCTGTCTCCCATGTCCTGTACCTGATGGCCACGTGGCAGCTTCTCGGTTGAGGAGGAGCGTTATGAACGTGGAAGAGGGCTCTCCAGGTGACCGTGCTGGGTGACAGGTGGACTCGCGGGTGAAGCAGGACTGTGCTGGGCAGACCCGGGCCGCCCGCCCGCACTCCTCTGTGTCTGTGCCCACTGGTGAGCTAGGAGGGCTTTCTGTGTCAGTCTTTTGTTTGTCCATTGTCACAGACCCGACGTGCAGCTCAGAGTGCAGGAGTGGGTGAATGCCGGGGCACGGGTGAGCGCCTGGCCTGGGCGACGGTGTCCTCCGCTCGTCCCCGTGCTGAGCCAGGGCTGGGCTGGGCAGGGCAGAGCGGCCGGAGCGCTTGCTCGTGTGCGTGTGCGTGTGCGTGTGCGCGTGCGTGCGAAGGCCTGCGGGGCTCCAGCGTTTGTATCGTGCGGGGTTCCGGTTTCTCTCAGCCTCTCTTCCCTTCCCTCCGCGAAGGCTTCAGACCGTTTCCGACCTCGCCTCTGTAACACGCCGGCACCACGGGGCCCGCGGGATGACGCCGTGCGTCCCGAGCTTCACTCAGGTGCACAGAGGCTCTCTCCCTCCCGCGCCCCCCACAAGCACTTTTCTTCCTTTTGGAGACAGACCATCATGTGGAGAAGGCAGCTTGGGCACCTGTAGTGGAGTGGCAGCCTCCTGCGAAGGGCACGTGCTGGACGTGCTGTCCAAGGCCGCCTACCGTCTCCCCCTGTCTGCAGCTCGGACCCTCCACCCCCAGCCCCCACGAGGCTCAGGCCTTTTTAATCTTAGCGACTTCATGGACAGTGGTGATGTCTCATGTGGCTTGAAGGTGCGTTTCCCAGATAATAGATGGGTGACAAGCACCTTTTCATGTTCTTATTTGTCACTTATAATCCTTTTTTTTAAAAAAATATTTATTTTTTAGTTGTAGTTGGACATAAGACCTTTATTTTATTTATTTATTTTTACATGGTGCTGAGGATCGAACCCAGGGCCGTGCATGTGCTAAGCGAGCGCTCTACCACCGAGCCCCAGCCCCAGCCCTTATACATCCTTTTTGATAAAGTGTCTGTTTATATTTTTTGCCCAGTTATAAAGATTGGACTGTCTGAGTGTGAGTAGGTAGGAGGTTTTTAAAAAATAAGTTCTGAATGCTAGTCTTTTATTGGATATGTATCTTCTCCCAATCTCTGGTTTCTTGTTTCATTTTTGTTAAAGTATCTTTTGAAGGGCAAACATTTTAAATTTCTATGAAGTTTGATTTATAGAGTTTTTCTTTTATAGTTCTGCTTTTTGTGTCTTATTTAAAGAAATTTTTTTTTTTTTTTTTTTTTTTTTTTTTTTTTTTTTTTGTGGTACCAGGGATTGAACTCAGGGGCACTCGACCACTGGGCCACATCCCCAGCCCTTTTTTGTATTTTATTAGAGACAGGGTCTCACTGAGTTGCTAAGTGCCTCGCCATTGCTGAGGCTGGCTTTGAACTCACGATCCTCCTGCCTCAGCCTCCCAAAGTGCTGGGATTACAGGCGTGCGCCACCGTGCCCGGCTACATGTAGGCCTGTGATCCAATTCAAGTTAATCTTAATAGTGGAGTTAGTTTTTGTATACAGTATGAGGTAGGGCTGAATTTCCTTTAAAAAAAAAAATAGGATTACAAATTCTGGGGTGCTGCAAGGAATCAAACGCGCTGGGAAGTAGCTCAGCAAGGCAGACTTTACCTCTGTCAGAGGGCTGCTGGGGAGTCTGGCTAGCAAGCCGGCTTACATGGTTAGTCCTCCTAATTTATCCCTAATGCTGCACTGCCCCTTGCTCTGATAGGAGGAGCTCAGGGTTACAACCTACACAATTGGCTAATTTTAAAATTGGGGCAGGCAAAGGGAAAGACTATGTTTAAAATGGCTACAATTGTATCTTACATCCCACTTAAGGCTAAATACTATATTCTGAAAATGGACTGCTGGACTTTCTGTTTCTCACAAGTACCCCTTTTCCTTTTATACCCTTTGGTCTCATTTTCATTTTTGTCCTTCTCCCCTTTGGCATTACCACCCATCCTAGATATATTGACTTTTTGAAGTGGAAATTGCCCATGGTAATGAGTCCTCCCCTTTTTAGCAGATCAAATAGCCATCCTGGTGATGAGGAGCACTTGATAAAGCCCTTTCCAGCTTGGTTGTAGCTTGTCTTCTTTCCAGGTCTTGATTAAAACCAAGTCGCGAGGCTGAAAGTGATAAATTGCAAATCCCAGAGGAGTCTCGGCAGCAACTCATAATAGTTATACCAGCAAAAAAGAAATGCAAGTCTCAAATTGACTCAGAACAAACTTGTGACTCTGACAGAGCTTTTTGTGATATTTATCAGGCACTCCTATACGAAGAAAGGTCTTTATAACCTCCCAGTTTTACTTAATTCGGGGAGGACAGACACAAATGTACATCTCACATAAAAGAACCATTGTCTTATCTTTTAAATGTCCTTATATGGCTGTGCTTTGGTTATATTCTCCTGCCAGGTGTTTAAGACCAAGTTGGTCAAAATTGAACTTTTTTTCTCTCTACTGTTACAGTCAGCTGAGATTTGTCAGGGATCACTCTTGGCTCCTTTAGTGTTTCTTCTACCTGTTGTGCCATCTGCCAGGATGGGCCAAGGTTTTGCTGACCACATGTGGCTTCCCTTAGAAGCATCAGGGACATTTCCCTCTCCAGTGACCCTCCTTTTTGCATACTGTGCACTCGTTGGCTTCCTGTTCTTTAGGGTCTTCTTGATTCCCCTGATTGGGATGCCAGATGAATCCTTGGAGTTCCAAGGTCCTTAGAGAAGTCCTGTTGTTCCCTGAGTTTTGGCTGACCTGAGAGGGCAAGGGCCAGAATATTAATAGTGGCTATTTTTTTCTTAGCCCTTTTACTTCCTTGATTTTGGTCTCCAGGTTTTGGTTTTAAACATCCAACAGGCAAGTTTCACTACTTTTAAAGTAGGAGTACTGGGTTTTAACTCCAGTGTCTATAATTTTATAGTTACTCCTTCCATTTAATTGGGGTCAGTATTAGTACTGAAAGTTAGCTTTATACCCTGTCTGTCCTATAGGTGATGGCTTAGTGTCTCAAATTAACTCTGGTTGTCCAATTAGAAGCAGTGTTTCTGCAAAACACTAACAGGCAACAGTTACAAAGTTTTATAAGGAAAATACAAAAATGAAATTATAAGAGCAAAAACCATATTCAGTTTGTATGACATTTATGAACAAAGAAATACAATTTTAATAATCCCAAACCTTTAGTTATGTATTATATCCTGCTTATTTTGAGATCACAGTACTCCTTAGAAAAAAAATCTGTCTTTTGAACATAACTTTAAATGTGCTTAATTCTGGCCTACTTTGGAGCCATCCTAACATGGGGTAGGGTGAGAGACAGAGTTTTATCTCAGGTGAGATGGGGCTCCTGACAAATCTTAGGTAAAGCGCTTTATTTCTGAAGCTTATCTTTGCCTCTTTCTAAAATGTCATCGTACAGAATTCTCACATATTATTTCCTGAATCTATCTGAATATCAGCTAACATAATACGGCATTACATTTAAAAGATGAATCAAACAGAAAGGCTAAAATAGCTCTTAACTTAAACTCTCCTTATTACCCCCCAAATACATTTAAATTCCCATCCCAGTATAAAGAGTAACAGAAATATATATGTTTATATATGTGTGTATGTATAAAACTTATTGATAACAGCTTACCTTTATCCAGTTACAAAATATTAAATGACATAAATACCAACCAGCTTGGTTATTCCTATATAAATCTGAAGGAGACTGTTGGTACAGACAATTTTAGTTTGGAGAACACCAACTTGGTAAAAGGTTCTCCTAAGCTTTTTAAAGGCTTGTATACATTTTTAAAGGCTTATATACTTGAAGAACATGAATACATCTAATATTTAGAGAAGCCAGTAATGGTTGGGGTCACATTACACAGATGTCCTTATTAACTACATTAAAACTTACAAAAAACATTTGCAGTAAGTCTCACACGGTTCTCAGACGTATACAAAATAGTTATTTATTTAACCAGTTACATGTAATCATTTAAAAGACTTTTAAAACAGGTATAAACTGTAATCCCTTTTTTAAAAAAATATTTATTTATTTGCTTTAGTTGTACACAATCTGTTTTTACGTGGTGCTGAGGATCGAACCGGGCCACACACGTGCTAGGTGAGCGCTCTACCGCTGAACCACAACCCCAGCCCCCAAACCGTAATCCCTTTAAGACTTAATTTCCCTAAGTAATAAAACCTAACAGACACAAGAAATTGTCTTGATAAGAGCAGATCAAATGTTTTAAGGAGCCCTTGATGTTTCTAAACAGAATCGGCATATTAAAAGTTAACCTTAGGGGGAAAAACACTTAACTAACTTTAACTGACCAAGCTGAGTATAGCCAACTTAATCACATACCTGAATCTTGAGATCTACCTTCCAGAAACCATTTGCTACTTACTTAGACATTTTACTACTTGTTTACATTCTTAGTTGTTCCTGACGAAGAAAAAAATCTTTAAATGTAATGGATATTGCCCTTTAAGTATTTTATAGAATTCAATGCTCTCTTGATTGGCAGAATACCTAGAAAACCTGTGGGTTAGTAATCTTAAGACATCTTTACTCATATCTGTGTAACCAATTGCATGTGAACAGACATTTGGATCTATTTGTTTTCTTCTTTCATTTTTGAAATTTATGAGTGCTTATTTATCTGTATGCTAAGTTTGGTACCATGTAAATGATGTGGACATAAGCACATATGTAGACACAATATACAATACACAGGTGTGCACAGATATACACAAGCAGACAGGAAACAAGGAGTTTGTAGCTTTTTATTACCAGTTGTTAAATCCCTATAGGTAGGGGACAAAAGAACTATCAGATTTAGCCTTTTAGACATTAAAATAGAGCCATTTGCAGATTTTTACAGTGTGACTCAGACATGGGAAGGGCCTGTGTTTTACATTTTTCTTCCCTGTCTTTGGGCCTAGAATTTTTCCTGGAGATTTCTTGCACCTCCCAAACTCCCTGCAAACTCCCCAAATAAAACAGTATTTTATCTCTTGAGTTTCTTTCCCCCTTTTGTCCTAGGACTATCTCTTGCCTTTCCTTTGGGCTGCTGGTGGATCTTTGGACGATGAGCTTCAGGCCATGCTGGGAGCCTGCTCTTTTCAGGTGACATTTGTGCTGATAAGCCGCAGCTCCAGGCTTTTGTCTCAGCCTGGGATCTGCACTGCAGGCCTGCTGGGCAGATAGCGAGTCATAGATTAGAGAACTGGAAGCCAGAAGAGTCTAGTTTTCTGGTCTTTCAGGCAGTGGCATCTCCATTTTAAAAGAAGCTCTTTGCAGCCCTCGGGGGACTTCCCAAACGGGCAGCATAGCATCTAAAGCTAGACTGCATTGCTGAGATTTCTTAGATCAACCTTTAAGCATTTAGATTATCTGCAGATCCCTAGCACTGAAAAAAATGTTAACCATAGATTATCTGCAGAGGCCTGTGAAAATATTTGGAAGAGCCTGTGGGGGAGCCTGGACTGTAACCCTATAAGGGAAAATATGCAGCGCTGGCTTGGGCACCGGCCACCTAGCTCGCATGGTTCTGTACCCCATGAGCACACGCCTGAGCTGCTCATCAGGGAAGGGCCCTGGCACGTGGTGGTCAGCTGCGTGAGAAAAGGAACTTGTTGGAGTTGTTCTTTTCCACGCGCATGTAGTGAGAGTGTCACAGGATACTGAGTTATTGTGAGAGGACAATCTGTCAACTCTGCAGTCTTGTCTTTTAAGACAAACCTCAGGGATTTTGTGTTATGGAGAACTGGCCACACAGAAGTGAATTAATTCACCACTCACACATGGCGTGCCAGGCGGCGATCACCTTCTGCCCCTGCCCAGTGGAGGAGTTAGACACAGGGGCCCCTCAGCCCAGTGCACATGGGCGTGGGGCTGAGGGCAGACCAGAGGTGGTCGCTAGTCCGGTTGCCATGGAGAGCCAGGTGGAAGAGCTGGGGACGAGGCAGGGATCACACAGGCTGGCTGCAGCACATGCAGGGATGTGGACAGAGCAAGCAGGACGGGTGTGGGACAGAGTGGTTTAGAACTGCCAGGGAAGCGGCCCAGCAGGAGTGCCAAGAGATGCACCTCTGATGCTAACCAGGGCTGATGAGTTCTGGTTCTGATGTCGGGCTGGATTGAGGGAGGAGGTTCTCTGACAGCAGGTGGCGCTCAGAGCCGCACACCTGCAGGAGGGCAGGGTGGGGCCCCGTGGGCATGGGAGTCAACATAAAGAGCAGGTGGGTGCTGGTGTGCAGGGAGCTCAGCCTCCTGCGCTGCAGGAGGGGGAAATCCTCTTCTCTTCACAGGTGACTCTGGTCCCAGCTGGAGAGTCTTTCCTCACACTTGGGTTATGAAAGAATTCAACTACCATTGCTTCTAGGACTTGGGTAGTTTCATAGCTTATATTCAGATGCTCAAATATCTTTTTTTTCTGGCACATTATGTAAGTTATGTACTCAATTTTATCCTTTTTCATAGCATGAGTTATTTATCAGCATGCTATTTAGGTCAGGAATTAGGGCCAGGCTGGAGGGACAGCACTGGGTACTTTTCTGTTGGCATCTCAGTTGTACAGAGGCCGGTCTCATGGCTCCGTAGTCCAGGCAGGCCACAACTCAGCTCCCTCCACTTCACGCCCACCTCCTCCCTCCAAGCTGATGGTCGCCCGCTATCTTCAGGGTGTCTGTTTCCCCTGTACCTTCCACAGATGAGAGAAAACAGAGCACACTTTTCTCTCTGGGTCTGACTTATTTTGTTGAAAAATTTTGGTCTCTAGTTCCATCCATTTTCCTGTCGATGACATAATGGAACTCCTTTGTGTATGTGTATCACATTTTCTTTATCTGTTCATCTCTTGATGGGATTTCATCTTTTTTTTTTTTTTTTTTTTCTAAGTGGCTATCATTTGGGACTACTAATCCCAACTGTGAAGTTGTCATCTTTTTCATTGATTTTGGGACACTGCCTTTTTATCACATGCTGTGTTTCCACATGCACTTGGGTCCACATCTGTGCTTTGTCTTCCATTCTACCAATCCAACTGAGAGTACACGCCCCAGGGCCATGCTATTGTAATGGTAGGACCTTGATGTCACTTTTTAACAGACTGAAGGGCTGGGTCCTCTTCACTGTCCTGTGTTCTTATTTCCATATGAACCTTAGAATCAATTTGTTTAGTTCCGGAAACATAACAAAGCAGAGCTTGCTGGTGTACTTACTGGAATTGCACTAACTGCATTTGCTAACTCAGGGAGAACTGACATCTTTTTGCTGTTATGTTGTCCCACCCAAAGGAAGGGATGCCTTTCTGTTTGTTCAAGTTCACTTTTTTTGTCTTTCAGGAGTGGTTCAAGTTTCCCTTGTAAATTTTGCACATTTCTTGCAAAATTATTTTAAGTACTTCACTTTTTATTGCTTTATAAATACCATCTTCCATTGTATCTTCAAGCTGTTTATGTTTGATAGACAACGGACATAGACTACTATAGTTTTCATATTTTCTGCTACTTTATTAAATTTTTTATTATCTGTTTTGGTCTTGTTGATTTTCTTGGTTCCCCTGGTATACTTTAACATTAGCTGCAAATAATTTCATTTTTTATTTGTCTTGTTAAAGTTCTGTTTAAGTTCTGTTTTCTCTTTTCTAATGTCACTGGCTAATATGGATTGAGCACCCTAATCTGAAAAATAGAAAAATTCAAGATGCTCCAACATCCAAAACTTTTGAGTGTAACATTATGTTCAGAGAGTTTCAGATTTTTGATTTTTTGATTAGGCTTGCTTAACTGATGAAGTCTATGCAAATATTTCCTAATCTGAGCAATCCTGAAGTCTGCAGTACCTCCAGCCCCAAGCGTGTCCTGGCAATGCAGTGCTGGAGGTGGTGAAGGACACCACGTGGAGGGCCTCCTTCACGTGGTGTCCTTCCTGGGGCCCCTGAGGTGTTTCCTCATGAAAACGTCCTGTCTCTTTCTTTCTTTTTTAATGTTAATGTTTGAACACATTTTATCAAGCCATAGAACCATCTTATCAATTCCAATCTTTGAAGAATATTGGAGGCGTTGGATTTTGTCAAGGCTTGTGTGTAGCTTGTGGAGCAGGTTGCATGGTATCTGATATGTGGATGTGGTGGGCTGTGTAAGGAGGCTTACTGTGTGGAATCCCTGGGATGAATCCCATTTGCTTAATATGTCATGTTAATATATGATATATTTTTTAGGTTTCCATTTACTAGGAAGGATTTTGTTTAGGATTTTTGCATTGTATTTGTAAGTGAGATTGGTTTTTGATTTTCTTTTTCATGCTACTGCCTTCAGGGTAAGGCATCATTTTTATATTTGCTTCAGAAAGAGAAAGACTTTGGAAATTTTTTATTTGTATCTATCCTTTGAAACAATTTCTGTAGTAGCCATGGTGGTTGGGTTTGGTAGAATCTCCCTGTAAAAATCTCTGGGTTTGGTTCTTTTTTTTTTTTTTTTTAGATGTTGATGGACCTTTATTTTATTCATTTATTTATATGTGGTGCTAAGAATTGAACCTAGGGTCTCACACATGCTAGGCAAGTGCTCTACCACTGAGCCACAACCCAGCCCCTGGTATGGTTCTTTTTTTGTAGGGCAAGTCCTTGATCACTTTCTCTGCTTCTTCTATGAAAACTGATCCATGTAAATGTTCTACGACAATTTGGTAAATTTTTCTATGAAATGACCTATTTTACCTCATTTCAAAAATGTATTTGCAGGGCTGGGGCTGTAGCCCGTGGTGGAGCGCTTGCCACACAAAAGTGAGGCAGTGGGTTCGATCCTCATACCACATGAAAAATAAATAAATAAAATAAAGTTATTTAAAAAATATATTTGCAAAGGGCTGTGTAGAACAGTCTTCCCCGACTTGCCCTGCTGTGGAGGCTGTTTGAGGACTGCATAGATTTAAAAGGTAGGAAGTACATAGGTTCTGTCTACTTGGTGCACTCTTGGATCCCAAGCCTTAAAGTGGGTTTTGCGAAGATGAAAACATGCTAAAAATAATGATAATAGCAACCACTGACAACATGCTTAGTTCTGTGTGCATATTAGCTCATCGAATCTTTATTGTAATGCTGAGATTCGTAATAACCATCCTATTTTAAGGGTGAGATAATTTCGGGGAATTGCTTATTTGCCCATGGTCATACAACTAGGAAGCCCCAGAGCTGGGGTTTGAATGCAGGCCCTGTGCCCTGGAGGCCTGGGCTGTCCAGGGAGCAGTGGGGCCAGGGGATTCCAGGGAGGAGGGTGGCAGCGTGGGGCTTTCTCCAGAGCACTGGCTGGAGGCAGAGGGTGGCGAGGGGCCAGGGAGGAGGTGAGCCTGGGGGCAGTGACTGGCGGACTGGCTTAGGTGGGGGTAGTGCCAGAGGCCCCCAGATGAGAAGGCCCCGTGGTGGCTGGCAGGGGAGTGCCGGCTGGGACAGGCAGGTGGACAGCACAGGGAGAGCACAGGGCATCAGGGACTCCGCAGGAGGCAGATGCTGGCCTGGACAGTGGACGTCACTGAGGCCTGGGCTCTGGGGTTTCTGCACTGGGTTAGAGTGTGAAGGAAGAGCTGTCTGGGAAGGAGCTCATGTGAAATGTGCAGTCAGTGCAAAGGACACCAGCAGCTGTCCTGGTCGCACCAAGGCACTTGACCTGTGGATGATTCGGCACCTGAGAGCCTGTCATCAGGGACAATTGAGTGACCTAAACCTGGGAAGTCACCTGGCATTTAGCCGCATCTTCTCAGAACCGGGTTGGTGGGCTCTTGTCCTTGTGTTTGTAGGGTAGCTAGGGCTTTTCTGTGTTCCAGAGAGTGGCTTGGCATCCTCACTCTTGCTGGAGGTGTGGGAGGGCACAGCTCCTCGCAGAGCAGGGAACCCTTGGCTCCTGGAGGGCCTGACTCCTGTTCCGGCCTTGGCCCTGCACTTGTGAAATAAGGGCGTGGGCTCCAGGGTCCCTTCTGGTTTTCAAAGCTATGGCATGGTCATTCATGTACATGAGTAACACTCCTTTAAAGTGGGTTTTGAGTCCTGTTAATCATAACTTATATATATATATATATATATATATATATATTTTTTTTTTTTTTTTTTTTTTTTTTTTTTTTTTTTGAAATAAACTAATTCACCGCCTGGCCCAAGCCACAGATTGGTTTTGGATAGTGAAGGGGCTGGTGGTGTAGCAGGCGTGCTGGCTGTGCGGGCTCTTTGTCTCTTCTCTCTGGTGCTCACTGGTTCTCTTCTTGTTTGGGACTGTGGAGGACCCTCGCCAGTGTGGGAGATCTGAGGGGCTCTGGCTGGGGAGAGGGGCTCACTGTTCATATGCTGGAGTACATCGGAGCCACTGCAGTGGCTGTTGCCTTGGGAGGGTTCTAGGGCAGGTCTTTTGTTTGCTGTGGGCATTTGGGGAAGATACTTTTCCTGGAAGTCAGTTACTCCTGTGTCCTTGACCCCAGTCTGAGTGCAGCATAGGGTGGCAGGTGTTGGGCTGGGGTGTTGGCCCAGAGAGGGGCTCCTGTGCAGATCTGCCCATTCTTACCTGCTGCCTTGGCCAGTCACTCCCCTTTCTTAAGATCCTTTCTGCCATCTGTAATAAAATTATAAGGATCAGACCAGCATTTGACCTGTGAGAATATACCTAGTGGTTACCCCGTAGGCAGAGCCCTCTGGCCGGGACTCCGGGCTGCGTGGATGGCAGAGGCCAGCAGACCTCCTCAGCTCCCCAGCCCCAGGTTTTCCCTGGTGAATTGGGAGAGCTGGATGAGTCATGCCAAGCTCTCCTTCCAACTAGAAGCTTCTTGAAGGAGCCCCAATTAGGGAGATGGCTATTGCGGTCAGCTGGAAGCCATAAGTTCCACCTGATAATAAGTATGTATGTGACGCACCTGTAAGTGCACGTGAGGCACCCGCAAAGCTAAAGGTATATAACCGGGTGAAAGCGGTCGGAGTCAGGAGAGAAGAATGAATTCATTCAGTCAGTCATGCAGTCGCTCGGTCGGAAGAAGAGTTCAGGTCGGAGAAGAAGAAAAGAATCAGAGCGGCCAGAACGTAGGCAGAGCGGTTACAGAAGAGAAACCAGATAGAAGAAGTAATTCCTGGTCAGAGTCAGGCCGAGGCTCCCGAGGAAGAAAGAAGAAAGAACAAAGAAGAAAGAAGCTCTAAAAGCTAAGCTCTCTCTCTCTCTCTAAAGAAGAAATCTCTCTCTTTTCAAGCTCTCTCTCTTTCTCTCTAAGCTCTAAGAAGAAGAAGAAAAAGCTATCTCTAATCTTTCTCTCTAAGCTCTTTCTAAGAAGAAAAATCTTTCTTTCTCTCTCTAAGCTCTCTCTAAGAAAGTAGAAGTAAAAGTAGTAATAGCTTTACTCTTCCTCCGAGAATTTTCCCGCGGCGTTGTGGCTGGCCATGACAGGCAGCTTACAGCTTCTGGTTTTTAACATAAGGAGAGTTTAGACAGCAGTGGTGTAGGGTGCAGCTGGAGCAGTGGTCTTGAAGGGTGTCACTGTGCTGATAGCCTTTCCAGGTGGTGGAGATAGGTTATCCGAATGTCGTCTTGGAGGAGTTAGTGGCCTCCTCCACTGTGAGCAACACTTGGAGAGTCACTGTCACGGCGTGAGAGGCCGTGACATTGAAGGCAAGCAACACTCTGTCCTGGTCCCCGTTTAGGCTCTTGACTTTAACCCTGCGACCTTAGGCAAGGGTGCCATCATCTCAGTCTCGACTCTCCATCTGTAAATGGTGAAGTAATGCCTGTTTCAGAGCCAAGGCGGGGAGTGGCACCAGCAAGCCTGGGGTTCCCTGGCTTGCCCTGTCCCTTGTGAGCCATGGCTGTCCTCCTAGTCGTGAGCCAGTTCCTTGTCACAGGAGAGTGGGGAGCTGCAGCTCCAAACCTCGGCTCTTACGTGTGAGGAAAGGCTCGAGTCAGACAGGAGAAGCCAAGCACGAGAGTGCTGGTGTAAGTGAGAGTAAGCCAGGCGCAGGCTCAGAGCCCTCTCGGGGAGTGGGCACCTCCTGGCAGAGAACGTCAAGAAGGGACGAGTCTCCTGCTGTTTTGTGGTGGCCTTGAGAGCCGGGGCCATCCTCAGCCTCACAGTCTGGGTCCTCTGTCATGGCGGGCCATGGAGTCTCTGACCCTGGCTAGTCCTCTGTGGAGCTGTCCCAGTGGCCCTCCCATTCAGGGGCTTCATCCGCAAGTCAGCGCCATGCTGATGTGGGTGCTGGGCTCAGTGTCTGGACAGCACTGACCTTGGTGCTCCTGCACTGCTAAAGAAGCTCCTCTTCTGAAATGCGCCGAGAACCTGTGGCCATGAACCCTCACTGGGAGGTGGCCCCACTGGCCTCTCCTGCTTGGCCTATTGCTCAGTTGCCTCCCTCTGTTTCCACCTGTTTACTGGTTGTTTTTCTATGAGTTATTTGATTATTCATTTGACTTAAAAGTAATTTAAAGAAAACCCGTGGCCTTCCGAGTTGGTGGCTTGCCCTCCGTTGCCCATTACAAGCTGCTGCCTGCACCTGGAGGACGGGCCCGTTGGCCAGGAGTCTGGGACATGTTCTGGGACAGCCTTCTCCACGTGTGCCTAGGAGTACTGCCCTCGCCTGGCCCCTGTGGGCCGGGATGCTCCAGGAGGTGGGGCCTGCGTGGCACCGGGTTCAGCTCCTCCGCCAAGTCTCTGCAGCCTGCAGACGTAGCCTCGGCTCCCATCTGAAGTGCTGTGCCCCTCAAGCTCCTGTGACACCCGACGCCAGCTGTGTTTATGCCCACTCTGAGCTGGGCAGCACAGGGGCCCTCACACCGCGGCTCTCGGGAAATGCCAGTCCCCGTCCAGGAAGCTGCGCGCTTTCTGCGCGGACTGAGCTCGCGGCAGCAGGAGGAGTGTGGAGATAAGCGAGGCGCAAAAGCTGCCCTCAATGGCCGCTGGCTATTTTGAGAATATCAAAACCACCACAAAACCCACATGGACTCGAGCTCTCAGTATCCAGTCGCTCATCCGACTGGTCACCATGAGTGGCTGTTGGAGACTCAGGAGGAGGAGTGAGTTCAGGTGTCTCCTGAGAAGGCAGGACAGAGGGCGAGGATCACAGGGCCGCGAGTGTGAAGCGTGGCTTATCTAGTCTGTGGAGTCCCTCATGCAGAGGGGCTTCTCTAACTGTCGCAGCTCTCTGACATGGAGGTGCTTTGCATCCTGAGGTGCTGTGATGGGTTTTGAGTGTCTTTTGGTGGCTATAGTAGGTAAACAGAAACTCCATATTCACTCAGTAAAAAGATGAAATGATGACTTACTAGCAGAAGGCCAATATCTTCACGGGCTTCAAGTGCGTCTCAGTTTCCCAGGTAGCTGGCAGTGGGGCGGGAGAGGCTGCGGACCCCAGTCAGCATCGTCACCTGGCTCTGCCTCTCATGGGGCCTCCTGCCCCCAGCACACTGCTTCTGAGGGTACCAGCTGTGTCTCTCCCTCCTGGGGTGGCTCTCACCTTTGGCACGTGTGTGCTTACGCTGCGCCATGGGCCCTGACGTGGCTGGCATTTCTTGGTTCCATGGTGGAATATCCAGGAAGGAGAATCTGATTGACCTGCTTGGCTTAGGCTGGTCCAGGTAATTCTGCCGCCATGGCGTGCGGCAGATGACTTGCAGGGTCTTGTTGGGAGCTGTTCTCCAAAGAGAGGGGTGTGGTCTGGGCACATACCCCAGGACGGTTATGTCAAAATCCCAGGCTCCGAGAGGTCTGCACAGGGTGCTCAGTGGGGGCACCGTGAGGGGAACCTAAATTAGGCAATGCACTCTGACATCCTCCTCTGATATTTTGATAGTCAGGTGGGAACCTTGTTTTAGCAGCCCATAATTTTTTGGACAGCAGCAATTTTCTTTTTTATTCGGGTAAAGCATACACAGCAAAATTGGCCATTTTAACCCTTGGAGTAGGTGTTTGTGTGAATCATTTTCATTTTGTTTTCCTCGGTCAAGGTGCATGATGTGTATCTCTGACAAAGGATGTTTGCTGAATGAGTGAATGGATGAAGAAATGAAAATAGCTGCCTACATTAGCAATTCCCAGACTTACTAGTCTGAAAATATATTTTGAAGACCCCAAAGAGCTTTTATTTGTGTGGGTGAATATGTGGACATTTATCACGTTAGGTTTAAAACTGGCAAACTTAAGATGTTAATTAGTTCACTAAACTCTACCAATCAGCCCGTTTCGTGGTAACACATGTAAGACATGTTTATGAAAAGCAGCAGCATTTGCCAAAACAAAATGAGAAGAGCAGCGTGGCTCCAGGCTTCTGAGCAGTCTGTACCTGGCTTAGTAGAGACACCTGCGTTCAGGTCCTCTCCTTCACCCACACAGTCCCGAGCCATCGTCATGGAGAAGCCTGGCCTTGCTCGGAGGAGTGGCTGGGGAGAGGAGGCCTCCAACAACCTTTGTAGAAAATGGTGATTCTGACACACACTGGGGTGGCGCACAGCAAAGGCTCACTGCCAGGTGGAGCCTGGGCCGCACTCTCCTCTGCCATGCCAGGATGTTGCAGTTTGTTTTGTACTTCTGGTGGATCTTTTTATCAACATGTGATTTTATAACATCTGTGCAGACCTTGCAAATGTAGACTGCACTATGCAACGTCAGCAGACTCACGTGTGTTGATGGCACGCCTGACCTCGACAGGACAGGCTCTTGGTACAGGGGGACTGTCAAGCTCTTCCACTGGTGGATGCACATTTTCCAAAGTTCTTATTTTTTTTTTAACTTTTTAAAAAGTATTTATTTATTTACTTTAGTTGTACACAATGCAGTGCATTTATGTTTACGTGGTGCTGAGGATCGAGCCCGGGCTGCGCACGTGCGAGGCGAGTGCTTTGCCGCTGAGCCACAACCCCAGCCCCAAAGTTCTTATTTTCACTTGGAAGCTCAAATTTTATCATTGGGGAAAAAAATGCTGACAGTTATTCACCTTGAAGTGACAGTGTATTCTACTCATTTTTTTTTTTTGGTTGTTGATGGACCTTTATTTTATTCATTTATTTATATGTGGTGAGGATTGAACCCAGAGCCTCATACATGCTAGGCAAGTGCTCTACCACTGAGCCACAGCCCAGCCCACTCTGCTTATTTCTGAGGACGTGTCTGCCAGGTGCTCAAGTCTAGATAGTCACAGCTGGCCTGTCATTCATTCTTTCAATCCAGATGATGCCGCATGAAAGCAGGGGCGCAAGGAGGCCCCCGACTCCAGTGGTCGCGCCAGTGAGTTCTCCAGAGGCCAGCCTGCTTCTGTCTGCAGAAGCGTCACTTGTCTGACAGGATGGGAAATGGGGGTGGCCTCAAGGGCTGAGACTTAATAGAAGCAGTGTTTTTTTTTTTTTTTTTTTTTTAATATTTATTTATTTGCTTTTAGTTGTAGTTGTACACAATGCGTTTTTACATGGTGCTGAGGTTCGAACCCGGGCCACGCATGTGGTAGGCGAACGCTCTACTGCTGAGCCACAACCCCAGCCCAGAAGCAGTGGTTTTACTATACAGTCAACATCAAGTATGGGTCAAGGGCACCTTAGAGCAGCCCTTGTTCACCCGTGGAGGGTCCTGTGGGTGGTGGCATATTGGTGCTCAGGTGCTAGTGCTTTTGCCCTTTGCCCTCAGGTTGGTAGAAGAGGCTGGAAAGGCCAGAATGTTCTGAAATAGTGTGGACCTTGAGGACCCCAGGCAGGGTTTGCAGATCCACGGGTTCATGCCTTTGAGGACCCCAGGCAGGGGCTACGGTTTGCTTTGGCATAAGGGTCCCTCAGAGTCCCTCCACCAGGCTTGTGGACATCTGAGGAAAGACCTGGCGCATCTCCTCTGCCATGCAGGGATATTGCTGTCTGTTTTGTACTTCTGGTGGACCTTTTATCAACGTGTGATGGCATCAGCCATCCTTGCTGCAGGGTGGAAACGTGCTCACTGGCGTCCTGGCAATGGAGCCAGCCCACAGCGCAGAGGTTGGATGTGCTTCTGAAGCCATGCCATGCTTACTCGAATGCTTTGGCATTTTAACCTCCCTCTCCTTCTTGCCATTGAAATTTAATATCACATGCCAACACCCATGCCAGTGTCACAAGCTTTAGGGTACAACACCATCTATTGGCAGCTGGCTTTGGCACTTCTCCCAGCTGGATTTTGGTGCCCAAAAGCAAAAGTGAAGGAGTGAGGCCTTTGCAAAAAGGACGGTGCATGAATCTGTCATCACCTGGCTTCAGCACACACTTGCCTTTCATGTTGGAGTGCACCATTCCATGACCATGACCAAGCCAAGGATGGCATGGCTCCAAGTGAAGCTTAGCTTCCTATTTTGGCATTTGCAAATCAACGGGCCTAATGAGATTCTTCCCACTCTCTCCTTTGTTTCCAGCAATGGAAGAGTTAATAGTAGAACTTCGTCTTTTTCTTGAACTCCTGGACCATGAATATCTCACCGCAACTGTCAGGGAGAAGAAGGCTGCACTGACCAACATCCTGCTGAGGATCCAGTCGCCCAAAGGTAGTCACCTCCAACCTCCCTGCCCCCTTCCTGGGCTCTTTGACCTCCACTCCACTTTAATTCTCCATCCTCTGAAAGGTGTTCCCTGTCCAGCAATCTGTGAATATGTTCACTCACCAAATTTTCCCTAGTTATTTATCCACTGCACCTAGCACATCTAACTCATTCTAACATCTAGGTATAGAAAGATTAAGCCTTTAGGAGCCAGTAGAATCGTGGGTGTGCTGGAGTCCCCCAGAACACCCCAACATTAGTGGAAGTACACTTGGGACTAGCACATAGTTGTACTTGTTCATGCCCCGGCATATCACACAGTAGGGAGGAGACTCAGCCCTGTCTGAAGGAGGGGAAAAGACCCCCACACAGCCCCTGGGAACCCACATGTGGGCTTATGTGTGCTCCCCCTCCTGCGAGGGCCACTCAGAGCAGACTCCTCAACAGCACAAGTGTAGCAGCCTTGTGCTGTTTCTATTCAGGGAAGCAGCGTAGAGACTCAGATCCCAGGGGTATAGGCACCTCCTGCACATCCAGAACTCAGATTCCCATGAAAGCAGGTGTACGGCAGAAGCCCTGCTGTTTGCACGAGCAGCCTCGGCACCACAAGCAGCACTGCCAGTTAGGAGACAGTGGGAGCGCACCTGAAATCCATGTTCCTAGATGCCAGCCAGGGCCGGGGCTGCAAGCCAGCCCCTCCTCAGCTAGCAGCCTTAGGCCCGAGGACTGTGTGGACTCTTCTGAAAATGGGTAAGACAGAAAAACAGGACCGAGGAGGCCTGCCACAATGTTAGAGGTCATTGAAGCGTTGGGAGAGCACTGAAAAGGAGACTCCAACGAAGCCAGTGAGAAACAGGTGTGGCAGAGGCCCTCCTGAGGACACCAGGTTAGAATTTTGGAGGTCCAGCGCTGGGGAGATATAGGGGTTTTCCTGTACACTTTCTTTCTTTTTTTTTTTTTTTAATATTTATTTATTTGCTTTAGTTGTACACAATGCATTTATTTTAATATGGTGCTGAGGATCGAACCCGGGTGGGGCACGTGCTAGGCGAGCGCTGTACCGCTGAGCCACAACCCCAACCCTCCTGTACACTTTCTTATTGAGATGTGCGCAGACTGTCACGTCGCCCATCTCAGGTGCGCAGTGTCTTGGTGTGTGGTCTGTGAAGCCATGGCCTGACGACTTGATCTTGCCTTGCCAGCCAGGAAGGTGGCGGATCTGCCAGCACACTGAACATGTGTGGTGTGGGGACCTGGTTGATGGCGGGTGCAGACATGTTTCCCACCCTTCTCATGAGCTCCTTCAGGATGCATCTTCTGATGTTTTCCACTTCACTAATTCTTTCTTCAGCTCTTCAATTTTTTAAAAACCCATCCATTGATTTCTTTTTTTTAGTGGTAGTGTTTGCCTCTTCCCCCTCCTCCCCTCCCCTCCCCTTTTCCTCTCTTCCTCTCCCTCCTCTTCTCGTCCCCATAGGTTCTTCACTTGTGAAATGGAGAAGGATGTACCAACCTGCAGGAGTACTGTAAGAGCTTAAGAGAGCCTAGCATTTGCAGAGTGTTTGACATGGGGCTTGGGGAAGGATAGCTGCTAGAGGCCTCCTGCTCTTCCTCCTTCAGCTTTGTGGGTTTGGTTAATACTTGCAGGTTTTGAAGTGAAGGATCATGCTCAGAAGCAAGAGACCAGCAGCCTACCAGCACCCCCTCAGATGCCTCTGCCAGAGATTCCTCAGCCCTGGCTGGTGAGTGACACCTTTGCACCTGTCCCTGGAACCCTGGAGGTCTGGTTGCCCTTGGCTCCAGGGCACATGGTAGAAGCCCAGTTCCAGATCAAAGGCCTTGCTTTACTCAAGGCACGCCTGTTTTAAGGCCCAGAGGAAAGTGGTGTTTCTTTGCAGATTGCTGGAGCTACAAGTTCTTAGGAATCTGTTCTTAAAGCAAATTAAGAAAATAAAACAAACCAGAAAAACAGAAGAACCAGGATTTGGCAGGCAAAACACGTCGGCAGAGCCTAAAGACTTGACCTTCTTTCTGGGTTAACTCTGAATGCCTTAGCCTGGAACTTGAGTCTTCATTGCTAAGCTTCTTCTGGGATTAAGTATTCAATAATTTTTTTTTTCAGAGAGAAAAATATGAACATTTTCTAGAATGTGTATTTTGCGTGATTTTATGCATTTGAAATCTGTTTGGTTCCTTCCTTCCTTCCTTTGCCTTTTTTCCCACCTGGAGAGACTCACATGGGCAGTTTTTTTTTCTGTGTCCTTCAGCATTTTCTGCATTTCATGGTTCTCTAACTTGCTTAGTCAGGAAAATTAGACTTGTGTTCAAAGTTAGAGCAAAATTGGTTACTTAGCAATTTGCTTTCTATATTTGCTTTTAGGATGAATCATCCAGTTCTCTCCCTGCCAGGATATGAGCGAGGGGAAGGCAGGGCCATGTCCCATGTATCTCTGTCTCTGCCTGGGCCCTGAGTGGACCAGGGTCTGGGAGGTGCGCACCACTTACCTTGGTAGCACTGGCTGGGTTCCAACCACGGCTCATATGTCACCCGCATGCCATTCTCATGTACAGAGTACCCCTCACCCACGGGGTACCTCCTAGGCCTGCAGGGTGCAGAGTCCCCAAGCAGCCACACCCCTCCCAGGCTGTGCTCTTTTCTGTGCACATGCCCAGGATCATTTAGTTCATGAACTAGGCACAGTCAGTCAACACCAATAACTAATGATACAATAGAATGATCACAACAATGTGCTGTGACAAAAGCTGATTAAAAGTTATGACTTGTTTATTTCTGGAATTTCTCACAATATTTTTGGACCAAGAATGACTGTAAGTAGCTGAAGCTGCGGTAAGTTAAACCACAGATGAGGGCCACTGCCGTCTCCTTGATCCATAGCTAGCCCTCACATAACCCTGAAGCATCCTGCCGTGTGGAGAATGCGTGCCATTGTCCAGGAGAGGACATGGAGGGGCAGTGTGATGGGGGTTTGCTGAGGCCGTATTCCTGGACAAGCAGAAGCCACAGCCTCGTCTTTGAGTCCAGCTCCAGCTCTCTCTCTGCAGTGCTCTCGCGTGCTCAGCTGTAGGCCTGGCAGATTTTCAGCCCTGGACGAGCCACTGCTATGTAGGGCAACACGTCTCAAGCCATGGCCTCCCTGGGCATCTTGTAAAAGTGCACATTCCTGCTGGGTGCGGTGGTACACACCTGTGACCCCAGCTGCTTGGGAGGCTGAGGCCGGAGGATCACATGTTCAAAGCCAACCTCAGCAACTTTAAAATTTTAAAGGGCTGGAATGTAGCTCAGTGGTAGAGTGCTTGCCTAGTATGTGCAAGGCCCTGGATTTGATCCTCAGCAGCACAAAAGGAAGGAAGGAAGGAAGAAGGGAGGAAGGAAGAAAGGAAGGAAGGGAGGGAGGAAGGAAGGAAGGAAGGAAGGAAGAAGGGAGGAAGGAAGGAAGGAAGGAAGGAAGGGAGGAAGGAAGGAAGGAAGGAAGAAAGGAAGAAGGAAGGAAAGAAGGGAGGAAGGAAGGAGGAAGGAAGGAAGGAAGGAAGAAGGGAGGGAGGAAGGAAGAAGGGAGGGAAGGAAGGAAGGAAGGGAGGGAGGAAGGAAGGAAGGAAGGAAGGAAGGGAGGAAGGAAGGAAGAAGGAAGGAAGGAAGGAAGGAAGGGAGGAGGAGGAGGAAGGAAGGAAGGAAGGAAGGAAGAAGGGAGGAAGGAAGGAAGAAGGGAGGGAGGAAGGAAGGAAGAAGGAAGGAAGGAAGGAAGAAGGGAGGGAGGAAGGGAGGAAGGGAGGAAGGAAGGAAGAAGGGAGGAAGGAAGGAAGGAAGGAAGGAAGGGAGGGAGGGAGGAAGGAAGGAAGAAGGGAGGAAGGAAGGGAGAAGGGAGGAAGGAAGGAAGGAAGAAGGGAGGAAGGAAGGAAGAAGGGAGGAAGGAAGGAAGAGGGAGGAAGGAAGGGAGGAAGGAGATGCCATACAGTTACACGTCACTTAACAGTAGGGACACAGTCTGAGAAACGCGTCATTAGGGGATTTGTCATTGTGCGAACGTGGTGGAGTACTCCACACAAGCCTAGACAGTGAGCCCTGGGGTGCACCTGACACAGCCCTGGCTTTGGTTGCTAAATGGCTGTGGCAGATTGGCCTGGTTAAAGGTATGAGAGAAGCCCTCTTTCCCACAGTCGTTTAGCAGTAGTTGGTTAACAAAAAATGTTGAGAAAAATTTTAAAGGTACTAATATGCTTTCAGTATTTTAATTTGAAATAAGTAAGTTTTGAGTAACAGCTTGACCAATGGGCGGTTTTCCCTGTTGGCTCCTCGTACCTGGGAATCAAGAGTTTTTAATTTCGACATCCAGGAGTGTCTTTTGCTTGCTGTGAGGGGTTGTAGTCAAGAGCTGCCTTCTTCTAGCGTGGGCCACTCCCTGGATCACGCACGCTGCTCTTCTGCAGAATTGGTGCATGTGTTCATATCACTGGTAACCTCCAGCTTTATAATGCCGCCTGAGTTCAGAGCATGCTACAGTTCACGTGGTAGATGTCCCCCAAAGGCCCAAGCATTTAAAGCCTGGGCCCTGGAGTGTGCTTTGGGAAGTGCTGTGAACCTTTGGGACAAGGGCCTCATGGAAGGGCCTTAGGTCCTCAGGGTGGTGCCCCCAGAGGGCATTGTGGGACCCCCCTCTTGCTCTTGCCCTCCTCTTCGGCCTCCTGCCATGGAATGAGCGGTGTACCCCCTGCCTTAGGCGTCTGGCACCCCACCAAAGGCCTAAAGCAATGACTCGGCCCTTCACTCTCTGGAATCTCTAATGCCGGCTTTCGTCAGCTCCTGAGTTGCTGTGACCTAAATGCTTGACAAAAACTAATGGAGGAGGAAAAGTTTACTTGGGGCTCATGGTTTCAGAGGTCTCAGTCCATTAATGGCTGCTCTATTGCTCTGGTCCCAAGATGAGGCATGCGTCCTGGGGAAGGGCCCAACAGAGGGAAGCTGCTCAGGTCAGGAAGCCGAGAGGGGAGGACCGCCCTTCCGGGACACAGCCCAGGGACCCCCCCCTCCAGCCACGCCCACCTACCCAAGGTACCACCCAGCCAGTCATTCAAACCAGCCTGGGCTGATCGGGCCACAGCTGCCAGGATCCAGTGGCTTCACCTCTGAACACCTGCATCACACAGGAGTCCTGGGGCCACCCATGTCCAGGCCACCACAGACCGGATGGGGCACCTTTCCTCTCTGTGAGTTCAGTGTCTGAACTGTTTGGTCACAGGGATAGAAAGCTGACTAGTGGAGTCCCTGGAATTTGAAGAGTGCGGTCATTCACAGCGGACGTCTCCACACCTCACTGAATAGTTTCTTTCTGTTTTCAGTTTGTCTTGACAGATCTTTCGAGAGCATCTCAGAGAATTGTCAGCCTTCCTTCTGTGCCCATTTTCTTGTTTGTTTATGTAATAATGAATTAAATAGTTTCGGTGATACAGAATGAAAGCACAGCTGGCTTGTTAGGTACACTGCCACCTGTGGGGCTGTTCCCTGGGCACTGTGGGACGGCCTGTTGGCCATGAGTGTTGGCATTCCAGGGCTCCAGCAGGGCCTTCTGCAGAGAGCCTGGAGGACACCCGGCAGCCCGGAGAGTCGGTTGGCTTGGTTAAGACAGCTCTGCTACATTTTTTTGGAGAGTATTTCAGCGAGTATGGAGTGGGCGGGCAAGCCGCCGTCCAGGGTGAGGTTCGCCTGGGTGGACGGGCTTTCAGCTGGCGCTCGCTTGCTCCTGGCAGACTGGCTTTCAGGAGTGTGTGCTCCTCTGGGGTGCGGCGGACGTGGAGGAGGCTGTGCTGGGCAGAGGGGTCCCGTAATGAAGCAGAGGTTCTGGAGCACTTGCAGATACCTGGGACTGCGGGGTGCTGGGACGTGGCTGGGTGATGGCAGTGCTGGGCGGGCTGCACAGAGAAGCGTGGACTCTGTCTCAGAGCCAAGCCAGCTGTCGGAGGACTCCCTTTTGGTGTGTGGTTTTTCCAACTATAAGTTATCTCTTATGCGTGGGAGCACCGCTGTGTTTGGCTCTCGCCCCGTGGCTGTATTGGGTGGGCAGTGCCTTGTGGCATTCTTGTGTGTCACTGTCTCAGGAGCTGCGGCAGTCCCTCAGGTCTCTGCCCTGCTGGCGCTGGCGGTGCGCGTGCAGCGCTGCTGCAGTTCAGCTCCGCCTCCAGCTGCTGGGCGTGGCGCACTCCTTGGGCTTCTGTTTCTCACATGGCATGGTACGTGGGGCCTGCTGCCCACAGCTCAAGGGTAGGGTGCATGTGAGGCCAGCTTTGTGCTGTGTGACGCTTTTAAGAACAAGGCAACGTTAGTGTGTGCCCATGATGCCCTTGGAGCAGACAGGCCCGCGGTGGCCTGTGTGAACCGGAGCTTTCTGCACTGCGAGTGTGTCTGCGGAGGGCTCCTGCGAGGGCAAGCGCGTGTTAGTGGAATCCTGGCTTCTCCTGAGGCGGCGCGCATGCCACTGCACTGTGGCTCCTGCTCTTCACGTGGACTGCGATAGGCTGAAATGTGCAAAGTGTGACAAGACCCTTTCTGGAAGAGCTGTGCTTGCCAAGGCTTTTGGTTTTGACTGACCCTGAGCACTGTGTGGCTCAAGCTGACTCGCCTCCTGCACCCTCAGCGCTGAGAGCCTGTGGGGGTGTGCACGTCCCTGCAGATGGTCCGCTGTGCTGAGGGCCCCGCCAGCGCTCAGCCGCCCTTTCCCTGGGCTCTGATCCAGCCAGGCTCCTTTCTGACTTCCTTCCTCCCCTTCCAAACAGCACTAGTCTAAAAGCAGGGGTGCTTCCACCCTCCTGAGGAGGGAAGAGCGGGCAGGCTCCTCTGGGGCCTGCTGCCGCGCACAGGCTTTCTGGAACACCCGCTGATGAGCTGGGCAGTGTGCAGAGCGGTGGTCGCAGCCTGAGTCTTTGATAGTCCAGGGCCAGGTTCTCGTGCAGCCGATGCCTTGCTATGCCAGTGGGTACTGTAAAGTTTGTTGTTATTGTGGTAGCATGAAATGCGCCACCTTTTTTTTTTTTTTTTTTTGTGGTACCGGGGATTGAACTCAGGGGCACTCGACCACTGGGTCACATCCCCAGCCCTTTTTTGTATTTTATTTAGAGACAGGGTCTCACTGAGTTGCTAAGTGCCTCACCATTGCTGAGGCTGGCTTTGAACTCGCGATCCTCCTGCCTCAGCCTCCCAAAGTGCTGGGATTACAGGCGTGCGCCACCGCGCCCGGCTAAATGCGCCACCCTTTTTAAAAATATTTTTTTGTTGCTAGATCTTAATCTTTTTTATTTATATGTGGTGCTAAGAATCAAACCCATTGCCCCACACCTGCCAGGCAAGTGCACTACGGCTGAGCCACGGCCCCAGCCCCTAAATTCGCCATCTTAACCAGTTTTTTTTTTCTATATTTTTAGTTGTTGATGGACCTTGATATTTTATTTATTTATATGTGGTGCTAAGAATTGAACCCAGTGCCTCACACGTGCCAGGCAAGTGCTCTGCCACTGAGCCACACCCCCAGCCCTCTTAACAAGTTTTGAGTGCACAGCTCCTGGTGTCAAGCACAGGCACACGGCTCTGCCACCACCACCACGGTCCAGCTCCAGAGCTCTCACTCCCTGACTGCAATCAGTCCCCGTAGGCACCAGCTCCCTCCCCTCCCGCCGTCCCACTCTATCAAACAGTGAAGGCTGGTGCCTCCCGCACTGCCCTTCACTCTTGCTGCGCCCCATGCCGCACAGCACCTTCGCTACCTGTTGGCAGGTGAGACCGAGTCCCTTTGAGGTGATGTGACACAACCAGGCCCTGAGAGTTGCAGCGTTGACTGATGCCCAGGACTTAAACAGGAGCAACTCTTGTCTGCCTATGGAGCCAGAGGTGGCCTTTCAGCCACTGGGACCATCTCATTCCCTTTCCCTCATCTTCTCGGAACCTCCGGGTCTCATCCCACACGCAGTCCCTGCGGCCCTCTATCCCAGGTTCTCTCTCCGCCTGAGTCCCACGCGCAATCTGCTTCCGCTCCGCTGGCCCTTCCTGTAAGAGTCCTGTTTGGGGATTGACTTGAATTGCAGTTGACTATGAGCCGTGGAGATTTGGCCATTGTCGCCACCCGTAGTCTCACGGGATTTGTTGCGGGATCTCGAGTGACTTGGCCGAAATTGCTGATCGGGTCAGCGCCATTTTAGTGGTGTGTTTGGTGTGTGTTAGTTGTTGTTAGAACCAGAGAGAAAAGTTACCAGAATAAAAAGCTGTTTGTCTCCAGTTTGCTTCTGAAGTTCTTCCCGCGGTTCCGTTGCTCCAAGCGCTTCAGGCGGCAACACCTTCCGCTACTGGTGGAGGAGGAAGGGGAGAGGACGTGCCACCTGGGGCTGCCACTCCCTGTCGTGCATAAACAGAACTAGAGAAAACGTGAAGAAAACTAGGAATGCCTTCCCAGCGTGCACCAGGTGCCATGTGGACGCAGATCAGTGACGAGAGTGCAGTGGGCGGGATCTGCACAAAGACTGTGAGTTTGCAAAGAAGAGCGTTTGCTCAGCCCTTGGTGTTAGGACTGAAGCCATTTTTGCCATTTGTTATCCATTGACAATCACCGTAGTCCAGTCCCATTTCCCTCGCAGTGCGGCGGACCTGAAGTGTCGGGAGCTGGCTAGGCATGCCTGCCTTGGAGCGCTGCCGGTGTGTGGTGTGATTTACTTGGACCCTAGCTTTTTAAAAATTTCAGACTATATGATTTTTGGTCACTACTCTTGGTAGATTTTATTTACTGTAACCAGAAAAATGATTTGATTAAACTACTATAATATATAGAATTAAGGTCCCCTGATCCCTTTTGGAAACCTGCCTTCCCCCTTTGGTACCTTCCAGAATCTTGTTGATCGTGACTGCAGTGAACTCTACCTTGCAGAAGGGCTCAGAGGGAACTGGGTCCCCTGAACGCAGTGGCCTGCACAGGTTGGCCCCTCTTTGCAGCCTCTCCCCTATTTGACCTTGACAAGTGCAAGTGTCAGAACCCTGCAAGGGTCCTGGGGGAAAGTGGCGGATGGCAGTGGAGGAGAGGGTGCTTCTGTGGGAGTGACTTGAGGAGTGTTATCTCACAGTGAAAATAGTTTGTATTTCAATGAACTCAGAAGTGACACACGTGTGTTGGAAACCAAGCTCTCCAGACACACGCAGCAGAGAGGCCCCCGCTGGAGGTGCTTTTGGTGAGTGGCCTTCTGTCTTTGTACCACATGAGCAGGACACGGGGTGGGGGGGGGGCAGAGAAGCGCTGGGCGCTTGCAGGTACGCGCTGAGACTGCCTCACCTCTGTCCCCGCCCGTGAGCGAGGTGGCCCAGCTCAGTGCTCTCCTTTGGATGCACATTTAGGTTGCTCTTGGATCTTGACACAAAACTTTTTTCGAACTTTCTTACCATTTTTTGCCTCACGTGATCCATCAAGCTTCTAGGATTGTATTTTTAGCGGTGGAATTATTGGATCTAACAGGGATGTCTCTAAAAAGGTCATGCCAAATGCATGGCACTGTCTGTTAGCACAAAAGGATGGGGCTGGATGCAGACTTAACGACCAGCTGAGCTCTTCATTCAGGAGTGGAGTTTCATGCAGGAACAGGTGACATGCCTCTGAGTGACCCACTTTCCTGGTGGAAAACAAGTCACTGGCCAAAGGAGGAGCTTGGGCTTATACACGTTATACTGAGAGGTGATTTAGTGAGCGTGTCACTTGGGAATTTGAGTTTTGGGGCTGAGGGTCTGTGGCCACACCTGGACAGGGTTCATCTTGGAAGAGATGAATGGTTCCCAGAGCCTGTCACTGGGGTGGGTGAAACACCTCCTCCCCACCTGTGGCCAGCATCTGGAGAGGATTTATCTTGGAAGAGATGAAAGCTATCAGTGTAGGGCTTTCTTTTTCACTCCCTTTTCCCAGGCCACGCTATTTTGGGGTTTTTCATTTTTCCATATCTAACAGTGTCTGTGTGGAAATCCCCTTCATTCATAGAGCTCTGGGCCTTCCTCACCTCGGCCCTGCAGCTCTGAGGGAGAGTCAGACCTTTGTAGGTGTGAAGCCCGTTTGTCTCAGCCCCATGGTGCCGCCCCCTGCCTGAGGGACAGAGGCCCTCTCCTTCCTTCCAGGAGGTGGAGTACCCTGCCGCCTAGGGACACAAGACACTCCCTGCATGAAAACCCCGCAGCAGCAGGATTTCATCCTGCCTGGGCCTTGACCCTGGTGCCCAGTGGCCCGTGCGGGAGGATGTGAAGGCCCTGGGTTTGGGCAGGCTGAGAGGAGGAGGATGGCCCGACACAGCTTCTGATGGAGTGCTAGGGTTGGAGCTGTTCAGTCTGGGAACGAGGACGGGTGGAAGGAGCGGGGTCAGGTGTCTGGTGGGAACACTCCGCCTTCGGCTGGCGGTGGGACCTGCAGCAGCTGCTCAGCCATTCACAGAGGACTTCTGGACTTGGAGTCCAGTGGAAAGCGATGGGCTTGCATTGTAGAGAGTTTACACAAGAATAAAAAATAGGCGCTGGTGTTGTGGCTCAGCGGTAGAGCGCTCGCCTAGCACGTGCGAGACCCTGGGTTCGATCCTCAGCCCCACATAAAAAATAAATAAAATAAAGGTATTGTGTCCATCTACAACTAAAAATTATATCTTAAAAAAAGTTTTTTTAAAAAAAGGATGAAAAATGGAAGCCAGGTTTTCACTGGAACGTTGCGCTACTTGGAGTTAACTTGGTAGGTCTTCGGTCTGGGGCCTCTGTGCCGTTCTGTCCCCATGACACGCTCCTTCCCCACTTACCTAGAGCATGCGGCACTGTGGGGTAGTTACGCACGGCTGAGAGTGGAGGCCAGGAGAGCCGTCTCGAGCACACACGGTGGTGCCTGCAGACCCCGCTTGGCCAGTACTCGGGTAGCTCGGAGCAGGAGGTGTTTGTTCTGGGCCTGCGAGTCTGCATCTGTGCGATGGGGACGACACAGTGTCCGCCTGGCCGGCTCCTGTCTGGATGGCCAGCGTAACCTGTGGGCGGAGCTCAGGGCTTGTCTCCTGCCCTCCACCTCTTCTCTTGGCGGAAGGACCCAAGGGAGGGAACCAGGGGCTCCTGGCGAGATCCCAAGGAGGAAGCAGATGCGGGGACTGGAGTCCTGCAAAGTCCAGGAAGAGAAGGGGGACGTGAGACCTGGGTGGTGCTGGGGGTGGGGACTCCCACCTCCTGTATGCTAAAGTGACAGCCTCCAGTCCAGAGCGGGTGCCCCAGCACTGTGGTCAGGACCTGTCACGAGGGCGGGCGCGGGTCAGCACAGGCGTGCCCCGCTTTCAGGACCTGAGGGCGGGCGTCTCTAGGCGTTTCTCGTCTCTAGGGGTGGCTCTGAGGCCGTGGCGCCCTTGATTTCAGGAGCGCCTGAGGGTGGCCCTTCCTGGGTCAGCCCTGAGTCTGGCGCCTGCGCTCCAGGAGCTCACCAGGGTGACGTGGCCACGAGGAGCAGTCACCTTGGGGGTGGGTGGTGGGGATCGCCCGATGGAGGGGCGCACACCTGTCTCAGCTGGGGAGGTGCCAGAAGAGCAGGCGTGGCAGCCCTGCTGGGTGTGGGGAGGGGCGTCAGTGCCTGGACGCATCATGTGCACGTGGCACTCAGGCAGCTGGTGTCTGCCTGTGTGGAACTCTGGCGTGGTGGGCCTGAGTGGCATGTGGCCCGGGCGGCAGGGAGTTGGAGGGGGACAGGAGCAGAGAGGAGTCCGTGAGGGCCTGCCTCCCGAGCCTCTCTGCAGGATGACTGTTTTGGCATGCACTTGGTAAAAGAGAGCAGGAACTGCTGGCCAGCACCAGCTAGCACGCCGCTTCCTCCAGCCGTCATGCTGATGGAGCGCGTTTTCCTTTTCCCCCAGCCTCCTGACAGCGGGCCTCCGCCTTTGCCGACGTCCTCTCTTCCAGAAGGCTACTACGAGGAGGCCGTGCCGCTGAGTCCTGGGAAAGCTCCGGAGTACATCACGTCAAGTGAGTGGGCCCAGCAGTGTGCGGAGTTGTCACAGAGCCCAGGGGCCTTGCTGGGCATGCAGGGGGCCTGGGGACTATAACACCAAGGAAGCGTGGGCCAAGGGAATCTGGAACCTGAGGACAGAGGGCTTTGGAAAGGCTGAGGTGCCTGCCAGCGCCTTCTTCTGCTCACTGCCTTCATGGTGACTCAAAGTCAGCGGAGCCTCGCGCGGGAGACAGGCAGCAGATGAAATGCGTCCCTCTGTTGGAAGTGAGGCAGCTCCTGTGGGGCACTTCCACATGGTGCTGCCACCCCTCCACCCCACCCCACCCCACCCCCACTCCTAGGAGGAGCAGGGGGTCCCTCCCAGGCTGAGCGCTGGACTGAGTCACGGGCACAGAACAAAGGCCCGGGTTGCAGACCGCTGTCACCTGTCTGCTCCTTCTTTGGGGGATACAGGTGTTACTGGAGATTTTTTTGTCCAAGTCACGGTTCTCCTGGCCCAGCAGGCGCCTGCTGAGGACCCACAGAGCACGCCTTAGCAGCACCCAGCTTCCCGAGTCAGTGACGCGCCACCGCAGAAAGCCCTTCTCACTATTTCTGGAACTTCTTTGTGAACCATTGATGTTATGTCTCCTCTCAATCTGTCAGGCGGAGTGCTGTTGTCTCAGAGAGATCGGCTGTGGGGCATGTCCTTGGGGAAGGCCCTGGGCTTTCTGTGAGAGCTGGGTCTGTGAGGAGTGAGTGTGCTCGCTGACCCCACACACAGGGTCCAGTGCACGATCCTCCGTGCCGTGTCTCCCCTTGGCCGTGGTCCCCAGGAGATGTGCCCTCCAGACAGAGTGGACATGGCATTACTCGAAGTCTCTGCTCCACAGAGACTTGGTGTTTGGGGGTCTTTCCCTTCCTTGGCAGCATGTGGCTACCTCAGCAAAGCAGAACCTAACCTGGCATTGGAGGGTGACACCAAGTTCCCTGGGGCCCTGCCTCTGCTCCCCTGCTGCCGTCTAGCCCACCCTAACATGTGCTCTAATCGGGAAATTCAAGTCGGCTAGGAGGCACAGTGGCTCTGAAAGTTCTGGAGACTGAGAGATCTGATGTGTTGAAGCCCCTTTTCCTCCTCAGCCTGTAACCCTCCTCCCGCTGAAAGTGTAGCCTGACAGGCCTGAGACACGGAGCGCAGCCCTCCTGAGGTCGCTGGAGGCCATGGCGGCTGTGGCAGTGAGGACAGGGGCTGCCTGCAAGAGCGCGTGCCCCTGGGCCCAGGCCTCCCCGGGGATTGAGTAGCTGGTGGCTGTCTCCCATGGTTCCTTTCCTTCTGCCAGAACTTTCCAGGTTTCTCTCCTGGCCAGAGCAGCCTGGACCACGAGGGAGCGGTGACATGACCCCTGTGCGCAGTACAGCCTTGCTGTGCTCTTACGTTTGGCTGCAGACTTAGATCTCATTTTCATCTGCAGTGTTCTGTTTCCCTGCTCTTCTCGCCCTCTCCCTCTCTGTTGTCAAGGAGCAGTTTAGCTCGTGTTTGGGGATCATCCTGGCCTCGTAGGCCTGCCGTGGGCCATAGTGTGACAGGTGCAGTTCACCTGCCCCAGGGTGTTCAGGGTCACACGGGGCTTTCCTGTGTCCTTCATCTGATCCTCAGAGTAGCTGCGAGAAGGACAGGGTTTTCTCAAACACACTGAGTTACAAGGACGTTGAGCGAGTTAAGAGTATTCCTACTGCATACTGTAAACCATATGTTCCTAACTATGGACTGAGGCTGGCTTTGCTGGGCATTTCAAAGCCAGAGCAGGTCACCTCTTCACTCAGAACCTCCCAGTGGCTGTCCAGCCCCCTCGGGTGGAAGCCGCGTGAGGACTCGCGAGGCCCTGCAGCTCACTTCACCTCGCACTGCTTCTGCCCTGAGGGACGCCTCTGCCCTGTTTCCCTGCCTCAGTGCCGGGCTTTCCGCAGGGCTGTGTGTGGAGCAGGTGGACAGCACAGGGAAGCCCTTGGTGATGCCGAAGGCACTAGACCCGGGCGTCAAGTGTGGTTATTGTCACTATGGACTGATGCCGCAGCCTGAGAGAGCAGCTCCAGACGTCAGCTGTGTCTCTTAGCGTCCCGTATTTGGACGTGCTCCACCCTCTAGAATCTGTCTGTTTAGTATCTGCTTCTTCCCCACTAGACTCTAAGACCAAAGAAGGGAACAGTCTCCGTCTGTTCTGCGGCACATGCCCTCACACTCTGGGGGCGCTGGTGTCCTTCTCTGGGTCTCCCATGCTGAATTCAGTTCCCCTCCTATGTGTGTGTGAAGTGCCCCCTGCTGTGCCCGGCTGTGCTCAGACCTCCTGAAATGCAAGGGAAGCGGAAGCCGCGTCAGTTGGCCTTCCGTCACGGTGAGGGGACTCCCGTGGCTGCTGACAGGGAGAGGACGGCTGTCCGGGCTCAGGGTTCCAGGGCTCCAGCTCCACAGCAGGTGGCCCCGCTGCTCTGGCCTGTGGCAAGGCGGCACAGCATGGTGGGCACACGCGGCCAGGGCTAGGACACAGCCTGAGGGAGAGGGGCAGGGTTGCCCAGCCCCTTCCAGGGACAAGACCTAAAGCTCCCCACCAGGCCCCACCTGGTGTGCCACCTGAGGACCAACCGTGAATGCATGGGGCTTGGGGGACACTCGTCAGAAACACGGCCGCGCGCTGCTGCGTGGGAGCTGCCCCCACTCTGCCTTCTCTTCATAAAGCAAGGCCAGAGACCCAGAGAGGCCTCGCGGTGAGCCAGTCAAAGCCAGCGTGTCACGGTGAGCCTGCCCTGTGTCCTGCTCCCTTGGGGACGGACACGGAGGAGAGGATGCTGGTACTTGCTTCACACTCGCCCTTTGTCTGTGGTCTGTGTGGCTCTGAAGGGGGTCAAGGGCGAGTGCTTGGGTGACATGTGAGGGAGAGATGGCCTTGGAAAGCCACGTGCCGTGCCACCATAGCAGTGCAGGGCTCCTGTTGGGTGTGCCAGGTGTGCTTGTTGCTGTTGCTTTCCTGATGTTTTTCTCTGGGTTGAGTATTTTATCTTCAAAGAGAACAGCTTATTGGAGCATGCCATATGAAGGGGTAGATGTCCACGTGGACTGCCAGGGCGCTCTCACGTGGCCCCCAGATGTGGCCCTCCCTGCCATGTTTCTGTGAGTATCTGAGCCCTGCACCACAGTACCAGAAGGCGTCAGTGATTCTATCCCCAACCCCTGTCGTCCTTAACTGGCCGCAGAGTGTCCCTCACCTTCCAGTGTGGTACAGAGCCCCAGCCCTGCTGGCTCCTGGATCCCAGCCACAGTTGCGTGCTGGACACCAGCAGCTGGGGAGGAGTGACTGCCCTGGGTGTCCTGGAGCCGACTCTCCCTGAGGCTCTGCTACTCGGTCTGCTCTTTGTTTCCTGCTGGCTTGGCTGAGCTTTTCTAGCAATGACTCAGTTCTGCTCTCAGAAGCAGGACAATGAACTTATTGTCTGTCTGTAACTGTGGCCTCAGTCCCTTCCCAGAGAGGAGAAGGCTCTTGCAGTGGTCTCACTTTAAACCCCGAGGCCTGCTTCCTGTTTCAGCCGCCATCCATGGCAGGGCTGTGGCCTGGGGTGGATTAGTTACCTTTGGGCATCCTTCTTTGTTTTCTCCAAGTAAGACCCAGCTGTCCCCATCTCCTGCAGCTGAGAGGACCCGTGAGGGCCCTTTGTGATCTGGAGCAGGCCCTGTCCCTTCCCAGCTCTGCCTCAGCTCCTGTGTGTGAGCATGGATACAAGAAAATACTGCCCATGATCACCGAGGGAATGAGCAAGGTTCTTCTCTCCTGTGTGAAGAATTTATCCACTAGTTCTTCTCTTCATTTGTTCATTAAGTATTTATTGAACGTGACAGTCCAGGAAAATGAGCTGAGCTCTGAGAGAGTCATGGCTTTCCAAACTAAATGTGATCATGTCTGCCACTGTCCTGATCTGGTTGGACCACAGCAGGGCGCGTGAGCTCTCCTGTCCCCTACCCGTCCTCGGTTTCATGCCCTGTCACTTCCCTCCATGTGCCCTGTGTTCTCACCAATGGGTATTTCAAAAACCTTGTGTCGTGAAGTACAATCTGTTTATCAAAAAGGGCATAAAATTTGAATATACAACCAGTGATTCCCATAAGGTGAACAGTTTGTCAGGGGCGGAATTCTGACACCCCAGAAGCTGCCCACCCTGGTCTCTTCCAGGTGGTGGCACCAGGAGGCACTGACTCAGCCTTTTGCTGTCCCCGGGAGACCGCTGCGGGCGGCTCGGCCACGGCACTCTTCTCAGGCTGGCTCAAGGCCCTTCTTTGCTTCTGTCTGGTCAGCCACCTTTCGTCCAAGGTCTGGATGAGAAGCGCTCTCTTCCTATGTCCTGCACACGTGGTTCTCAGTCCCTGTCTGTGACAATGTGGGTCACTCTAGATTGTCAGTGTCTGTCCCTACAGCCTGCCGGGCACCCTGCTGGTGATGTGCAGCAGTAGTCTGCACGTAGCTGCCATTAGCCACCAGCTGCTGAGACTTGGAGTGTGGCAAGCACAGGGGAGCTGACTTCAGCTAAGATGTAAGCGTTGGTGGTCCCTGTGCTGCCATGTGAAAGGGGGCCGAGGGGTGGCACAGGTGCTGGCATGCCCGTGGTGGCAGGAGTGGAGACGCGAGGAGAAAGCCCCTCCTGCCTGGGGCAGGGTTACCGGATGGCAGTGCCGAGGCCGCCACTCTGCCGCCCTCCTCTTCCCACGGTGCTCACCCAGCCTGCTTCCTCAGCGCCAGGCCCCAGGCTCTCTGCACTCTTGTGTGCAGAATTGCAGGTGCCTCCCTCTGGCCCCGCCCATCCCAGGGCTGTTGCCAGGGTTACGCTGTCAGAGTTCTTGCCTAAATCCTCCTTTGGCTTCTGTTCACCACTGAAAGTTCACCTTCGGCTGTTCATCTTTCTGTTTGCCTCCGAGCATTGATTCTTTGCCAGGACACTGACATGCAAACGTGACCACTGGGTGCACTTCCGCCCTGCTGCAGTGACGGGCGTGCGTGTGGAGGTCTGTTGTTACCTTGTGCAGCCCCCAGCACCAGCCACTGCCTCTCCTCATCTGTCATTCATGCTGCTTTCAGGCATTCGTTCCTCAATATGCTTTGAACGGTGAATGTGTTCCCAGTGATTCTGGGGGTTGCGGGATCATCAGGAGTGAATCAGGCACTGCGCAAGCAGCTGACCGCCCAGCACGGCTGAGTGACGATGGGCTAGCGACAGTCGCTGGTGTGTTCTGACCACCGTAGGCCAGCTGTCCCCAGACATGATTCTGACTCACTTAACGGTGCTTCCGTCTGCACTTGCCATGTGCCGGGTCCTTCCTTAGGTGCTGGGGATATCGCATCCACCAAGAGGGTCTCCCTTCCCTCAGGACGTCCAGCCTGAAGTGGGAGACGGGGATGTGCAGCGGTAGTGCCACCGGGGGGTTCTGTGTCCGGCAGTGTGGAAATGGGAGCGTTTGGCCCCATGTGCGCGGAACAGAACACCATCTCTGCAGGGCTGCAGGGGTGCTGAGACCACAGACTTCTACTTCCACAGCTCTGCAGGCTGGAACTGCCAAGATTGGGGTGCTGTCCTGGTGGGTTCTGGTGAGGCACTCTTCCTGGCTGTGGGTGCTGCCCTCTCACTCCTTCACACAAGGGCAGGCAGGGAGGCACCGAGCTCTCTCTCCTCCGCTTGTGAGGCCAGTGCTGTTGGAGGAGGGTCCTGCCCTGTGACCTCATTTAACCTTAATTGCTACCTAAAGCTCTCTCTCTAAATACGGTCAGGTGGGAATTAAAACTTCAGCACGTGGATGTTGAGGGTCACAGGCTGGGGCCTGGCATGCAGCTTTGGTATTTGGGGAGGACCTGCAGGAGGAGGGGTCTGTAAGTCAAGTCCTGAAGATGCCAGCCCCACCCAGGTGAAGGCCAGAGGGTGCGTGGAAGCTCCGCAGGCTGTTCCTGTGCAGAGGCCTGGGGTAGTGGCAACGTGATATCTTTGGGAGATTCAAAACAACCCTGGTCTGAGTGTCAGTGTGTTTCAGAATGAGGGGACTCCATTGGAAGGGTGGGGAAATTCCTGTACAGTTCTGAGGGTGGTTCCGGGGAAAGGGAGCCTTTGGTCGGCCCCCAAAGTCCAGAAGGGTCCGTGAGTGTGAGGAGGCAAGTGCGAGGAGGTGGTGCAGACTGCGGCCTTCACCAGCCAGGGGTGGGCTCAGGAGCCGAGGCCCTGGGGGCCAGAGTGCGGGGAGGCCAGTGCCCACCTGCCAGCACGGGCCCCAGGGAGCGGTGTGGAGAAGGTTGAGAGATGTCGGGACACCTCAGGCTGGAGCTGTGCTGGGCTCCCGCTGCGGGACTCTGGGGAGTTGTTGTTTTCTTGAGAGGCAGAAGCTCCTTTCTCGTGGATCCCTTGACTACTAGAAATCCGTGATGTGCTCTGAGCCCGAGGAGGGGGCTCCAGGCACGGGTCCCCTTAGGTGCTCCTCTGTCTCTGCAGATTATGACTCGGACGCCATGAGCAGCTCCTATGAGTCCTATGACGAGGAGGAGGAGGAGGGGAAAGGGAAGAAGACCCGGCACCAGTGGCCCTCGGAGGAGGCGTCCATGGACCTGGTGAAGGATGCCAAGATCTGTGCCTTCCTGCTGCGCAAGAAGCGCTTCGGCCAGTGGACCAAGCTGCTCTGTGTCATCAAGGATGCCAAGCTGCTGGTGAGGTGCTCCAGTCAGCAGCCCGTAGAGCCAGAGGGCACAGAGGCCCAGTGCGCTGTGACACCAGCCCGTGGGAGGGAGGCGCTCCGAGCTCAGTGAGTGCCAGGAGCCGCGGGCCAGCGCCCTGCCAGGAGCAGCCCAGGAGCCAAGCCCAGTTAGCATCTTCGGGGCTGCCCGTCCGTGGACCGCGCTGCTCCTGTTACGGGCTGTGCCTGCGGTGGTGTCAGTGCAAAGGCACAGTTTGTAACTTGCCAGAAGTTGCAAGCTGGATTTTCTCATTTGTAGTGAGTCAGTGGATTCCTCAAAGCCAGGTCATGGCAGTGGGGTGGGGAGGCCGCAGGAGGCTCGAGGGGAGGTGCAGGAGAGGGAATTCTTCTGGAAAGCCTAGGGCCAAGTTGTTTTTTTTTTTTTTTTTTTTAAACCAGAGCAGCAGAGCAGGGAAATGGAGTGAGTGCCCAGGAGCAGGGTGGGAAGTGCAGCCCCCTTGCCTGGGTGTTCTGCTTAGGGCCTCTATGGGGAGGGGCCTCCAGCCTGCCCAGTGCTGCCTCCCGCCCTCCCTGCCCCTGGCTCCTCTCTCTTTCCCTCCCTCCCACTCCCTGCCTGTAGAGTCCAACGTTGATCATCAGAGTTAGGAACTATAGGGTATATTTTTACCTTTGGTTTTTTTTTTAAATTAACCTTGGGGAAAATTACCCCTCAAGGTGTGTCATTAAAATGGAAAACCTGGGAATTTTTGTTTCATGTTTAGTGAAACAGATGATCCTTTTTTTTTTTTTTAACCCGAATTTTATCTGTGAGTTATGAGAGTCTTAGATTCTTAGGACTGTGTATTTTTTTGTGTATATTTTTTTGAACGCTGAGAGTACATATTTTCCACATGTGTGGCCTGAATCTCTCCCAGATTTAGACTGTGCCAAAAATACTGCCCTTGAGAGTTCCAGAGCATGAGAGAAGCAGGCCTCGCGTGGCCCGCTGTGCTGTGCCAGGGGCTGCAGGGCGTGGTGCCACACAGACACACAGCAGAACCTCACGGCCACCTGTGGGTTAGCAGCTGGGGGCCCTGAGCCCTGGTCCCCTCCCTCACCCTCGCCTCTCCACTGTCCTCCTCCTCCCCTGCCTTCCTGCCATCTGGTCTCCCACAAGCTTCCCTCTCCATGCCAGGATGATACTTGCAACACTAGAGCATACTTATAAATGTTAAAGGAGAAATTAATGGAGGGGCTGGGGTTGTGGCTCAGCGGTAGAGCGCTTGCCTAGCACGTGTGCGGCCTGGGTTCCATCTCCAGCACCATGTAAAAATAAACGCATTGTGTACAACTAAAGCAAATAAATAGATATTAAAAAAAGAAATTAATGGAGAACCAGGATAAAGCATGGTCTTTGATAAAATGCAAGATTAGGATTAGTTATTTTTATTAGGAAGTTTTTCCTTTCAGAAACAACCTATGATCCAGCTACTTGGATGACCCCACTGAAATTAAAAAGCTACAAGGATAAAAGCAAGTGGTTTCCAAACTTCACCGATACGGAGGGCTATAAACAGAAATGACTGTGTTTTCCCCTGACACCCTCTCCTGTCCTCGCAGGCATACACCATTAACACTTTGTTGACTGGATATGGTAGTGATTCAATAAATCCCATAGGTCTGTGTAATATTTTAATTGTATAAAACTTTGTTACTTTGTAGCCTCTTATAGTATGGCTCTGCCTTTTAAACCCATTGCAATAACTTTGCTGAAATATTAACACATTACTAAAACTTTTCTTAAAAACAAACAAACAAACAAACAAACACTTTGTTGAGTCTTCCTCTGGAACTGTTAGATCCTCTGCCCAGGAGGCTCTGGGGTGGCCACGGTGGTGTGCCCAGACCCCCTTCAGAACTGAACACTTGTTTCCTGGCGTGCTGGGAAGGTTGCTGAGCCCTCTTAGAAGGGGTCCTCTAGCCCAAGGTCGGGTTTCCTCCCTGGGATCTGTGTGCAGTGTCAGTGTGCAGACTAGCCTCGGGGCAGCTGCAGCAGGGCCTTGCAGCTCCCCAGCCCCTGCGGGTCCCTGAGGCCTTGTATTTGAACTGCATGGCCTCTTTGTCAGGTCCTGTCCACTTATAGCATCGGACCCCCGCATCCACCCTTGGCCCCCAGCCATGTTGCTCTTAGGGGATACCTTGGTAGTGTCCTGTTCCAGAGGCAGTCTCCCTGGGCCACTCTGCCAGTCTCTAGGCTGCTTTTGTCATGCTGTGATGACTTACCCACTGAGAGGCATTAGCTTACAGAAAAATACAAACTGTAAAACCCCTGATTCCTTTCACAGTGCTGTTAGTTTCCTTTCACATCTTGTTTTGCATTTATTCAAAGTACAAAAAAATCTGATAAATGGTGAACATTCACATCAGCCCGAGGTTAGCCGTTTTGAGTGTTTCTTTTTCCCCATCTTTAGGCAGGGCTGCCATCAGTTGAAGGTTTTAAAAATGGATTTCTCCTTATGTGGAGTCCCAGAGTAATGGATTTAAGACTGTAAACCAGGGAAAGGCTCTAGAAAGTGCTCTGAAAGTCGGTGCCTGTTCCTTGATTCCTGACCAACAAATGCTGTGGAGCCATGATGCAGGCCCTGTCCTCCTCCCTGTGGGCTGGAGTCCTGTCTGCACTCTTCACTTGTCCTGTTTGGGCGAGTCACTTACCTGGCTGAGCCTCAGTTTCCTAATCTGCAGCACACAGACTGCTGTGACGACTTGTATGAAATGGCTCTTCTAATGTGAGCACTCAGTGCCTGGTAGCGGACGTAATGCCGCTGACAGAGTGCGTTAACAAGTAACAGCCATAGCGAACACCTCTTACCAACAAGGACATGGGACCGGATTACATTATTAACAGAGGTAGGACCCGGATATCTGGTCTCTGGGGCTGTGTATCCCCATTAAGAGTCATGCCTTTGGCTCTAAGTACTACAGTTAAACAGAGAGGGCAGGCCAGGGCTGCGGGCAGAGTTTGATTCTGTTACAGATGGAGAGTAAGCAAGAGCACTGGGAACCCAGGTTTGGTCATGAGGGACTCAGTGGACAACGTGGACTTAGGTGATATGGGTGGAGCAGCCTGCATTTGGGCTGCTCTGACCCACTGGAAGGCAGACTCCAGGCTGTCCACCAGCCACCACTGTCTGTACCCTTCCTAAACCACTCGCCTGCCTCTCAGAAGGGGAGGGCCGTGGCCAAGCAACGCAGGCCACAGTGTCCACGTCATCAGGCGGTGGCTCCACGTCAGGGCTTTGCTGCTGCACAGACCGGATAGTGCACTTTATGTGTGTGTCATTCATGTAGCTGTGTGTTTTAAGAAATATTTATTTATTTGCTTTAGTTGTACACAATGCAATGCATTTTTATGTTTATGTGGTGCTGAGCATCGAACCCAGGCCGCGCACGTGCTACGCAAGCGCTATACCACTGAGCCACAACCCCAGCCCTGTAAGTGTTTTTATATAAATATATTCAATTAGTGAAGAAAGTCCACTAGAGCATGGATTCTGTCGCACTAGGAACATTTTATTTCCTGCTGAAGGATATTCTAGATGCTTAGTAAACTTTAGCTGAATTAACAGGTAAATAGAGCAGCCAGTGTGAAGCGGGGCATTGTGTCTGGCCCCTGCTAGTCTGTAGCTACTGAGCATCTCCACTTCTGGATCAGACCTCCTGAAGCTTGCCCGTCCCCATGGTTTCATTATGCTGGGTTTTATCAGTATTTCTCGTCAAGCTTCCTGACAGTATAATTGGTTTGTTGTGTTGAATGCAGTGCTATAAAAGTTCCAAGGACCAACAGCCTCAGATGGAACTGCCTCTCCAAGGCTGCAACATCACATATATCCCGAAAGACAGCAAAAAGAAGAAGCATGAGCTGAAAATCACCCAACAAGGCACCGACCCCCTTGTTCTCGCAGTCCAGAGCAGGGAGCAAGCTGAGCAGTGGCTGAAGGTAGGTTGCCTGTTGCGACTCTGAGCCGTTCCACTTCCAACCTCTTCCTAGATCCTCTTTTACTTTGGTTAGTATTTTTTTCACGCATAGGCAATACAGATGAAGCTGAATAGTTTTGTTCTTGACAGCTGGATACTCTGTTCGATCATGGTCCCTTTCATGTGGCTCCCATCTGAAGGAGGTCATCTGTCCCCATTTGCAGATTGCCCTAGGGAGTTCTCTTTTATTTTTATTTCCTATAGTTTCACTTTATAGTGTCTGGATGTGGGTTCCTTTTTGTCTATTCTGCTTGATACATGTTGGGCTTCTTAAATTGGTGGATAGTCATCTTTTGGGAAAAGTTGTTCCTATCTTTTCCTAAAATACAGCTTTGCCCCAGTGCCCCCTTCCTTGAGACAATGTTTAATTTTGTCAGATTATCTCAATTTTACTTCTTATCCTTTCTTTGTATTTACTGCCCTATTTTCATCTTCTTCAGTCTGGCTTATTTTTATTGCTACTTTCCAGTTCACTATTTCTCTCTTTGACAGTTTCTAATCTGCTATTAAATTTGTTCACTGTGTTTCTAATTTTGATTATGGTAGTTACCTTAGTTTGTTCAGGCCACTTGGATGAAATAACATAGGCTGGGAGAGTTATAAACAACAAAAACAAACAAACAAATGGACAGTTTGTGGCTGTCTTCTTTCACTCAGTGCTCCCTCTGTGCTCTGGAGCTGGGAAGCCCAAGACCTAGGTGCCACAGATCTGGCTTCTGGTGATGGCTGCTTTGTAGTGGAGAGCTGTCTTCTCGCTGTGCCTTCACATGGTGGCAAGGGCAAGGCAGCTCTTTGGAGCCTCTTTTATCCAGGCATTGATGCCATCCATGAGGCACCACCCCATGACTTAACCACCTCCCAGAAATCCCATCTCCTGACTCTGTCACCTTGGAGTCAGAACCCCAATATGTGCATTTGAGGGAGCACATTTAGTTCATGGCAGTGGTTTTCTATTCTAGCATTTCCATTTCTTTTTCAAATGATAAACATCACTTATAGTTCTGCGTTTCTTTTGTTTGGCTTTATCTCCGTTGATGTAATGGCATTGGTTTTGACCATGGTTTTGTCTCTTGTGCTTGTTGTTGTTCATGTAGTTTTGTCTTCTTATGTGCCAGGCTTTTTGATGCTTATGCTGGTCATTATATTTTGAAAAAAGTATAGAAATATTTTTCCAACTCTATTGAAGTACAGTTCACATGCCATAAATTCACCCTTTGAACTCAGTACGATTCAGTGGTTTGTTAGTATTTCACAGGGTCATGCACCCACCACTGCCATCCAAGATGGCTCCAGGGAGAGCACGGTGCCCACTAGCATGCGTGCCCTGCCCACAGCCTTCCAGTCTCTGGAGTTGCCTGCTCTCAGCATTTCCTGGGAAATGCCATGGCTCCTTTCACTGGCATCTCAACGGGTTCATGCCCATTGCAGCAGCTGTAAGCACTTTGTTCCTCCTTGTGTTTATTGTGTTGCATGCAAGCCACCACTGCTGAGCTGGAGGTCCGGAAGAGTCCCCGTGTCTTCCCGCGTCTGTGGTGGGAGTCTGGAGCACAGGGTGTCGATGGAGTGGTTCCCACTCCTGGCTGCCTTGACTGTCGTTGGGTGGAGGATATAGAAGGACCTGGGCTTTCTCCTTCCCCTGTTCTTGCAGTTTGTTAGCTATCTCATGCATGCTGAGGGATGGTCCCTTCTTCCTACTCACAGTCTGACACCACCATCTGGGGAGTCACTGGGTGCTGACAGTCAAAACTGCATCTGCCGATGAGCTGGAGTTGTGGCTTTGTGGTATAGCACTTGCCTAGCTTGTGGGAGGCACTGGGCTCAATATAAAATAAAGGTCCATCAACAACTAAAAATATATATTAAAAAAACCCAGCATCTGCTGAGATGCTGAGGGAGGGAAATACTGCATCCTGCCTTGCCAGCTGGGAGGGGCTTGCAGGGGAGGCGCTGGGCTAATTATAGAATGAGAACTCCATTCATGAAGGCACCTTGATTGAAACATTTTTATTTTAGCATTTATGTGGTATTTCTTAAAAGGGTGCATGATACAAGGCAGATGATCTTTTTCTAAAAAGTTTAAATTGGTTAGTTACTCTGTAATGTTTGTGCTGTTATTTTCATACCATACACTAGTACCTAAGAAACCCTGATTAGAAGTGAAAGTCAGGTGACAAAGTAGTTGCAGGATTTTGATGTTTGCTGCTGGCAGACTTGAGACGGTCTAGTGGAGTTTCTCTGAGGAACAGTCATTAGAGTGGCTGCCTTATCAGAGCCCCTGGAGGTCCTGAAAACAGATCCCCATGTTTCCAGATTTTTCAGGGACCTGAGGGTCTTTCACTTTGCATCATTTATGTTGTTTTGAGGTCCAGAATGATACAGGTGGAATTGAGCTCTCTCCCCCTCCTCTGAGGGGACTTGTGTCCTGAGTCTGGTGGCATCTGAGTATGCTTCCAAACCGTGCTGTCACTTGGCGTGCCTGAGGCATGATGATAAGTGACACGGTTGCTCATGTTGCAGACTTTCACAGAAGTGGCTTCTCACTCCACTGTCCTGCAGGGCTCTTGCCACTCAGAATTGTCTCGGCCATCCTCGTGGGCGTGACCTCTTTGGTCATCTGCGTGCCGCGAGCTCTGTGGAGTGGGTCCCCTGGCTCCAGGCGTCAGAGCGTTCCTGGCATGGCGGCCTCGCCTGGGCGTCCCTGGGTCTAGGACGGCACACCTTCGCCATCACTGGCTCGTGCCAGGTGGTTGTGTAGCTTGAACAGCTGTGCTTCTGCCAGCCATGGAGAGTCGCCGTGGTTCTGTCGGGGTCCCTGCAGGGTCTCTTTGTGCATATGCAGGAGACAGAAATGCAGATTCAGTCCCCTTTAGACCCCTGTGTCTTCCGCCTCGGACCCTGGAGTGGCTCGCAGAGCAGAGACGAGCGCCTCCTCTCCTGCTCCTCACGTGCAGCTGCGCAGGCCTGGCTGCTGCCCGGGTCGCTGGGCTGTCTCACACTCGGCATGGCAGACAGCGCCACAGTGAAGAGCACCAGGCACGTGTCGGTGCCTCGTCCCCTTGTCCATCGGCTGGTCCCAGAGAGAGTGGCTGCCTGCGTGCAGTTTCAGCTTTGTCCAATCCAGCCAGGCCCCTCTCTGGAGGTTCGGCAGTTTTCCCTCTGATACGTCAGAGGGGCCCACAGAGTGTGTAGCGAACTTCCGGATTTTCTCCTGTTTTTTTCTTTTTCCCTTTTCTCTTTCTTCTTTTTCCATAGGAGATGGTGTGCTGGCATTGTGGCAAGGCTGAGGGAGGCCCCGCTCACACGGTGGTGTGGAGACCCCTGAATCATGAAGGACATGGAGGTGTGGGGGGACTCCGTAGCCCCTCCTGGTTCAGGCAGCAGTAGATGAACATGGTTGAGACGAGTTTTCCAAGTGGCTTTGCTGGAGTCCTTGAGGATCAGCAGGCTTCCTGCATGCGTGGCAGTGTGGGGCCCCGGTCCTGTGCTCTCAGACAGGCCTCCATGCTCGCCCCGCGCACGCCTCTCTGCTGCTCTTCCTTCCTTCCTTGGATTCTGGCCGCCCTCCTGTGTCACGTCCTTCTACCCTAAAGATGTTCCCGTGAGAGCCTCATTTCTTGTAGAGCAGATCAGGACATAAGCCCTCCAGCTTTGGGGATCTGCATGCGCCTTCCTTTCTTGTGTCTTGAGGGTTTTGCAGCTGCTGGGAGCAGCCGTTCCTCCAACCATGGTGTCCTGTCTCCCTGGCTCAGTTGATTTAAGAGTTGCCTGGTGTCTGGAGTTGGAGCAGCGACCCTGAGGTGTCCACTGTGGCCCTCCTGCATTGTGTCTTGGGCGATGTTCTGTTCCTGGTCGTGTGCTCAACGTCTCGTGTGGGTTTTGGCCATCATCTCTTCAAGCCTTCTTTCTGCTTGTGCCTGCCCTCCTCCCCTCTGCAGTCAAGGTGCCTGTGTTTGCTTGTGCCCCACAGGTTTGGACTGCTTCCTGCACTCCTGGTTGTGTTTGGGTGGGCACGGCTGGCGGGCTGCCTGCTGCTCCCCTGTGTCCTGTGCCTTCTCCAGCCCGCCTGGCGGGCCTGCTCCCATGTCTAGAGTCTTCCTGTCTCTTCTGAAGGCCTCGCGTCTCTGCTGCAGCTCCCGTTCCTTGGTGCGTGCCGTCTGCCTTTCCATTGGCTCTTTCAGCATTCGCGTCACAGTTAAAGTCTGCCATTCAGTGCTTGGGCCATCTCTGGGATCACCGCGGTCGAACTTGTCTCTGGTCCTGCGTCTGTTCCACACACTATAGGTGCAAGCACGGCGGAGACAGGTGGCCGTGCTTCCTGCAGAGCGCTGTGCCTCCGTCCTGCTGCTGTCCTGCGGGTCTGCCTCGCACTTCGCTGGAGCAGAGCTGGACGTGGCTGTGGTGTTGCTCCCGCGCTCTCCACCGCCTTCAGAGTGTCTTGAGGGCCAGGTCAGGGACTTCCACCTGCACCTCGAGGACCCAAGGGCACTGCGGGAGTTGGGACTTCTTGTTGGTGTCTGTGGCCAGAGGCTGCTGCTGCTTTTGCTTGGCCTCGGGGACTCTTGCTGTGCAGGGTGGTCTGTGCTGGCTCTCGGCCGTGTCCATGGCTGTGGCAGCTCGGCTGCCTGCACCTGCCCCTGCCCCTCCTCCCGTGCTGTGTGCGGCTGTGGCGGGGCCAGAGGCAGTGTCGACCGTGGGCGTCTTGAGCCAAAGCTGGTGCTGCCAGCCATGGTGGCTGTGCAGGTTTAGCTGTTTCTCCCCTCACGCTGGGGTGGCGTCCCCCTCTGACCACCACCCAGCAGGGACAGGGTGCCTGTGCGACTCTTCATCTTTAGATTTCACTCATCTGGGTTTTTTTGTGTCCTTGCTGCTTGGATGGGTTCGTTAGCTTCTTTCTTGGTGGGTCCTCAGCGTGAGTGGCGGTGTCGCACGCTGCTCTGTGGTGACCAGAGCTGGGGACAGCTGGAGCCTTCTGTTTCCCTCATTGTCTCTCTGGAAACATACCAGCTTTGTTAGTTCTCTCAAAAACAAAGCTTTGGGCTCCGTGGGTTCTTTTCCTGCGGGGTGGCTTCCTCTGGGCAGCTCTCCTGCGTGTTCCCGTGGCTCCTGGACGTCTGCTCCGGCACGACTGCAGCCCCTCTTCCCTACCTCACCTCCTCCTAGGCACACTCCTTCTGTGCCCAAGCCACTTGGATACCTGTGCTTTTACTACAATTTAGTTAAAAATGTTTTCTAATTCCTCTCATGATTCTTGTTTACTATTTATTTTGGAACGTATTACCTACTTTCCAAATATTTGGTGTTTTAAAAAAATTATCTTGTTTTAAAAATTTTAATTCTATTGTAGTCAGGGGACTGTGTATTATTCCTGGGGCATCTGTGCATTATTCTTTTTTTAAAAAAATATTTATTTATTTACTTTAGTTGTGCACAATGCAATGCATTTGTGTTTACGTGGTGCTGAGGATTGAACCTGGGCCGCGCACGTGCAAGGCGAGCGCTCTGCCGCTGAGCCACAACCCCCTCCCTGTGCATTATTCTTCTGGCAAATCTACAAAGCAGAGTCTGTAGGACTCTGTATTCTGCTGTAGTCTAAGGTTTTATATGATTTCATGTCTTAGAAACGTATGACTTGATTCATGGCTCAGCACGTGGTCAGTTCTGGTGAACGTCCATGTCTGACGGCAAGGACCTCTACTCTGAGGCTGTCTGCCTTACTGGTCGCTCTATTTTTGGGATCCCAGCTCGTAGCTATTGTGCGCTCATCCTCTGTACCCTTACAAATTCGTTTTCTAAAAAGCAATTTAAACCTTTGTCATGATGTTTTGTGAAATAAATCAGTGCTGTCATGCTAGTTCTGCTCTCCCCTCGTACGGGCCCATCTTTATGACAGATAGGTTGGTTTTTAGGCCCCCCTTTCCCTCCAGCTGGAAGGCCAAGGGCGAGGGGACAGCGAGGGCTGGGGCCGCCGGCCAGCCTGTTGTGCTTCCACTCCACGTTTGTTCGGCCCAGACTGTCCCACTCTGCTGCAAGTGGAAGTGACGTCGCAGGAATTGTTAAGCAGGAAGAATGAGAAAATGAATTAAATTCATTCTCGAAGTGTAACGAACAGCTCGAGTATGAAATCATGGCGTTGTCCCTCCCCACCCAGCTCCCTGTTGGCACTCCTCGGCAGCTCGCAGGGATGCTGGTGCAGTGAGCGCCGTCTTGCCTGTGTCGGCACCAGCTGCTGCTTCCTGCTTCGGTGACCTAGGCTTTGGGAATTTTGAAACAGCTTTAATATAACGTTAAAAATCCTTTTATGAAGACACGCATGCTTCTGTCAGCACCACGAGCCCGAGGCCGGATGGCGCTGGATGCCTGGCCTTCGCTCTTGGGGAATTCCTGCCAGGGCAGTTCTTCTGTGTGTCTGCGACTTCCATCACCAGCAGCTCCTGCCAGAACCAACTGGTGTGAGTGTGTGTGAGTGTGCAGATGCTGCAAACAGGAGCCATTGTACAGAGGACAAACAGAAGACAAGAGCCAGTCTTCCCAGAAGCAGAGTGGTCAGGTTTCCTTAAAAAATGTGCAGAGATTGTGTTTCTGGAGAAGAGAGTTCAAGTTAAAAGCAAACAAAAATACCACAAAGCCTATGACAATTGGTTTTGGGTCTGTTGTGACTCTGCGTTGAGAGGCAGTTCTCGTAAGTACGCATCGAACTTCTCAAGGAACGTGGCTCTTGAACTAGGACTGCGCTGATGAGCGCTCTCGTGGAGTCCCCTGAGGCCCCGGGTGACAGAGCCTCGATGTGTTACTTCTGGACTAACTCTGCAGGCGCCTTTGGCCCTGGAGGGAGAGCCAGGGAGAAGGACACTTACTTGAGGTGACTGACCTCTGCCACTGAAGAGACTGCACAGGAACAAGGCTGGCTGTGCTCCTTGGCCTTGCCACGCACCTCCTCTGCGTCCTGGGCAGGACCGTTGTTGACCCTGGGGAGGCAGTCTGGTGCTGGCAGGTGTGCCCCAGTTGCCGTCTAGGCCTCCGTGCTGCCCTGTGCCTCCCCTTCCCAAGCACGTGGGAGACGTGGCTCCCTCTGCAAGGGGTCTCAGTCCTGGCGGGGGAGGAGTTAGTGGCTGGACAACACGGCTGTGTGGGGTGGCCCGTGTGCGCTGCGTTGGCTCCTCCGCATGGCTCCCCAAGGGCTGGCAACAGGCCTGGGCTCCGTGGCCAGGCCACTTCTGCTGTATAGCAGGCCTGCATGTGGGGCGGCTGGGTGTGCCAGGGAGCGGCACCACTGGAGGCAGCCTGGCAGGGCACGTAGGCAGGTGGCTTTTTTGTGTGTGCCCAAAAAAAAGCACTGTTTCTCCTGTGAAGAGTTCAGAAATCAGTGCAGAGGACGGGGGTTTTGTCACAGGCTCCACTTGCTGGAGTGGCAGCCTCGTTTCTTTGGCTTTTCCTTCCTCATTTTTTTTTTTTTTTTTTGGTACCAGGGATTGAACTCAGGGGCACTCGACCACTGGGCCACATCCCCAACCCTTTTTTTTGTATTTTATTTAGAGACAGGGTCTCACTGAGTTGCTAAGTGCCTCGCCATTGCTGAGGCTGGCTTTGAACTTGCGATCCTCCTGCCTCAGCCTCCCAAAGTGCTGGGATTACAGGCGTGCGCCACCACGCCCCGGCCCTCATTCTTTTCCCCATAGAAATTCTCAATTTTTCATTCCCTCATTTTGACCAGATTTTTTCAGCTGCTGTCACTTGCTGGCCTGGGAGCACAGCTGAGAGGACCCAGCCCTCTGTCGGAGAGCACAGTGTAGCAGAGACTCAGGCCCGTGAGCATGTTCTGGAAGAGCAGTCCTGGCCCCCTGTGGGGCGTGCAAGGGTGGCCACGCCGTGTGGACCACCGGGGAGGTGTGGTAGTGAGCTTTCCGTCCCTGGGCAGACAGCGTAGAGGAGGAAAAGTTCTGGGCTCGGCTGTGGGGGCTCCAGCCCGTGCTTGTGGTGGGTGGCCTGCCTTTGCCTCTGGGCCTGGTGAAGAGACCAGCTTGGCAGGGCACATGGTGAGGAAGCTGCTCGCCTCAGGCAGCTGGGAAGCAGAACTTAGAGTGTCCCAACAGCCTCTTCAAGGGCACACTCCAGTGATCTGGAATCTCCCACCAGGACCCGCCTCCCAAAGATTCACCCCTCCCCCCCAGGAGCAGATTCACCCCTCCCCGAGCCTGGGGAGCAGCCTATAGCATGTGGCCTTGAGGGACACTGGTGCAGACCATGGCAGGAGGCCAGGCAGGCTCCCTGGAGTTGTGGACGCCTGAGGCTGAATCCTGGGAGATGGGCTCTGTTTGGCTAGGAGGAAGCACTGGGCTCCTCCAGGAGACCCTGGCCTGGAGAGGTGGTGGGGATGGTGGAGCAACTCTGCTGAGGACTTTCTAGTCCCTCCCCATCGCAGAACCAGGAGGAGGCAGAACACAGATCTTTGTATAAAAACTTTTGCCAAGATTGTAGGATTTTGCAGGTTCTGTTTTGGCGGCACAGCTTTTTAGTGCAAATGGAGAGTTTGTTGGGTCCAGGTTTGGGCGTAGTTGAAACCTGGCTTCCTTCATTTGGATCTGTGCCTGGGAGAGTGCCGAGGTCACTTAGTGCCTATGAGGGAGAGGGACTGGGCAGGGCGCTCCACATCCTGTAACCACTCCATTTTCTCTGCCGCTGCCTGGGTCTCCTCTTGTACAGGTTCCAGATGAGGAGAGAGGGGCTCGGCTGTGCAGGCGTGGCGGGTGGAGGAGCTGGGAGTAAACCAGCTCTCGTTTGCACAAAAGCTCAGGCGCTCCTTCCTTAGAGAAGAGTCTTGTCTTTAAATCAGTAGAAATTGTCTTGTCCGTGAGGGTCTCATCCTCACATGGGCGGGGGAAGAAAGACCTGCCACGTGCAGTGCAGCCAGCTCCGAGTGGGGGAAGCAGGGAGCAGGTCGGGGCGGAGCGTCGCCTTAGTCCTGCTCGCTTCTCAGAAGCCACCGGGAGGCAACCTGCTGTGAGTGGTCGGGCCGCATCTTCCTTTTCTTCTTCCCTTTGCCAGCTCAAGTGTGGATGCACCCTGGGTTTGTTCACGAGACAGCCGATGGCAGAGTGCCTGGAAGCACCGTCCTGTCTTGTGAGCTCTCGGGCTCGTCCAGCCCCGTGCGAGCTGCGGGCCTTCGGAGGCATCTGTTGAGGCTGCCTGCAGAACCACTGCCCAGAGAGCTGGGGCTGGCATTTCTTTTTGCCCAGAAGCAGCTTGGGTTCGACTCTCAGTGCAGCATAGATTCAGAAAGAACAGGCAGCATTTTGCAAGATTTGCCTGCTGACTTTGCAGGGACAAGAACGTGTAAGTTACACAGGCACCTCATTCACCACATGTCCCCATGACCAGGCCACACCTGGACATGGCATGAGCTTTGTAGTGATAGAGAAACCAGCAGGTGGCCACAAGGGCCCCTCATGCCAGTGTGGTGGCCCACGGGCTGGTGATTCCTACTCTCTTTGCCTGAGTCGTAAAGACGCTCACCATAGCGGAGTGCTCATGACCACAGTGGCTTCTGTGTTTTGAAGGTGTTTGTGTCAGATGTTGGTTCAGGCATCTAACACGTAAGGTCTCATTTTCTCTTAATTTAGCTGTAGTCCTGCAAGACAGGTCACCTTGACTCCTGCTTTTGTGTGTTAGTCCCCTTTTCATCACTATGACCAAAATACCTGACAAGAACAACTTACAAAAGGAAGAGTTTCTTTGGGCTCAGTTGCAGAGGTTCAGTCCAAGGTCAGCTGACTCCATTGCTCCAGGCTTGAGGTGAGACAGAGCATCATGGCGGAAGGGCACAGTGGAGGAAGCTGCTCAGCTCTCGAAGCCAGGAAGGGGGGAGGAAGAAGGGAGGGAGAGGGAGAGGGAGGAAGGACAAGATGTAGTCCCCACAGCACACCCCCAGTGACCTGCCTCCAGTCACCACCAGTAGTGCATTGAAATCATCAACCTGTCAAATGAAGTGATCCACTGATGAGGTCACGGTGCTCCTGATCTATCAGCTCACTTCTGAAGATCCCTACATCAACACCTGAGCTTTTGGGGGACACCTAGTATTCAGACGGTAACACTCTGCTAGTGATGAAACTGAGGCTCACAGAAGTTAAATGTCCCCGACAGCTGCACAGCTAGTACCTGTTAGTCTCTCCTCGTGTGTCTCTGAGGAAGCAGGCCCCGCCGGGCAGCAGTGTTCTCAGACCCTCTCCATCAAGAGCCTGTCTGCACCTCACTCTGCCTCTGCTCAAATGGCTGAAGCCTTTAGTAGGAAAAGGAGCACTTTTAAAACCCTTCCTTTGTGCACGGGCTTCCTTCAGCCTTGCCCCCTCCCACAATCGCTGCGTTCCTTGCAGGGGACCTTTGTGTGGGGTCATCTGGCTCTGCCTCTCTCCCAGCTCTCTTCTTCTTCCTGGAGCCCTCTTCTCTCTGCTCCTCTGGGGCTGCCCTCTCCTGCCGGCCTGTCTGGTACTGCGCAGTCTCTTTCCCCAGCTTGACTGCAGGCTGCCTGAGCTGAGGTAGCTGTCCCCTGCTTGGGGAAGCTCTGTCCTTTATTCCCTGCAGCTCTTGAAGCTGTCTCACTCCATGTCCATCTGCTTGGGGACCCTGGTTTATGCCCAGGTCTAAACTGCGTGCCGTGGCACTGCACAGAGCAGGAACTCGAGTGCACGGCTCTGCTCTGCTTCCCTGGGACCCGTGTCAGTCCCCCTGGGTGAGCCAAGGCGTGAGCACAGGAGGACCTGCGTTTGTTTGATGCCAGGTGCTCCTGGCCCACCAGCTTCCCTGCTGCACCGTTGGCCTCGGTCTGTTCACCCCTGGTCTGGCCTCCTTCCTAAGCACTTCTGCCTTCCTACAGGTGATCAGGGAAGCCTACAGTGGCTGCAGTGGCCTTGCGGATCCAGAGGCTGTGCTACTGCCCAGCGCCCCAGTGCACAAGGCAGAACTAGAGAAGGTAAGGGTGCGTCTCTCCAGGAACCGGGACTCGAGTGATTTCAGGCTCGCTCCAAGTGTTTTGGTTCTTTTAAAATGTATTTTATTTTCAGTTGAGACACACTAATTGTATATATCTGTGCATGCTGTGTGACCTTTTCACACTTGCAGACTGTGTGCAATGATTGAATCAGGGTAATTGGCACGTCTACCACCTCAGACACTTGGTGTTTTATTATACCAGGAACATTCAGAGTGCCTGCAAGCTCTCATAACCTGAGAATCCCAGTGCTGTAGTTGGAAAACAGATGCAGCCCTGCTTGCTGTCCTCTTCCCAGTGCTGCTCTGGACAAGGCTCCGGGCCTCGCTTGGGCCCTGCTTTGCCTGCTGTGCCAGGGTGGATGGAGCTGTGGAATCTGAGGGGAGTCTTGTGCGAGCCGCAGAGCTGCTGCCTGCTGTGGCGTGCAGCAGGCACTCCATTCCATGCCTTCCCCAAGGTCTGACTCCACGGGCAGGCTGAAGCTCCCCCCTCTGCTTCCGCCAGTTGCCCTGGTGGGAGGGGTGTGGGGCCACACAGCAGTCCGCACGTGCAGCCTGTTGCCTGCGCACGCCTTCTCGCCGGAGGTGCGCGGACCACCCTGTCGCACCCCGTGCCCTGCTCCCGTGTCCATCGTCTGTACACCACTGTGCTGTTCCTGGGAGGGCCCTGGCTTCAGCCACGAAGCCTCCCTTGCAGCTTGTGCCCTAGGAACTTCCCAAGACTGCCTGCCTAAGCCCAGCCAGTGGGCAGACAGGTGCTCCTCTCCTCTGTACTTAAGTTAGGGTTCTCCAGAGAAGCAGGACTGAGGGGCGTGTGTGTGTGGGGAAAGAGATTTGTTCCAGGGATTTGGCTCCCACAGCTATGGAGGACGCAAGTCCTGCTCTGTAGTGTGGCTACAGCAGAGGCCCAGGAGTGACAAGCAGGCTGGCCCCAGGCCTCTGCTGCAGCAGGCCCTCCTGCTCAGGCAGGAGGCTGGTCCTTTCATCCTGTCTGGGCCTTCACATGATTGTGTGGGGTCCACCCACATCACAGGACAGTCTGTTTGTGCAGAGTTCACTGAATTACCCAGAAGCACCACCTTCCAACCTGGCACAAAGTTAATCACCTGATATTCTAACAGAACAGCCCTGTTGTTTTGTTCCTGACCATAAACTCTCACCTGCTTACTGTGTAACACTGAGAAAGTTCAGAGACCCACAAATAACAGGAAAAAAACTCCCTCAAGTCTGCCCCTCTTCATGCCCTCTACGTTGTTGGCCAGTTTCCCTGTGTGTGCCTCTTTTACACTTCAGATAATCTTATGCAGTCAAGTTCCTTACACGCCTTGTTTTCCACTTACCTGAATCCAATGAGCAGTCTTCTAGGTTTTGAACATTCATAATAGCAGCAGTTCTGCAGGGTCATTAGCTGGATGTGCCACTTTGCCACCTTCTTATTACTGGGGTAGCTGTGCTGTCCCCTCTCCCCACACCCATCTTTCTTTTTCTAGACTGCCTAAATGACATGGTAGTGAGACCTTTTGCATAGACTTGCTGCTTCTCTGCCTGTTACCCGGATTCCCAGGAGCCGCATCATTAGCTCAAGGAGAGGGCTTTGCTAAGCGTCTGATTCCCGCTGCTGATCCCCTTGCTCTCCCAAGAGGAGGTTCCTGCCAGGGCCTCTGCGCTCTTGGTGCACTCCCTCCGGAACTGGTGACGCTCCTTTCCTTAGCGTGGCCTCTGGGCTGCGTGGCGAGTTCCTGTGCAGCCCGCAGCCCTGGGCCTTGGGACGCCACCAGGTGTGAGAGCGGGGCAGTGCCGGCTCTGGTCCTCGGAGCACTGGCTGGGTGCCCAGTAGGCGCCTGCTGCATGCCACTACTTCTGTCACCTCAGCTCTTGCCGGTTTCCTTTGGCTGGCTGGCCAGTCTCTGTGGCTCTGGGGGTTAATGTGGAGGACCTGAGACACCCATCTTGGAAGCCATTCCTCCTCTGGCTCAGAAGGTTCTGGGTGGGGACAGAAGGATCCAGCTGCCGCACTGCACCTCACTCAGAGGCTACGGAGACCTGATCATGCTCATTAAGTCAGGAGATGGGCCTGAAATAAACAAGGAGCCCAGCCCCATTGGGACATGTTTTATTTTGGTGCTGGGGATGGAACCCAGGGCCCCACGCTTGCCAGGCAAGCACTTGATCTCAGCCACACCAGCCTGGGAGGTTTGGGTAGTTATTTATTTCTTTCTGGGTATGTTCTGAGTACATTTGTTACAAGTAAATACTAGACATTCACCCGGTTGTTGGTAAAAGGTGGGGAAATAAGATAGATGAGGGATTATGTCCTCCTGCAGAGAAAATATGGCTTAGTGAGTGCGTAATTTTTTATTGTAATCCTCATAACTTTTTCATGACTATTTGTAAGAAAAAGTGATTTGAGTGAAGTGGGTGTGGCATACATATGCATTAGTATACTGGAACCACAGGGTTGTTTTCTTGGTTGGTTTGAGCTCGAAGCTTCTGCACTGTCTGACCGGCAGGTCTGTGCTGGAGGGAAGCCCCAGCGCTGTGCGCTGGGTGGCTCCAACCACATCTGCCTTCCTTCAGGTGCTTCTGATTGACCCATCAGCATCGCCAGGCCTGTGTGGCCTTTAGGAGCAACCTAACCCTTTGTGTCCTTACAGAAGCTGTCTTCAGAGAGACCCAGCTCAGATGGGGAGGGTGCTGTGGAGAATGGGATCGCCACGTGCAACGGGAAAGAACAAGGTGAGCCCTCATGGCGGAGTGCAGACTGGAGGAGGCAGTGGCATGGGCACGCAGGGACCACGTGGTGCTCTGGGCTTCAGCTGCAGACACCCTGCCCGCCTTGGGTCATCTGACAGGAACAGGGCCCTGTGGTCAGCCTCAGACAAGGACCGCCTTCCCATCCCTCCAGCCCCAGCCTGGACAGTATCCTTGTCATAGTGCCCACCTGTATTTTGAACTGATGTTCCCACCAGCCTGCTTTCTTACGTGGTCTCTTGCTGAGGTGGATTTGCCCAGGGAGGGGATGGCATCTTGCTTGAGACCTTGGGGGAATGAATGGGACCTCACGTGGCCTCATCTTGCTTGAGACCTTGGGGGAATGAATGGGACCCCAACACTACCTCCGCCTAGCCATGTGATCAGGAGCTAGTTTACCCTGCATGAGCCTCAGTTTCCCCGTCTTGAAATTGAGGAGGCCAGAATCTGAAGTCTTTTTTAAAAAGACTTTCTGAAAAGGTCTTTTTCTGTCTGTACTGATCTTCCTTTATTTCTGATTGGTATGTTCTATATATACATAAAGGAGAGATTCCCTTTGGTAACAAGGAGGGTCTGAGACACCCATTTGGAAGCCGCTGTGCCTCTGGCTGCACAGGTTCTGGGTAGGGACGGAAGAGCCCAGCTGCCGCACTGCCTCTCACTCAGAGGCTAACAGCGTCCTGATGGTGCTCAGAGTCTGGAGATCAGGCCTGAAGGAAAGGAGCCCAGCATATATGCACTTAACAGGGCTCTGTTAGAGGCAGTCCATGATCCTTCCCCTTCCCCTCCCATTCTCCTGCGTCTATCCAGTGATCACCCCATATCTCTATAATACCTGATTTCTCCCCAACTGCCTTCTTTCCCTTACTTCGCTCTGTCGTCCACAGAGGAGAAACAACATTTGACCCTTGATTTTATAAGTGTGGTTTATTTCACTTAGCATGATTTTCTCCATTTCCATCCATTTACCAGCAAATGCCATTATTGCATTCTTCTGAAAATGTCTTCATTTCACCTGCATTTACATTTTTAAAAACCATGGTAGGATGCACACACCATAAAAGCAACCATTGTGTGACAGTCTCTGTGTGCACAGTTGATGGCATTAAGCACATTCTCATTGCTGTGCACTGTCTCCGTCCGTCCCCAGAACTGTTCCATCTTTCCAAACTGAACTCTGTCCCCATTAAACCCTGCTTCCCTCCCGTCCCCTCCCTAGTGCTGGCACAAGCAGTGCTGCTTCTGCCTCTGAGTTGGACGGCTCTGGGGCCTTATGCGGGTGGAGTCACCAGGTTGTGTCCTGTAGTGACAGGCTGTCTCACTCAGGTGTGTCTTTATGGTCAACCCAGAGTGTGGCTTGTGTCTGATGTTTCCTTTTTTCCCATTATCATCACACATTGTGGGGACCAGGTGTTGAGCACCCCACATGCACAGGTTACAACAACGTAATGGCCAGTGTCATTTCCCAGAGTTCCCCTGCCTCCCTCTGGCCCCCTCCTGGCCTCTGCTGAGGTCCCTCTCATTCTCAGGAGATGCCACTTTCTTATCCTCGTTCCTCTCTAGCTTCCACATGTGAGAGAGAGCACGTGACGCTGGGCTCTCTGAGACGGGCTGCTTTAACGTGATGCTCTCAAGTTCCGTCTGTTCTCCAGTTTCCTTCCTAAGACTGATGACTCGCCATCGTAGGAAAACCTCATTTTGCACCTGTCCTCATGGCGGTCCTGAGCAGCTGTGTGGAGGCCGCTGTCTCCTCGGCGCAGCTCTGCCCCCGTGGTCCTGCAGCTCTGTGTTCTGGTAAACATCTTGCAGGCCTGTGACCACCACAGTCAAGACAGGACAGTCCTGTCACCCCAGATGTGCCCGTGTGCTCCTTTGTGTCACCCTGGCTGCTGAGCTGCTTCCTGCCCGCAGGTGGACCCTCCTGTGTCCCCTCAGTCCCGCTCTGCTTCCCTGCTGAGCACAGCGGAGGTGGCTGCAGTGGCTCTACTGGGGTGGCCACGCCGCTCTTGGCTTTCCCGCCCCACTGCAGAGCTGCGCCGGCGGCTGGGCAGGTGCCGCATGGACGCGTGCCTTCCTGCCCGTGCCCTGTCCTGACCCCAGGTGGGAGGCCAGGTCACCTGCGCCTCACCAGCCTCTGTGTGGTCCCTTCTGCTCTGTCATTCCCCTTGTGTGCTGTGATCGTGGTTTCCCCATGGCTGAAGGCGCGGGCAGTTCTACTGTGTCATTTGTCATCGCGGGAGCTCTGTGGGTATCTTCTCAGCCCTTCTCCGTGTTATTGGACCTTCACTCTTTGTTTTGTGGTGCTGGGGTTGAACCGGGGCATGGAGGCAGCCCTCCACCCACTGAGCTGCATCCCCAGCCCTGGATTCTTCACTCTCGGTGAGCTTCGAGGGTTCGCTGCTTGTTCTGAATGAAGTCCTTTATCAGGTGTGTGTGTTTTGTACAGATTTTCTTCTAATGTGGCTTTAATGTCCTACGACATTAAAACACAAGTCATGACCCTGGAAGTGAGGGTCATGACTTGTGGGGGGGCCCTCCCTGGTGGGGACCCTCCCCCTGTGAATCCAGGTAGCTGTGCCCTTCCGGAGCCTGTGACCCAGCTGCCCAGGTGCCTGTGTGGCTGGTGAGAAGCAAGCGTGCCCTCTTTGGGTGAGGGCTGGCTCACAGGCGTAGCAGCGGGGCTTGAGAACCCTGGCGCCGTGCCGTCAGGACGCTGGCGCCACCAGGTCCTCACCAGAAGCTTTCGTGGCCTGCATTTCCACGGTGGCTTTCTAGCTGGGTCCCCTCCAAGAGGCTTTTCAGTGAGCGTGTGATCTGTGTCCTCCACGGGTGCGTTCCTGCGAGCAGAACCTGGAAAGTGGTCTTGAAGTTTTTTCCTGAAGTAGAAAATGACCTGCAGTCTCCGTGGTCCAGCTCAGCTGTTGGTTTGTTCGTGTTCTGTTTTGAGGCTGGTCTCACCATGCCGCCTGGCTGGGCCAACTCCTAGGCTCAGCCGTCTCCTGGCTCAGCCAGGACCGCCGCCCACCACTGAGCTTGGCCCCTGCCCTGCTGTCGCGCTCTGGAGACGCTGCGTGGGCTGCTCTTTCCCCATCGGTTCCTTCTTCCCCCGATGCACCTGTGGAACGTGCAGATGGACTAGCGTATCTGCCCGGACCTGGGCAGGTGACACCTGCTTCTCGTGCTCTCCTGTCCCTTTATCCACACCCTTCTGGCCTTGAGACTCAGAGAGCCACCTGCTGCAGACACTTCCTTTGCCCGGCAAGATGCTGTGGGTGCCATAGACACTGAGGAAACAGTGCCCGGAGGGGTTTAATGGCCCAGATACACCCTGGCCTTCCCGTCGCTGCTGACCTGCCGCTCTGTCGTGGCGGTGCCAGGAGGTGTCAGCTGAGCCTTCACTCACCGCCGCCTGTGGGCTTCTCCGTACGCTCACCTACACATGAGCGTCTGCCCTGAAGGTGGCAGCAGCCCAGACTTGGTGGTCGGATCGGGCGCCTGGATCACCAGCCAGCCCTTCTTTCATGGCAGAGTCCCTGGTGTTTAAGACGCGAGTGCACGTAGCTTGTGGTGACTCGGTCAGCATCCTGCGGACACTGTAGCTGACCTGAGCAGAGAAGACCAAAGTCCTGGTGCAGTGCCTAGGGAGGCATGCGTGTCCCCAGCTAGCCCTGCCTACCCTCACGATGCAGCCATCTGCACACGGTCTGGGGTAGACTCGGTGAATCAGTAGTCCGATGGCACTGTCCCACCCTGTCCCACCAGCTTAGACAGAAGAGCGTCTAGATCCCCTTCTGTGGGGTGACGGGGAACCGCCTGGCTCTGTGGTCGTGAGTGCACGTAGGAAGCCCTGCTTCAGTGGTCTGCGGCACTCGCGCCCACCCCCTCGGTGCCTTCTGGACCCCGAGCTCCACACTGTGTGGCTTCAGTGCGTGGGAGTCTAGATTTCATTTCTGAGGTTTGTGATTGTGCTCAATTCTGCCTTTGTTTGCCAAGTGGCCTCACGAGGTTCTTGATGGTTCTTTCTCATGTCCCTACCTACTTTGGCTTTTCTGCCAAGGATGGCCTAACTTTTCTAACTTTTGCCTTTGCAAAAGTTAAGCGGTAGGCATTTAAGGAACCACGAGCATTAATTAATTTCTTAGGTCTTTGTAGTCCAAGACCAGTGAGCTCTTTCCCAGCCGGAGCCCATCAGTATAATTGGAGTAAATCTGAAACCCCAGGTTGATGACATGAACAGCGGGCACTGTGCCAGGGAGAGTTGCCTGCCTGTGCTCTCCGAGCCTGGGTGAGGGTGGGTGCCTTCTGGGTGCTCTGCTGTCCTGGACCACGTGTCTTTGTGGAGCTTGGCTGGAGTTGGGGTGGTGCAGGGTGGCCTGCAGGGTCCGTGAGACAGCAGCGTGGCCTGCAGGGTCTGTGCAGACAGGGTGGCCTACAGGGTCCGGGAGACAGCAGGGAGGCCACCATGGCCACCATGGTGGCTTTGCCTTTTGGTTTGGTCCCACTGACAGGGAAATGATCCAGCCTTTCTTCCTAGGTTGTAGGTGGCCACCGTCTCTTCGTGTCCTCATGCGGCCCTTCTCCCGTGCCACGCGCCACGGGAAATCCCCAGGATCAGGGGGTTCTTTCCTGGGTATTTCCCTAGAGCGCCCCCCTTCCCGTGCAGCTGCAGGGTGTCTGAGCTCCCCGGGACTGGGGCACTCGGGCCGCAAGACGGGGTTCCCAGTGGCTCTGCTCACTGTGGCACAGCCACATGGCTTGTCACTGCCCTGGAGAGGGATGAGGAGTAGTCCCGGTCCCACTGAGTCCTGAGGGGCAGGTGTGAGTGGGGGAGGGCGAGGCCCAAGGTGGGAACCCCCGTGATGCCCACCACGCTGGCCACCACGAGGCGGGCGGCAGGGGGAGCAGCGGAGGACTGCCTGACCCCTCGGAGAGCGCCTCTGTGGGCGGAGGGAGCCTGGGTGTGTCCAGCCGAGGATGGCCAGGCGCTCCCGAAGGCTCCTCCGCCTCCTCCTGGGTGCTGTGTGCTCATTCTTCCAGGGCAGGGAGGCGCCCTTGGCTTCCTGAGGGTCTGAAGGGTGTGCTGCCCAGCGCTGCACAGGGGCTGGGTGGGCGCCTGGCTCCGTGCAGCCCAGGGAGGCAGGCTTTGCTGAGGGCAGCCCCGGGCAGGCCTTTTGCGCTGGCAGGTGCATGTGCCCTGAGGGACTGACGGGGCCCACTCACCCTTCCCAGAGGGCTGTCGCTCAGCCCTGGGTGCCCTCCCGAGCCTGTTTGATGCTGCCTGACCCCTGTCCCTGCAGTTCTGTTGGAGGTCATGGACAAGGCCTGAGGTAGGAGGGGGTGTAGGTGACTGAGCTGAGCAGGGGTAGGTCACCAGCTGGTGGCCAGTTGCCCCTTGGTGGTGGGGGTCAGTGTGGAGAGAAAGCTGCCCGTGTCGGAGCTGGAGCTGGCTGGAGTCTGTCTGCGTGGCTCTGCTGACGTCCCCATCTTAGGCCCAGGTTTGCCAGACACTTGTTTTTCAGGAGAAGCTAAAAATCTTTTTTTATGGAAAATGTTTGTGACTTTGTGTGTGAACCCGACCACATAGAGCGTCCCGGCTGGAGGGCAGGCTGCTGGTCTAGAGTCTGGACAGGCAGAACAGAGCAGGTGGGTGGGAGGTGCCCGGGCTGGGGGCCCAGGCCCTCTGCTCCCTGCAGACCCGCCCCTCGCCTGCCAGGCGGCAGCGGTGCCAGCTCCCTCTGCTCCGTGGACCCTTCTGGCCTCCCCAGGCCCACAGCCTGCGCCGTGGCTCTTCCTCTTGCCGGTGGTTCTTCCTCCGAAGTCGGCAGGACTCCTTCCTTGTGTGAGCATTCAGCTTGAAGTCCGCCCTGGCAGGTGCTCTTGCCCGCCAGCCACTCTCCCACGTGACCCTGGTGGGATCTTCATGGGTCCTTGGTGCGTGTGTACATTTGTGCGTGTGCACAGACATGTTGCTCGTGCTGGACACACGTGTTACCATGTGTCCTCAGCCCTCTCTAGGGTGCAGGCTTCCGGAGAGCAGCTCCATGTCCTGCTTTGACCACAGCTTCTGGACCCCGGTGACACAGAGCAGGCACTTACGCTCTGCGTGCCTGATGAGCAGAGGTGGGGGGAGAAGCGTGTGGCGATTCAGGCTTCATTGTCACTTGTTAAAGTCAACGTCCTCAATTAAAACCTGCTTTTGTTGACAGTGAAGAGGAAGAAAAGTTCCAAATCAGAGGCCAAGGGAACCGTGTCTAAAGTCACTGGGAAGAAAATCACCAAGATCATTGGTCTGGGCAAGAAGAAGCCATCCACGGATGAGCAGACGTCGTCGGCCGAGGAGGACGTCCCCACCTGCGGTGAGCCTGGGGCAGCGCCTGGGGCAGCTCAGCTGCGGGGAGCACTTGTGTTTATGTTGGTGGAAGTTTCTGCAGGGGGTTGGGATGATCCGAGGCTCCTTCAAGAGTACAGTCCCCAGCCCTCAGGCCTGTGAGCCTGTCCCACGACCCTCTCCAGTGGCCTCGAGCTAGAGCACACCAGGTGCCGCTGCAGGCCGGGCGGGAGGGCAGGTGGGCGGTGGTGGAGTCAGACCAGCCTCTCCCTGTGCCAGGTGCAGAATCAAACCTCCTCACAGCGTCGCACCGTCCAAGCGCGGCTCGAGCCTAGTGAGGCTGACTTGCCTCCTCACTCGCTCCTCTGTCTGCTCCTGTCTCTGGGCAGCTGCGTTTGTCAGGGTGGCATTGAGCTGTGGGTTCAGCAGTGGCCCAGAAGGCCCTGCCCGCCCACAGCTTGCAGTCTAGGAGCAGGAGAAGGTACAAGACAGGGAGTTGCAGAGATGAGCTTGCCACACCTAGCTGTGGGCACTAGCGCGCGGGGCCACAGCAGAGGCAGCCAGGGCCTCTCAGGGTGTCAGCGGGGTCGGGCCAGCCTGTGGCCAGCGGAGGGCCGACTGCAGGCCGCCGAGCCGCAAGGGCCCTCTAGCTGAGAGGTAGGTGTTCGCCTTTCCTGGCTGTGGTGCCAGGGCTGTGCCCAGTGCCCGGTGCCTGCTGGGCAGGTGCTCTAGCGCTGAGCTGCACCGAGCCCTTGGCCTTTTAAACATTTCTAGTGGGCTGGGCCTGCTCGCCTGCTGCTGCTGCAGGGTCAGCTTCCGGGAGCGTGGGCCCACCTCCTGTCACCCACGACCCTCCTGTTCCTGCGGTCACGCCCTCCCCGCCCAAGCAGGTTATGTCCAAGGTCTTGGGGGTTTTGAAGATGCAGAAAGCTGCAGCATTTGGTCCTGCCCAGCAGTGCCCACGTTGTGTCATGCACATAAGGTGCCAGCAGATCTCATGCCCAGCCGTGTCGTCTTTTGCAGAAAGAGCACTGAGGCCGGTGGCGGCAGCAGGCGTGACCGCAGCGTGCTGGGCGGGTGGGAGGGGCCACCAGCTCCCTCCCAGCCCTCGCCCTGGGGTTCTGCAGTGCCCTGGGCAGAGGATGGAAGGCCTCCTGGGGTTGAAGGTTCTGTCCCGTGTGTCCCTGGAGCGATGGCCTGTGGGGTGGGGGTGGGGAAAGCCATGACGCTGCGCGGAGACCCGAGCCCAGGAGCACAGCGCCTTGTCCTCGTCAGGTGCTGCTGGGGACAGAAGCAGGGCCATGGACACTGACGTTCTTTCCACCCACCAGACAAGCGCTTGACCGGTTCAGCAGGAGGAGCAGAGCCGTTGCCTGGAGGGGAGCACAGGCTGGGGCCCCCTTACATCAGCCCTCGCAGTAGGAGAGGGTTAGGGGCTGAAATGAATTTTGTTTTTGCAGTTTAAACTGCTCTAGGTCAGTGGAGAAAACAGAAATTCTTTTGTGAAAAGCATTCACTAATATGAAAGGCAATTCAGAGACTGTGGTCCAAACTCTCCTTGTGCAAATGAGAAAAGCGAAGCTCAGAGAGGTAGAGTGACTATCTCCAAGTCACACAGCTCATTGAGGACAGAGCTGCCTCATACTCTGCCTTTTCCCTAAGCTTTCTTATCCAAAAGAGCTTGGCAGTCACGGGACTCCTAATGACTGACCCTGTCTGTGTGATGGTTAGTCACAGCATAAGCCTCAATGCTGGCCCTTTCTTGGAAGTGAGGCCCTTTCTTGAGCAGGAGGAGCGTGTGGCCCACGTGGTCACCAGACTCCCTCACCCTGCTTGGTGTGGCTTCTGCCTCTGTGAGATGCTTCCTCTGTCTGCACAGCCTTCAAACTGCCGTCCAGTTCTTAGGCGGGGAGGAGGACCGTGTTCACTTACTTCAGCACAGCTGCAGGGTTTCAGGCAGAGGAAGGTGGCTGGACTTGGGCCCAAGGGACCAGCCCTGCCAAGCAGAGCCTCTGCAGCTGCTGCGCTGCTCCCAGGAGGCTAGTGCCAAGTCAGATGGAAGGACAGAGCAGCTGGCAGGCGGGAGGGCTCCCAGCCACTGGGGACTGACCAGCCTCCCCGCCCTCTCTGGGTGCATCTGGTCATTGGGGTCAAGGCACTGCAGGGCCTCTTGGAGGCAGGGCTGGTGCTCTCCAGTGCTCACAGGAAGGGCAGTGGGGACACAGCCTGGCGCAGCCACCCCATGTGGCACTGTGGCTGCCCCAGTCCCATGTCTCCATCCTCCCATGACACCCACTAGTGACATGGTCAGCAGTGGCCTGATCAGCTCTGTGCACAGCCACTCAGATAAAGTCACCCACGCTGTGCGAAGGCCCCTGGCCAGAGCGGCTTTTCTCTGCCTTCCCTGTGCCTGAGTCTTGATCTCCGCTCCTTGTAATTGAGCTGTGGCAGCAGTGCACTCCAGGCCCCTCCTCCCTGTTCCAGCTGTTGTGTCCACCCTGCTTCCCGCCAGGCCCCAGGTAGAGTGTTGGGCTGATACTGTCACATCCTCCTGTGCCAGGACACCAGGAGCGCCTGCTTCCTGCCCCCAGGGCCCTCAGGGGCCCTCCTGGCCTCGCTTCCTGACTCTGCCCTTCCTGGTGGAGACAGCCCTGCTTCTCTCCTGCGCCTCCCGCACCAGCGTCTGCAGAGGGGAGCGCTGCAGTGGTGCCCGGCCACGTGGCTCCCGAGCAGCCTGCTGGCCGGAGCCTCAGCCGCCTGGCTGCGAGGTGGGCCACGCGGTGCGTTCCTTGGTTTTCACACAAGCTGAAGACAAAGCATTTGGAGCCACAGCCTTGCCTGGCTCGAGGCTGCCCACACCTGTTCACAGGCAGGGCCCCTGGCACGCGGCACGCAGCCACACAAGGCCACTGGAGCCCGTATCCCACGAGGGCCACGCCGTGCGAAACGAGGTGGGGGAAGGGACGTCCCCAGGTGGCAGCACGGGGGATCCGCGGCATCCAGATAGTCTGGGCTGAGCCTGAAGGACTGCCAGGCACGTCCAGGGCCTCCCCACCATCAGCACCCTGGGCTGTTGGCACTTGCAGTGATGGCGTTCGAGTGGCCGATCAGGGAAGCTGGGTACTTCTCCCTGCGAGTCACAACCCCCTCCGTCTGGAGCCCTGTGCTGGGTGCCCACATGCCCACTCCTCAGCCTTGGCTAGTGGGGGACTTGCTGGAGGGACACGGCCCTTGGTGCTGGCCGAGCAGTGCCAGCTGTCTGCAGTCCCTGCATTTGGCATGTGCCGCCTCTCAATGGCCCGAGCTGGCCAGTCTCCTCTCAGCCCCGTCTCCTCTCAGCTGACCATACAGGGACGTTTGCTGCGTTGGGTCAGAGTGCCTCACATGTGACCAAAGTCCAGCAGCCTCTGGCACAGGGAGAGTGACAGTGAAAGGGGCTCCTGCCTGCCTCCTGCAACCCAAACCCTACAGGCCCGGCCCTTGCCAGAGGCGCCAGGCGCCAGGACAGCTGGCTGTGGGAGGTGCGTGCGCCCCACCTCTGCCCACACTTGGGATTCTGTAGTTGTTTAATGTCATGCCTGGAAAGTTAATTTTGAGTTTTAATGAAATCTCATGCAGTCTTGCCACGGCACTAAATTTTCCTTTGGAATTTGGAGAGAAATAATCTCAAAACTTTGAACTGCAATTCCAGTTTTTAAGATACAGCGGCACACCACCACGATGTTAGTGGGATCAAGCAACAGCAGCAGCCTCTTGTGTAGGGACGTTTGCAGCTCAGGTCGCGGTTCCCAGAGCCTCAGCCTCTGGTGCTCACCCAGGGTCTGGTCTCCAGGTTCTGTCTGCCTCTTGGCGCCCCCTGGTGGTGAATGTCTGCTCCAGCTTAATGATTCCTGGAGATGCTTCCCAGCCCTGGTCTGCCTGATTTTGTCAGCCAGGCTGGGGTGATGGGTTGAAAGGATATTGGGGTCTGATTCCAGACCCCCTTGATGGGCTTTCTGCCATTTCCGGGCCTGGCCTCTTCTCTATGACCCCACCCAGAAAATGAGAATTTGGGGTTCCCCTTTTTGAGGAAGTGGGGAACCCTGGGCTGCATGGGGAGGTAGTTGCCAAATGTGAACATTTTACCATAGGGCTTCCTGTTCATGTTAGTAGTGGGCCTGGTTTCTGGGACTTTTTCTTTTCTTTTCTTTTTTCCCCTTTTTGAAACCAAATAAACCCAAGAAAGGTGTTAAAATATGGCAGCTCCTGTGAAGTCCCGCTCCAAGTAAGGCATGGCTCTAACACAGCATTCCTTCTGCACCTGAGATGTGGGAAGTACTAGGACCAGGCGACCGGGCCAGATCTTGTCTAGGAAGAAAACATTGCCATGATCACCAAGAACTCTGGAACAAGACATGGGAGCAAGGATGTGGGGAAAGGCACACATGCTACAGCCGGGCGCGGTGGCTCACGCCTGTCATCCCAGCACTTGGGAGGCTGAGGCAGGAGGATCACGAGTTCAAAGCCAGCCTCAGCAATGGTGAGGCACTTAGCAATTCAGTGAGACCCTGTCTCTAAATAAAATACAAAAAAGGGCTGGGATGTGGCCCAGTGGTCGAGTGCCCCTGAGTTCAATCCCTGGTACAAAAAAAAAAAAAAAAAAAAAAAAAAAAAATGGCATGCTACAATGATGCAACCATATCAATTCACAGTAGCTAAGCTATGGAGCCAACATAGGTACCCTTCAACAGATGAATGGATAAAGAAAATGTGCTATATATACACAATGGAAATATTACTCAGCCACAAAGAAGGATGACTATGACATTCTCTGGTAAATGGATGGAGCTGGAGACTATCATGCTAAGTAAAATAAGACAATCCCCAAAACAAAGTTCAAATGTCGCTCTGATATGTGGATACTAACCCACAACGAGGGGAAGGAGATGGGAGTTCATTGGATTAAACAAAAGGGAATGGAGAGAAGGGAGGGAGGGTGGGAATAGTAGAGACAGTGGAGTGAATCTGCCTGGACTTTGCTGTGCACATGTATGAATGCGCCACAGCGGATCTCCACGTCATGCATATCCACAAGACTGGGATCCTAATTAGAATAAGGCATATTCCATGTTTGCATAAATATGCCAAAATAGACTCTGCTCTCATGTGTAACTAAGAAGAACAAATAAAATTCAAAAAATCTGAAAAAAAAATAAGAAAACATTGCCAGAGGGCATGTGCCTCTCTCTCTGAGTGGCAGATGGGGCTCAGTGACCACTGCCCTGCCCCACCCCAAGGCACCCAGCCCAGGAGGAAGCAGGCACCCACCCGCGAGCCCCACTTTGCAGTCATGGGGCTTCAGGAGGAGCCCGTCGTTGCCGTGAGCCGGCCCCGGGGCGCCTGCTCACTGCCCAATCCCCAGACGAACTTCTAGCCTCTGGCTTCCCTGATGATGGCTCCATGCCACCTCCTGCACCGTGGCTGGGCCCCACCTGACTGGCCTGAGACGTCTCTGTCACACAGTCACTGGAGGCTCTGCCTCCTGCAGATTGTGGGGTCACCCGTCTCTTCAGGCCCAGCTGAGGCGCAGCTCCGCCTCGGCCCCTCCAGAGCGCAGGCCCGGCTCCTCCTAGCAGCTCTGGTTGCAGAGTGACAGCGCCCTGGAGCTCAGGGCTGATTGTGGACAGCCACCCTGTGCCTGTCCCCCCCACGCCCGGGCAGCGCGGGCGACTCCTCTCCAGGAGACCGTCCTGTCTGTCCACGCAGGCTCCGGAGGCCCGCAGAGCTGAGGGAACGATGCCCTTGCACACCAAAGCTGCGGCAGGAAGGGCCTCTGGGGCCTGTGCTCACACGCCCAGGTGCTGGGCCACCCCGTTCTTAGGCTGGCGTTCCTTCCTCCTAGACAGCAGGCGGATCTGAAGCGAGCCGCTCTCAGAGGGCATTTGACAGAATGAAAATGTCCGTGTGAGGGCCGCGCCTTCCTCCCTGGACACCAGGAGGGCCCAGGCGTGCTGCGCCAAGTGGCCTCCAGCAGGCACTGCTGTGCCTGGAGACGGCGTTCTGCGCCACAAGTGGCCCTGAGAGACTCTTCCTCCTTGGGTCTCGCCCAGCGTGTGAAGTGCGCACAGGGACTTGGCGAGCGGCGGCCCCCGGCACGCGGCCCAGGCTCCAAGTCAGCGTGCCCGTTCTTGGGAAGCGGGTTTGTCTTTTCTCTAACATATTGGTACAAATGACTTCACTTTCAGCCACAAGGAAATTAAAACTTTTAAATGTTCTCCTATTACAATTTATTGAGGGAACATTTATGGATCATATGTGAGCCCTCATTCCGGGCCCTGGACACACCCGTTTTTTTACGGCACTTGTTCCTTGCTGATAATGCGTGGGAGACTCAGGACATCACAGAACTAGAGAGCACCCACGCAAGCCTTTGGAAAGGCATTTTGAAAACTAGGATTAGAAAGGATTTGTTTTGTTTTCTTAACACTTTTGAGCGAAGCCGTGCGTGCGTGAGCACACGTGAGCGTCTTCATGCGTGTGCATGCAGTGACAGAGTGGAGGGGCGTGAGTCAGGCGTCCGTGTGTGGTTTCTTTCCAGCCTGTTCCTCCGCGTCCTGAGAGCCTTTGTCTGAACTCCCTAAGTCTTCAAGGAGGGGCAGCGGTTTCCCAGCGTTGGAGGGCGGCTGGAGGTCACAGCCACGCCGTGGAATCTGTTCCTCCTGCTTCGTGATTTCTAGAGAAAGACATTTTGTGCTCATAATAACTGAAGGCTGTTTGTGTCCCATATTTGAGAGTTTCTCTTTTTAAAAATGGGGCTGCTTCCTCGCAGGTGGTGCTGTGGAGCTGTGCGGCGACGCCAGCAGGGAATCTCACGTGCACGCACTTGCGCCTCCAGGCCCCTGGCTCCCCCGCCCCTCACAGCACGCGCACCTCGAGCCGAGCCCGTGGAGGAGGACGCACAGCGCTGCGTCCATCTTGGCCTGTGGCCAGGGTCTCGTGCCCTCTGCCCCCCACCATCTGCTGGAATGTGTCCAGTGTCAGGAACTGCCCTCCTCCAGGGCCTCCTGTTTCAAGTTTTCATTTTATTTTATTTTTCTTGTGTTAGGCCGACACCTGCCTTCCTGTGGCCTCTGCCCTGCGATGGCACCTGCAGCCACCTCCTTTTGCATGACCTCCCTGCGGTGACTTGAAGGCAGCTGTGTGTCCCCGTTTCCTTCCAGGCACCCCCAGCCCACTGACTAAGCAGTGTCACATCCTCTAGATGACTTCCAGATTGCCAAATGAACCTCAAGCACCAGGAGCTGTTCTTGGCACCCAGGACAGGAGAGACATCTGGGTGTGGGCTCTGCTGTCTTGTGACAAGACCCCAAGCCTTGGTGACAATCAGTTCTGTGGAGCAGTAGCTTCTTCAGTGTGAAGACTCTGCGTGTGAGGGACACACACCTCCTGTCCCTGGTGGGGACCTAGAGCGCCCTGGCCAGTGCCCGTCCTCCCTGGGGGCTGAGCTCTGGCACGTCCCGTTGCAGGCTACCTGAACGTGCTCTCCAACAGCCGCTGGCGGGAGCGCTGGTGCAGGGTGAGGGACAGCAAGCTCGTCGTGCACAAGGACAGGACTGACCTGAAGACCCACCTCGTGTCCATCCCCCTCCGTGGCTGCGAGGTGATCCCGGGCCTGGATTCCAAGCACCCCCTGACTTTCCGACTGCTTCGCAACGGACAGGAGGTCGCCGTGTTGGAGGTACGGTGTTCTGGGGTGCTTGCACGGGGTCTTCCTTCTGGAAGCCACCTCTCCCTCCCCAGCCGGGCAGGGCTGCCTCTCGGTCTCTGCGTGCTCTCCAGGTCTCTGCTCTTCTCTCAGTGGCTCTCCCTGAGATCCCGACGGGGCAGCAGCGCAGGGCCGAGCTCACCAAGTTGTGCAGATCAGGCTTATTCGCCAGAGCCTCCTGCTGATTTCCTCTGTGCCTGCATTTGCACAGAAGTTTGCATACGTATGCACAGAGCTCCTTGGAGTGCATGGCTTTTCTAAGTGCCCCAGGAACAACTTGTACAATCTCCCTTAAAACCTTTTTTAAAAAAATATTTATTTATTTTAGTTGTACACAATGCAATGCATTTATGTTTATGTGGTGCTGAGGATCAAACCCCGGGCCACGCACATGCGAGGCGAGCACTCTGCTGCTGAGCCACAACCCCAGCCCTTAAAACCTTTTTCTTGCTGGGTGTGGTGGTGCACGCCTGTAACCCCAGTGTCTCGGGAGGCTGAGGCAGGAGGATTATGAGTTCAAAGCCAGCCTCAGCAAAAACGTGAGGTGTTAAGCATCTCAGTGAGACTCTGTCTCTAAATAAAGTACAAAATAGGGCCGGGGGTGTGGCTCAGTGGCACTGATACCCCACCAAAATAAACCTTTTTCTTCTGACAATGGCCGTCTTTGAAATGGTAGTGTTTAACTTGTCCTCTAAAATTCCTCATGGAACAGGCATTTTGGGGCCACTTGAGGCCATGGAGACAGGGCCACAGACCAGCAGCACAGGACCAAGAACACCTTTGAGTTATGAATGGACTTTGTATGCCTTTTATTATCTGTTTGACTCACCAGCAAAGGATATTTGTCCATTCAAGCAAAATCAGGAAAACATAATTAAAATAATACCTACATCCTCAAAATGTTCATTTCTGGAGAATTTTGTTTTTCCTCTTGTTACATTAACTTATTTTCTACCCTGATGGATTCAGACTTCATTCCCCGTGTTCCCCGCCTTGGCATCATCACAGTGAGAGCCCTGCACTGGGGAGGGTGCCACTCAGGGACATGTCGGTGTGCCCGTGGCCAGGACTGTCGAGGTGGTAGGATTCCCAGAGTCTGCTCTGCGTAAGCGTGTTTGTCTGTCTGGTCAGGGAAAGTGGGGCTGCGCCCGACCTGCAGAGGGGGCTGGGGGTGATCTGAGTGAGGTGCCAAAGCCCAAGTGGCTAGTCGGATGCAGGGCCTGGACCAGGATTCAGGTGGCCCTTCTGGCATCTGCACCATCTTGGATCACGTGGAGCTTGTTTGGGGACCGTTTCCACAGAAACGACTTTATTTGGCACAGGTCAGAGACAGATTGCTGGTTGTTTCTTGCCACGGCTTCAGTAGCCCCTAGTTAGAGGCAGGACGGGTCAGGAGACCTGGCTGCACCCCTGCTGGCAGGCAGCTCCTGGGAAGGGTGGGCTTCGTCCCCAGAGGCCAGGTCCGGCCTCGCTCCTCCCTGGACTCTGAGCCTGAGTCGGCCGCTCCCTCTGGGTCTGAGACTGTCGGCCTCGGGCTCCGGCCAGTGGCCCTCGGGAGCTCGGTGTGGTCTGCAGACTGTAGGTGACGGCGGGACCGAGAAGCTGGAAACGAGCCAGGAGGCCGTCCTCCTGGGGCCATGGTGCGGGTCTCCTCCGAGCCCTGGCAGCACGTCCAAGGTGGCAGGAGTTGGTGCTGGCTCGGCTCGGGACGGAGCGGGAAGCTGGGCTGCGTGTCAGCGGAGGGAGCCGGACGGGGGCGGGCGGGCCCAGGGGTGGCGAGCAGCCCGCTGCGGGCCCTGAGCAGCCGGGTGTGCACCTTCCAGACGAGCAGGCTCTGGAGGAGGCTCCGTCCTTGAGAAGCCGGAAGGGGACTCAGTCCTCGGGGTGATGGCAAGAGTCTGAGGTTTCACCAGTGTCACTTGGTGTGAGGCAGCTGTTTTCACGGCTGCAGAAGTGACTCAGAGTGACAGGAGCAGAGCTCCACGGCACTCTGGGGGAAGCAGACGCCCTGCCTTGACCGGCTGCGGCCCGGCCCCGTGCTCCTCCAGGTCGCTTCCTTCCCTCTTGCGATGGTTCCAGGTTTGCCGAGGAGCTGCAGAACGGTGCAGAGTGCCCGAGCACCTCTCGCCCGCCGTCCTGGGTCCGTGTCTGGCGTCTCGTGACTCCTCCTGGTCCTCCCTGTGTCTGTGAACACTTGAGTGTGTGTTTGCCAAAAGCAAGGGCGATGCCGCCCCGGAGCAGCAGGTGACTGTCCGTCAGGAGAGCAGCGCGCAGGGCTCCGTCGGGCTTGCCCAGCTCTCTGATGTCGAAGGGGCAGAGGGAGTGCGCCTGCTCCCCGCTGCCCGGCCCCAGCCCCGCCTGCTCTCCCCATGTGGGTGCTTTTGCTTTTGCTTGTCGTGCAGTCGGTTCCTCCTGTGAGCATGCCTGCTGCCGCCTTGTGTTGGAATTGGGTGCCGTGCCCTCTTTGGCAGGAGCCCGTGGAGGTGGTGACATCCCACAGTGTGTCCCATCAGGACCAGGTCAGCGGGTCTCAGCACTGGTGCTGATGTGACCCCTGGTGTAGGGCTCCCCATCGTGAGAAACTGCATTTTCCCTTTATCTTGACTAATGCTCATGTGGGAAGGTCTTCTGAGGCTGTATGACGGTGCTGTCATTACTGGGACTTCACCCACTAATCTTAGAATCTACTAATGACTTGCCTGAAACAATCATTACAGTGACAGTTGCTAAATGGTGAGTTTTCAGTTCCATTATTTCTTCTAGATTTCCCCTTCCTCCCAACTCATTTATCATTCATTCATTCATCCATCTTTGTGTGTCCGCGGCCATTCATACATTGTTATTTTGTTTATTTGTCTCATTTGCGTGTGTGGTGCTCCGGAGCCTGCTGGGCAAGTGCCCTCCCACTAAGCTATGCCCCAGCCCCACAGACTCTTTAATTGGCAATTATCGTGCTTTATTACCATGATTTATTTTGGTCAAATGCCCTGCAAGCTGGCTTCTGTGCCCTTTGCTGTGCCCTGTAATGGAGACGGTGGTCCCCGCCATTCTGGTGCCACTTTTGGTGTGTCGCAGCAGGGTGTGGTGCTCTCCCTGCCCAGGGTGGGCAAAAACAAAACAAAACAAAACATTTTTTTAACATTTATTTATTTGTTTTAGTTGTACACAATCCCTTTATTTTTACGTCGTCCTGAGGATCGAACCCGGGCCGTGCACGTGCTAGGCGAGCGCTCTATCACTGAGCCACAACCCTAGCCCTTAGTTTTTAAATTTTGAGATAAGGTCTTACTAGGTTGCTGAGGTTGGCCTTGAACTGGAATCCTTCTGTCTTAGCCTCCAAAGTAACTGGGATTACAGGTGTGTGCCACTGTTAAGGAGCAAGGGACTTTTGAGAAACTGAAGACAGTGTGAAGACCCCCTCTTCAAACCCTGATTCTTGTGATGAAGTTAAAAAGATTTCAGACATGTCGCTCAGAGTAACAGGCATGAGTCTATTAATGGGACAGGGAAAGGGAAAGGGGACACTCTCAAGGGAGAGAGTGGGTCCTCTCAGAGAGGAGAGGGACAGTGTGCTTCTCCTGCACTCTAGTTTTATTGAGATCCCAGGGAAGTTTCCAGAGAGTCCCGCCCAGGTCCTCCTGACTTTGACTGACAGCAGAATGACATCAGACTTTCAAGTCCCCACTGTCAGCAACTCTAGGTCATCTTGGCCCATGCTGACCAGTTCTGAGTGGATTCTAAACCACACATTCTTACCGATTTTACGGTCAGGAAGAACTCTCCTCATCTCCCTGGCTTCAGGATCAGGTCACAGAAGTCTCCTGGGTTCCTCCCATGGACACTCTCCTGGGCCTGCATTTCTCTTGCAGTTGACAGGTGTTTGCTGAGGAATGTGACATATCTGGTCCGCGAGGCCAGGCAGGGCTACAGGTAAATTGCTTCTTAGAAAAGAAAGCACGTGGGGTCAGCACAGTGGGCCCATCTTATAGAATCATTCTCTTAACCTTGTGTTCCTACCATTCACATTGTCCCCTACCACCACCATACCTGGCTCTAGTTAACTCATAAATTTAATAACTGAACTTTCCCTGTGCTTTAGATATTATTGGCGTATTTGATTAGTCAAATTTATTCAGACATTTCAAATCTCTTTTAAAAATGTAACATAACTGATTTTCTAAATTACTCAACAAGGATAACTTAAATTTTTAATGGATATAAACTTTAAAATATACTTCAGTCTTACGAATCAAGCAGTTCAGCTGGGGGTGGGGATTGCAAACGTCTTACAAAATGGCACCTTCAGTACAGCCTGGTGACCGCAGAACAGCGTGAGGCCTGGGAAACGCAGCTGACCGAAAAGTGGGTTGGCTTTTTAAACGCTCTAGTCAAGAGACGCCAGACTGCTCCAGGCCACAGGAGCTGGAGGGCGAGCGGCAGGGCCTGCTTCTGCCGTCCACAAGGATCCAGAACCACTTCCTTTAGCTGGGACCAACTTAGTCACGTCCATGTCCACGTTGTGACATCCGGGCCTTTTGCCCATATCAGCGGGAGCACTTCAGGACCAGGCCTGCCGCCCTCTAGGGCTGTTGGACTCCCTGCCTACAGCTGGCGGGAAGGCCGCGCCAGGCGTCCCCTGGGTGGTGACCCGGCCTCCTCCGCGTTCTGCCTTTGGTGCTTGGTGCTTCCTTGCCTCCCCGTCACGGGCTCTCTGTGGTGCGTTTTCGGGATGTAAGGACGACTCACGTCAGTTCAGCGAAGCCCGCTTTCCTTCCCCTGGCAGGCGTCTTCTTCCGAAGACATGGGCAGGTGGATTGGGGTCCTGCTGGCTGAGACAGGGTCGTCGACAGACCCGGGAGCCCTGCACTACGACTACATAGACGTGGAGATGTCTGCAAACGTCATCCAGACGGCCAAGCAGACCTTCTGGTAAGACCCCTGGGACTTCTGTAGAACAGGCTGGCCAGCGTGTATGAGGACGAGGTAGCAAACAGCCTTGACTGTGGGGCCCTCAGCTCTGCCTTTGCAGCCCGAGGTGAGTGAATGGGGAGCTGTGGGACAGCAAAACTGTTTGCAGAAATAGCCAGTGGGCTGGATCCGGCCTGCGGGCTGCCTGCGGACCTGTGTGGGTTCTTTCCACAGAACTGACTCTGTATCTCTGTAATGAAGACCAGGATATAAAGCCCTCAGTCCAGTGCTTTTGTTAACTTTAAATTTGACTGTACCTTAAATCTAAATCCTGTTTTTCAAGAAGTGCCCTTCTGTGCCAGGAGGTTCTGCTGAACCCTGAGTATTTGCTTGGCATGATGATGGCAAGGAGCTCTACAGCAGCAGCTCTGGTGTGCACCCAGGCGGCCACACGTCAGCTGTGTTCCTGACCGTGCGGACCTGTGGCTTTCCTCCACGCTGCTCTCACGGGGGCTGGTGATGCGCAGGCACAGGCGGGCAGGCGGCTCCACTGCTCTGAGCTCTTGGCGGCCGTCCCTGCCCCTTGCTTGCTCAGCCAAGGAGACAGGGGGCAGTGGATGGTCTTCTCTGCAAGGCCAGCTGGGAGGCCGTCAGCCCCTGTCTTTGACGCTGAGGGCTCTGGTGGGAGGCCCAGCAAGGCCGCGATGCACAGCCCCGTGGCAGGCCCCAGGAGGGTCTCTCCTCTAGCCGAGTTGCGGGTGGACGGCTGTCTTTCAAAACTTGGTCATTTTTACTTGAAAAGGCAGTATGCAGGCCCGTGGCTGTGCAGACGTGGGCACTACAGGCATACCCCAGGATCTAGTGGCAGCACGTGGCCGAGACATGCTCTTGCACATTCCACCTGGCTGTGAGCCCGGTGGCTTTCAAGCAAGCAGGGACCCTTCTAAAGTGACCAGTGTGATAGTTTTGATGGTTTCGAACAGTGAAGTGTCAACAGTTGAAAGATCTTCGTGAGGGACCGGGCAAGAGGCCACGCATGTGCAGGATGAGCCAGTGGCCTTGGTGTCTGGTGGTGAGTCTACTGATGGATTTCTGGTTCCACGGAGGGAGAAAGGGCGATGATATGTTTTGGAAAAGGGCCAGAAAAGAAAATAATAATAAGTCTCCCAGGCAGTGCCTTTCCAGGACTGTTAACTATGGTAAAGTGTTGAAACGTTTTCCCAGAGGGCCTCGTTTTAAGTGAGATTTATAGATCGTATGATACAAAGGAAGTATTATGAAGTTTTCTCCTGAGCCTGTTTTAAATTGTGCCTGGTCACAGACCCCCAGGATGGCTGTACCAATGGTGAGGCGGAGTCCAGCAGAGGGGAGCTGACCGCCTGGGGGAGCTGTCCTCTGCAGGCGCCTTCTTGTCTGGTCCCTGAAGCCTGTTTTTAGCATTTCCCAATGTGCTTATGCTTTGGGTTCAAGCTTTATATATGGCTGAAGGTCACCGTAGGAAGAGTAGGACCGAAGACACTGGTCCTAACGCCTGTCCTTGGCCCCTGTGCTGTTTGGCTGGGAGTTTGCTCACTGGCCCAGGCTCTTCTCTCTAACTTTGGGGAGACTGTCCAGTGGAGGAGGTCTCTGCCACCCGGGACATTCTGTCTGTGACCTAGAGTTCTGACGCTCCCCGTCCTGCCAAGGGCTCCATAAGCCATCCTGTGGGTGTCTCCTCAGCAGAGGAAGGAGCACAGGCCCCGGGCCTCTGTCCTGTTCTCTGTGCTGGCAGGCGCCAGAGGCCAAGCTACAACAGGAGGAGAGCCCCTGCTGGGAGGGGAGGACCCTGGCACTGTCACCGAGTTAGCCTGCGGCAGTGGACAGCTCAGGCCTGCACACACGCGGCTGGGCTTCTCGCCACCTGTCGCCCGCCGTGCTGTCCCGCTTGTGGGAAGTGCCTGACTTCACAGACCCCAAGGAGACGTTCCAGTGAGAAATCCCTCAACGTGTGGGTTTTAAAGATCCACATCTGTCGTTGCAGATCTAGATTTTTGTATCTTTGTGTTTTTCTCTTCTTATACGTTGTATTTTCCTTCGTTGACTCACATGTATTTTAAGTATAGATTAGACGTATCAATTTTTATGAGCAAAGGAAACAGGTCAGATTAACTGGAGAGCTGTGTGCTGGCAAGTGTGCGTCCAGGCAGCCAGGAGGCCACAGCTGTTCTCCTAAGGGTGCTGAGCCCTGCTTTCCTCCCACCTGCTCTCGCACGGGCTGGTGATGCAAAGGCTGCCTTCTGCCCAGCAGAGGGCAGCCACGTGCCGCGAATGGGACCGAGCGCCTGGGCCGGCCCCCAGCCGCCTCAAAACTCGCAGCCTGTTGGCTTGGGGTCCGCTTTCTCTTAGAACTGTATTTCCCCTGCTGTTTTTCATCTGGTGACTATAGAAGTGCAAGATCCTATGAAGAAACAAAACTTGGAAATGAAATCCCTTTTTAAAACTCCAGGCTGGTTTCAGGTTCCCCGATCAGGAGCCGAGGCTCTTGAGCTTGTTTTTCCCAGGCACTTGGGTTTCTGCTAGAAGGAACAGCCTCCTGAGAGCCCAGCCACCACCCAGCACACTTCAAGCACCTTGTGTGCCTCGGGAGTGCCCAGACTGGCAAAGGCCACGTCCCCCTAGATCCCACGCTCTGGTGTCGAGAAGCAGCCAATGAACCAATAAGCAGCACGACAGGCCAGGTGGTGGCCGGAGGAAGGAAGGAGCTGGTGGGGAGGGTTCATGACGCTGTGGTGGGACGTGGAGCTGGTGGCCCACACAGACGCAGGCCAGTGAGGCATCTGAGAAGAGCCTCTGGGCAGAGGGGCCACAGTGACTCTGAGGCCAGAGGTGCCTGGTGAGCCCAAGAGCACTCGGGCACCCCCGCGGCTGGGAAGGGGGAGGAGCGAGGTGGGCAAGGCCCGTGCTGCCTCCTTCCCAGGGAAGCACGCTGGGCTTTCCCGGGCAGCTTCGGAGCCCTGGGTGGAGGGGGCACTGACACACGTCTGGTCTGCGTCCTCTCCCCACGCCCTGGTGCTCCCACTCTGCGCCGTGGCTGTGCCAGGCAGCTCTCCTGCGCTCTGTGGGCGCGGCTGGCACCTGCGGCGTACTCAGGTCTGGCAGTGTCACGGACACAGCTAAGGCCCACGGGGAGGCTCCAGCCCCGGGACCACACCATATGGATGTCATTCAGAATCCAGATTGTCCCTGGTCCCGGGACAGTCCAGCTGTGATCTGAGGCTCTGTGATGCCAGCTCTGGCCCAGCGGTTGCTTAGCAGGTGAAGGAGCCCCAATTAGGAAGGGCTATTGCGGCTAGCTGGAAGCCATAAGTTCCACCTGATATGTATGTGACGCACCTGTAAACGCACGTGAGGCACCCGCAAAGCTAAAGGTATATAACCGGGTGAAAGCGGTCGGAGTCAGGAGAACGGATTCATTCAGTCAGTCGTGCAGTCTCTCGGTCGGTCAGAAGAAGAGTTCGGGTCGGAGAAGAGGAAAAGAATCAGAGCGGCCAGAACGTAGGCAGAGCGGTTACAGATAGAAGAAGTAATGGCTGGTCAGAGTTAGGCCGAGGCTCCCGAGGAAGAAAGAAGAAAGAAGAAAGAAGCTCTAAAAAATAATACAAGAAGAAAAGCTCTCTCTAATCTTTCTCTCTAAAAATCTTTCTTTCCCTCTCTAAGCTCTCTCTAAGAAAGTAGAAGTAAAAGTAGTAATAGCTTCACTCTGCCTCCGAGTTTTCCTCCTGGGTTACGGTACCAGGCAGTTTACAAGCAGGCAGGCCGCACGCGCTGACAGCAGCCCAGAGAGCCACACAGCATGGCTCCGAGCCTGCCTGCACGCACAGCCCAGCCTGCTGCGCGCGCTCCAGCAGGGAGCTGGGGGCTGGAAGCTCCAACCTGGGGCTCCCGTGGCTGTTCCTTTGGTGACTGCCCCATCCTCCAGGTGCTCCAGAGGCCTCTTCATTTACAAAGGCTCTGGGGCAGTGAAGGGGCTTGTGACTAACAGAAGGTGGCCTTTCCCCTTCTCTTGTCCCTTGGGAGTTCCATGGTTATAGAAGTTCTGGCCAGGAATGGCCATAATGGGGACAAAGAGGCCAGCATATGTTATCCCACAGTGGTACCTTCTGAAGCTTATTGTGGCCACCACCAGGGACCTGGGAAGGTCAGGGTCAGGTGAAGGCGCGCTGCGTGAGTGGCGGGGATGGCGCGCGTCTGGGAACTCGGGGATGCCTGTGGAACAGAGTCTGAAGAGCCTAGAAAGCAGGCCATGGGCTGCTTCCAGGAACGGGCAGGTGTGGCTCGGCTCTGCAGGCATGTGGCTCTGCCTTGGAGCGGTAACAGACTGCAGGCAGCGTGCCGCCGAGCCTTCGGCTGGCTCCCAGCACCGCGGCAGGCTGTGCCCGGCTGGCCCTACGGGAGGAGGACAGTTGTTGCTGGTGAACCTGTGCACTCACCACCGCGGGCCCTGGTGGCAGGTCTGTCAGGGGCCCGTCCTGACTGCAGGTGAGGGCTCCGCCCAGCTCTGCAAGTGACATCCTGCCCCTGCCTGGGCCTTCTGAGGCCCCTCAGCCCCTGAGCCTCTGCTATGGCCTTGAGCACAGGGTGAAGGCTCCCTGAGGGCTGGCGGAGGCCGGCGGGGGAGCAGGCAGGCCTGGTGTTCACTCACCCTTCTCTCCAGCTTCATGAATAGGCGTGGCGTGTCCACCAGCCCGTACCTAGGGAGCACCTCCAATGGCTACGCTCACCCCAGTGGGACAGCGCTGCATTACGATGACGTCCCCTGCATCAATGGCTCGGTGAGTGTGCCCTGAGAGTCCACACTGGTGGTAGGAGGCAAGGCTGTCGGGCAGTTCTGGCCCGGAGCACCCCGGCTCCTTCCCTCCTGTCTTCTCCCTCTGTTCCCCACCCCCTCGTGTTGCCCAGAATCTCCTGTGAGCAGGCTGTCCGTGGCAAGAAGTCGTCCCTGTCCTCAAGGGCCCAGTCTAGTGCAGTGGAGACCTAGGTGGGGGCTGACGGCTGGGCCTGGGCCCAGTGAGGACTGGGTATCAGAGCGTGGGCAAAGCCCACTTGGCAGAGCCCCCGTCTTGGGGAGTTGGGTTGGTCAGTCTTCTTGCCCTGTTCCTATGCCCTGGGCTTCAGCCTTTGGGGACTCCTGCTGTCACTCCAACTTGTGCCCTCCTGCCCTGTGGACAGGCCTGTGCAAGCCTTGGGAACTGCACGGTGGTCACCCTGACAGGGCTCTCAGCCTGGTCTGTGCTGCCTCTGGGCTGCTGTACCATATCAAGATGGGAGCTCAGCTCCTGTGGCCTCCATTGGCCCTGTGTGGTCACTAGTGTCTCTTGGCAGAGTGTACTTGTCCCTGGCTCTGGGCTTTGGTGTCCAGACTGTCCTCTTGAGGGAGGCTCATTCTCTGAGCCTTTGGACTCAGCCTCCAGCTTTTCTGGAAAGACAATGCCCACCCCGTGTCGAGAGCTCCCCAGCATGGCCCTGCACGCACACTCCCCTCGGTGTTCTTCACGTGTGTACCTGGCACACAAAAAGTGTGAGGGGAGCAGAGGGCGTGGGGTCCCGGGATTGCACAGTGCCCACCTGTTCCCACCCCTTCCTGCAGACGCGTTTGCTGGCTGGGGGTGAGAGTCGGCTTCCTGAGGGCATCGCAGCTTAACCTCCTGAGGACCAGTCTGCCCTCCTGAGGGGCTGTGTGCCTAAGCACTGTTCCCGGGTCCCTTCCTGGGCAGCAGCAGCAGCTTCTGAGGCAGCGTCCTGTGGCCTTTCCGCTTACTGAAGCCTTCCTCTGCTCGGGCCCTTTAACCTACTTTTCTGCATGCCAGGAATTTCCAAGTGATTTCATTTTCGGAGGGCTTCACAGAGTTCATACCCAATACTTGACAGCTTAGCAGGGTTTGGACTTCATTGATCTTACCCTGCATTTCCTCAGTGTTTATCTAAACAGGAAAGTATGTGATTAATCTAGAAACTTCTGTGGGCTTTCTGCAGTTGATGTTTCCTAAGTCTTCTGTGTGACTTAATGCTTGGTATTTTAGGAAAATGATATTCTAGTCTAGACCATTTAATAACTCTGGACAAATATAAAATTTATGCTAGGTTGTCATTATCAAATGCTCACATCCAAGTTTATCTGCATTATTTTTAGATTGTAGATAGGTCCCCTGCATCACAGAAATAGACACACTGAAGTGACTGCAAAGAAATACAAACACACCCACTGTGGAATTTTAAATCTTTGCTATTTTTATAACAAAAGGCTGTAATTACCGTCTGGCAGAAAGAAACTCTGCAGGAGATTATAAAAACAGGGTGAAATGAGCAGAATATGTGAATTATTATTTCCTTTTTTAAAAATGCAAGGCAATTTATAAAGACCTTTAGAACTTGGAAGGACCTGGCAGGGTTTAGTTTGGGGTATTTATTTATACTTCAATGTCCATGCTCTAAATAAATGTCTCTGTCCCATGAGGTGGCTTGTCCTTATTTGAGCCCTTTGTTCCAGGTGTCTGTGGTCTTCATTAGATTCTGAAGCACCTGGTTTCTGTGTTGTCACTGCCTTTCTAAGGGCTGATTTGCTTATGGCACTTTATTCAGGTGCAACAGAATTGGCACCAGGTGCCTGTGCACACTGACCATGAGCTGAAGCCCTCAGCCTGTGAGGGCAAGTGAGGAGCAGCCTGGGTGGTCTCAGTCCCAGCCCTCTTCCCCCAGGAGACCCCAAGGCTCATCAGTGCTGTTGCATGCAGCCGCGAGCACCCCAAGTCCAGCTCTGTCTGCAGCTAGCTGTGACCGGCCTCTGCCTCGGTTTCCCCGCCTTCCTCAGGTGGGCTGAGGGCAGGTGAGCCAGTGTGTATGTGTGGGGAAGGACACGTCACGGCTCTCACACCTTCCTGTGAGCAGTGTCCCTTCCTCACTTCCTGCCACGTCCAGGTCCTGCATTAGGGGACTTCCAAACTCTAGTCCTCTGAAGAAGGAAGTGTTCCACCAGCATTTTCTTTTCTGCCTTGAGGAAAAAATCAAAATGTCATAAACTAATGATGCTGGGAATGATTTAAGGAGAAAGAAACCTTTCTTAAGACCACAGAAGTAGAGGGATTCTTTGGAATTTGTCCACCTGCTTGTGTGTGGGGGGGTGCTTTATTGGCGTCACCTGTGTCTCGGGGCGTGCTGTCTCGCTGTGCTAAAGTCTGCTCTCTCTCCTGTGTCTGGGTCACTAACGACAGAGCTGTGTGTTCCAGTGGGACCCGGAAGATGGCTTCCCTGCCTCCTGTAGCAGAGGCCCGGGAGAAGAGGTGCTCTATGATAACGAGGGCCTGTACGATAACCTGCCGTCTCCGAAAATCTTTGCTCGCTCCTGTCCTGACAGAAAGGCTTCCAGGCTGTCCGCCGACAAGCTGTCCTCTAACCTCTGCAAGGCCCCCGCCTCCTGCGGCCCACCCTGCTCTCCGTCTCTCACTAACACCTCTGCTGTGGGGAGGGCGTCTCTCGGGCTGCACTCCCAGGTACAGCACCCCCCCAGTCCCCGGGGTTGCCCCCAGTCTCCAGGTCGCCCCACAGCAGCCCCGCAGGCAGCTCCCCCTCAGTGCGCTGGGGAGGACGAAGCTCAGGTGTCCTGCACTGGAGCCCAGCCCGCAGCATGGCTCCCCGCGAGCAGCGGAGCGGCGCTGGCTGGTGGACGGGGCGGCGAAGCTCTCCCTCTCTTGGGCAAGGCCCAGTGAGCTCTGTGGACGTGCCCACTGAAGGCAAAAGTCCGGGGAAGGGCTGGGCAGCCGAGCCCTCCATGTTCTTGGCCTGCAGCTTCAGTAGTGTCCTGCGCTGCGCAGACGAGCGAGGACCACTCTTGCTTTTGACCTCGGCACCAGTCGGTGCTGTCCAAGCACCGTGTGGACGTGAGGCCCACCCCTGCAGCCGCCGCGGGGGCGCTGCCTGGAGCAGCCCTGAGGCTAAGCTGCCCCCAGGCCACACTTGTGTGCAGCGAGTGGCCGCGTGGCAGGTGGGCACTGCGTGGGTGTGCGTCCACAGCCCCAGGTTCCCCATGCTTGTCCGGAGACCCAAGCACCTCATTAAGAGTACTCTGCTACATAAAGCAAGTATGGGGTGAGCTGTGCACCCCCTCCATCCTGAGGGTGACCTTAAGGGATGATGGACACCAGGTAAGGGCCAAGGACCTCAGACAGCGGTGCTCAGACAGACACCTCCCAAGAGACTAGCTCATCAAACTCTCTGAGGAAGGGTCTTGGCCACTGACGACAGGCGTCCAGGTGGCCTCCTGGAGATCTGACTCTAGGAGTCTCGTGTCCAGTGTGGGAGCGTCATTGGCCTCCACTGTTTTCACAAGTACCTATGCCCAAAATCTGGCCAATCACGCTTCATTGACTCAGTGAGACTTACCTGTGCATGGTTTATCTGCCTTAGTGTCGGCATTGGAGTTCCCTGAGGTGAAAAACAGGCAACGGAACATGCCACCTGCACACTTGGGCTGTCCCCGGGTTGGGGACTGTTTGGTTCATGGTCAGCGTGTGGAACTTTTAACTGTTGTTGCTTGAGCTTTTGTTTCAAATGCGCCCTGCACTTAGGAGTCGAAAGAGAACCCCATTTCCCTCCCCCGCCCGCCCACGGTAGGGGAGCCTGCGGTCCCCCGGCAGGACCGTGCACTAGCTGCCGTGCGGCTGTGGTGTGTCGTTCAGCTTTTTGGGACCCCAGCAGGGAGGTGCCAATACCTTTTTTTATTTTTGAGTGACAAACAGAGGTGCAGAGAGTTTTAGTGGCTTGCTCAGCTTCTCTTCAATGACGGGGCCTCCCCTGCCCAGGCCACGGCAGCAGGCGAGGCGGCACCATGGGGAGCAGGGGCCGGCCGGAGCTCACTGTCACACGAGGAGTCCGGTCTCAGTGCCCCACGCGGCTTCACCTCGGCCAGACACAGGGTCCTTTGGCCTGCAGCAGTTGAAGAAGTGGAGAACTAGTCAATTTCTTAAAAAGCTTGCTGCTGGTCAGATTTGTTTTCTGTTTTACTCAGACTGTTTCTACACGGGTGTGTCATTTGCATCCCTACCCACCCCCCCGCCAGTGAATCCGAAGGCAGTCACTTGTCCCATCAGACTGTCACTCAGATGAGAGTCCTTGGAGCAAACCGTAGCAGTGTGCTCATGCTCCACCCTGGAAAGCACCCCCTGCTCCACAAGTGCTCTGTCTTTGGAAACAGGCTTCAGTGACCCCAGCTGAAGGCCATGCCCATTTCTCAGCAGCAGGCACAGTCCCAGCACGCACAGAGCTGCCCAGCATTCCTGCCCACTTCCTGGAGGGCCTTCAGGGCCTCCCCAGCCATCCCAGGAAGCCACGGTAGCCTGGAGTCTGGAGCCTTCTCTCTCTGACTGCGCTAGCTTCCACAGAGTCAGAGGTCCAGAGGAGTCACCATAGGAGAGAAAGAGGGGTTTTCTTGGTTTTGTCTTTTATTTTCTATGTATATTTCAACAGCTCAAGGGGAAAAAGCCCCCGGTGGCAGCTAATGGGGTTCCTGGGAAGGGGAAGGCTCCCAGCACTCAGCAGAAAAAAGCGGATCCTGCAGCCGGCGTGAGACGGACAGCTTCCAGTGAGTTCCCACCAGATTCTTTGCTTTCTGATTCCGACTGCAGCTTGAGGGCTGGGAGTGTTGTCCGGGCCACTCACGTAGCGAATGTCAGCGTGGAGGCCTGTTGGAGAGAGGGGACAGTGTGCAGCCTATTCTTCCTTTGCTGGATGAACGCTGATGAGACCTCTTACCCATTCCCTGGGGCCTTTGCATGCCCAGGGAGCGCAGAACCGGTCTGCGTGCCAGCGTGGCACTGTTGGGCCTGTGTCAGCAGACACTTGCGGGTCAAGAGACCTTGCTCCTCAGGACCTGCTCTGTCCACCTGTGTGCTGACCAGGCCTTGCCCTCTGCAAGTCTGCCTTCCCTGATGTGAGGGGCTGTGTCCTGCTCGCCGCCGCCGCTCTCCGTAGGGCTGCTCCCCGGGAGGAGGGGGCACCGAGAGGCTCCCAGGAGGGGCCAGATATGCCCTCCAGCTCAGCAGTCCCCACACCCCTCTGCGTGCTCTGTTCCCTGCGTGGCTCACTCTTTGTTCTGTGAGACCTTCTAGGGAGCTTTTATTAACTTTGGTGACATCTAATGGTGACAGAAGAGAAAAATAATAGCATCCTGTGTTTTGGCTGGATTTAGCCAGTTGCCTTTAGGTTGTGTGGGGTGCAGGGCGTGGGGACGCAGAGGGGAGACTTGCATGTTTGACACAGCGAGTAGAGCTGCCCTTGGCCCTGCCTCAGCCATGACTGTGCTGGGGCTTCCCCTGGTTGACTGGCTGCCCTCAGGCTGCGCCCTTCTGAAGTCATCGAGGGGCAGTGTTGACAGGCGTGACCCCTGCACACAGGTCTCGGGGAGCAGTGCTCCCCTGGGGTCCTCATGCCTTGCTTCAGTGGACCAGCACCCAGGGCAGGTCGTGGCGCCACGGCGCACACAGATGGGGCTTGGGGAGTGGCTGTCACGGAGAGTGACGAGAGCTGCCCTGAGTGTCTGCTCCACGCCAGCGACCCGGCCATTCAGACAGAAGTCATTTTAGGGACATCGATCATTTTGAGAAACTCCAGGCAGTCCTTGCCACTCCTGCTTTGTAGATGAGAGCCGAGTGGGGAGACAGGTGCTCGCTAGAGTCACAGCAAGGAGGGGCCCTCGGAGCCCAGGCCCTGCTCCCCGCCATCATGCCCCCTCCCCTGAGGCTTCGCAGCAGGTTCTAGGCCCCGGCAGTCAGAGCGTGGGTGTGAGAGGGCAGGGTGTGGCAGGAGTGCAGACCCCCAGCTCTGCGACCGCCCCTGGGGTTGGAGGTCCTTGGTGAGAGCTCTCCCTCTGGAGTGGGCTGTTCCAAAGAGGCTTTTCCTGGGTTTCTGTAGCTGAGAGGCCAAGTAAGAAGAGGAGGAGAGCAGGGGCGGGGCTTGAATGCCACAGAGCTGGCCCTGTGGGGCGGCCGCGCCCCTGGGCTTCCCCAGCGAGCTGCGTCCTCCTCCATCAGCAAGGGTTCCTGAGGAGCGCTCCTGGGGTTCTCAGTGCTCTGTGAGATCAGACAGCTTAGTCCTCAGGACAGCCCCAGGGCACTGCTCTTGCTGTCACAGCTTCACAGACGAGGAGACCAAGACACAGAGAGATCAAGCACTCCATGCAGGTCACACAGCTCCACGTGACGTGGGCTTGCACACAGACAGCGGGCCCCAGACGCCACTCTGGCTGCCTCTTCATTGCTGTCTGTTATTCACTTGACCCATGTGCCCTGCCACAGGACTGGTCCCCGGCCACGGCTTGGTCTTGGGGTGAGGATATAGCTATCATCAGGTCAGGGTAAAGATGCTCTAAAGAAATAGGATAGGCGGGGTCAGGCAAGGGTCTTGAAAAATATGGAGAACTACACAAATTCCAGAAATTATTTCTCATGTAATGGACAACCGTCTTTCCACATTACAGAGTGTTACCTTCCACCTTGTTGACCATGACGTCCAGTCGCGTGCCTCGAGGGGAAGAGGGCTAACGCAGTGCCACAATATCCAATTTCATTTGTAAAAATTTGATTCAAGGAGTGTTGGGGACTTGAACTGCCACTTTTCTCCTCAGTTCAGACCGTTGCTGCTCCTTCCCTGTTGGGTGGGTAGCTCGCCTTGACCGTGGCCACCTGACTCCTGTGCTGCTTTGCTTGTCCAGATGCCGACCAGTATAAATATGGCAAGAACCGGGTGGAAGCGGATGCCAGGCGCTTGCAGACCAAAGAGGAGGAGCTGCTGCGGAGGAAGGAGGCCCTGCGGAACCGGCTGGCGCAGCTCCGCAAGGAGAGGAAGGACCTGAGGGCCGCCATCGAAGTGAACGCTGGTAGGGAGGTTCGGCTCTGACCTGCGTCTTGACGGGAGCCCTGGGCTTCCTTCTGCTCTGCCCAAGAGGCCTGGGACCGTGGCGACTGTCAGTGGAGCAAGAGCATGTCACTCTGTGTGGCGCTTCCTGGGGTGCAGGGCGTGACTGGTGGGCCAGGGCGGGCCGTGTGTGGTCATAGGTACAGCCTCAGCGGAGGCTGGACCTGAGCCCAGGCTGCCCAGTGAGGCTGCAGCTCCATTCCAGCCTCAGGTGCGATGACAAAGGGGCCTGGGGCGAGCCCAGTGTTCGTGGCCGCAACAGCTGTGGTCACTGAGTAAGGCTCTTCAGTTGGGTTTCTCAGCAGGAGAGCCCTCCTCTGGGCGAGTCCCACTCACAAGGTGAGGCAGAGGCCCCACAGGCAGGGAGTAGCCCTGCCTTCCCCGAGAGGGGCTGGGGGAGCAAGCGGAATCTGTGTTGGGTGGGGGTTGGGGAAACGGCCAGGTCCAGCGGCCCAAAGAGGGATGCCGTCTAGCAGGAGAGCCAGGGGGCAGAACAGCACCCGGGCCAACCCCTTTCTCTCCTGGGGCAGGAGCGCCTGCCTGGGATGGGACTCGGGGCTGCCTCCAGGCCAGACCAGTTCTCACACAGCAGCGAGGCTGACTCTTCAGGCAGATTCCGCCAGCCTCGGAGGGAGAGGGAGGGCAGGTGCCGAGACGCTGAAGAGTGCACTGGCTTGTTCTCACGCGGCTGGAGCTGACACGCGGTCACCAGCTCACCAGAGCTCGGGCCTCTCTGACGTGCAGCCTGCATGACCACTGTGGAGGGAGGAGCTTGTGAGGAGTGGAGAGTGGAGGGCAGGCCCCGTAGGAGGAGGCAGGGAGAGTGTCCGGCCAGGCCTGCCTGGGAGGGACCAGAGGCCAGCGAAGAGCCTGGCAGGAGGGAGCAGCTTCCTCCCTGCTGGTTGCAGAGCTGCCGGTGGGTGAGCAGCAGCGAGGCCTGGAGCTTGGCCTCAAACAGGAGACTCGGGTGCGGGCTGCGTTGGCCCGACTTGAGCGCGTCGGCCAGCCTCTCGGACTCGGGTCTCCTCGTCCGTCCAGGGTGGATACTGCGGGCTGCAGTCACTGGTCACTGCACCACAGCTCAGACAGCATGAGCAAGGGCTGGCGCCTGCAGCAGGACGAGCTGTTCCAGGGGACTTGGTCCTGGAGCACAGCGAGCTGGAGCCTGGACGGGGCCTGCCGCGGGAGCTCTGCTGGGGGCTGGTGGAGGTCTTGTGGGCACCGAGGTCCCTCCTGTGAGCAGCCTGGCAGTGACAGCGTGGCTCTGGACTTGCAGGCAGGAAGACCCAGGTGGTCCTGGAGGACAAGCTGAAGAAGCTGGAGGAGGAGTGCAAGCAGAGGGAGGCGGAGCGGGTCAGCCTGGAGCTGGAGCTGACCGAGGTCAAAGAGAGCCTGAAGAAAGCCCTGGCTGGCGGCGTCACCCTGGGGCTGGCCATTGAGCCAAAGTCAGGGACGTCCAGTCCGCAGGTGAGTGTCCTGCCAACTCCCTGCAGGAGCCACAGAAGGGCGGGACCCCACGGGGCAATGCTCCGGGCGGGCCTCAGTTCACGCTGGTCCCTGGACGTGCACAGCTCACGTGGGCTCACACATTGGCATGTGGTGGCATCGGACACATCTGTCAGCCGCGTCCTCAGCTTGCTGAGGTTGAGTTTTTCTTACCTCTGCACTGAGATCTCTACCGTGGCCTCTGTTGAACCAGGTCCTTGCTGCACACCCACCCCTGAGAGAAGGTGGCTCTGGGGAGCACATTTGGTGCTGGAGCCCAGGGGGTGGGATGCGGTCTGTGACCCTCAGAGCTGATGGGACACAGACTCGCCTCTCGAGAGAGTCCTCACCTTGGACTGTTGGCCCTCCACCCAGCCCCTCAACAGGCAGCCCCATGCCTGAGCCCCTGCAGCCCCTGGGCCATGTGCTGTTGCTTCTGTTTCACAAAAAGGCATGAGGCCCAGCTAGTGCAGTCCACTCCCCCAGCCCAGCATGTGGCCGAACGCACTGCAGCTGACACCAGTGCGCCCTCGGCCCGCCACCTGCACCCCAGTGCTCCTAAGTGCTCCTAAGGCAGGCTCTTCTCTCCACGCAGCTGGCACAGGGCCAACCCGAGTGGGTCCAGTACCCTTCACATGGGCACTCAGTGCATCTGCCAGCTTCATGGGCACCACCAAACCCAGCACCTGCCTGGACACCACCTGCAGCCCTGCCATACCACCTTTGTCACTTTATTCTCCCCAAGCCCAGCCACTATCACAGCACAAGGGCTACCCCCTCGCCTCAGAGATGGCCCCTGGGCAGAGCTGATCCCAGCAGGCAGGGGGCTGCTCCATCACTGGAGCCCCAGGCCCGCAGGCTGGGGGCCGCAGGCAGAGTTCATGGCCACTGGCTCCTCCCGCCCGGGCCACTCTTCCTGTTGTGTGCGTGGTGCCCAGGATCAGTCCCAGGGCCTCGTGCATGCTGGGTGGGTGCTCTGCCGCTGAGCCCCCCCTGGCCAGCGGGCTCAGGGTTCTTATCTGCCAGGTGATAGTGTTGCCTGCTGTGTGGGGTGGTGTGGACGCCGGGGTGTCCATCCAGCACGTACGCATGAGTGCCCACGTATTGACCCACTCCATTCATTGTCCACAGTTAATAGACTGACAAGTACGTATCAGTGCATTATGTGCAAATTATATCTATTTGACTCATTCATTCAACAATTATATGCTTATATGATCGTATATTACTATTATATTTATATGATCATATGGTAGTAGTATTACGTGTAATTCATATGTAACGTGGTGTGTCGTTATGTGTTACTGTACATATGAAGTCATGCCTTGTTTTCGCGGTGAGTCACGAACCATTCTGTTCCGACCACTGAGTATGCTAGGTGACCCTCCTGCCCCATGGTGCTCATGTTCTCAGGGAGGAGCGAGCCCATTCCTCAGCATGGAGAGGGGTGGGTGCCATGGGACTCAGGATCTGAGGGCTGGGTGGCTGGAGTGCTGGGTCTCTGTGTCGGACACGACCTAGAGCCCAGGGCCTGTGAAGCCAATTGCAGCAGAGAGTGAGGAGGGCCAGGAGGGGTCTTCCCTGGGCTGCAGAGTTCTGGGCCTCAGAAGGACTCGTGCCTGATCTGAGTGGGAGAGCGTGCGCCCCTGGGCTACCATCCTGCTGGGGGTAACGGTGGGGTAGTGGTCTGGGGGACTGCTCCATCACCAGCCAGAGGGACTGGGCTTCCCTGTATGCACCTGGAGCCTCTAGCTGGGCCCTGGGTCCATCCTCTCCAGACTTCAGATGCCCGTGAGAATCCTGCACTCCAGCCTGCCTCTCTGTTAGCTTCCTTCCAAGTGTTCAGATTCTCCATTTGTGCCACATGAAATAAGAAGGGTGCTGCCTCGTCCCCCTACTCCCCGCAGGCTGCCGCCCTCTGGCCCTGCCTGCCTCACATGTCCTTCCAGATGAAATCTGGAAACTGCGGCCTGCTGCAGTGCCCAGGCCACCCCACGTGCTGCTCAACTGCAGTGTGACTCCTCTGAGCTGGCCCTGCACAGGCCCTTGGAGAACGTGACGGGGGTGCAGCAGACTCCAGCAGGTTTCCCAAGAGCAGCCTGCACTGTGTGTGGAGGGCCGGAGTGGTGAGGGTGCGTCGTTCCATTTCAGGTCTCCTGGAGACCTCTGCAACAAGCACAGGGTGGCTGAGGGTCATGACCCCTAGATATCAGTGGCCCACGCACACTGTGTCCGCATTCCCAACTCGACACCAGTCCAGACGCCTCAGCTGCCACCTGGGCCTCTCGGGCAGCCAGTCCTTGGGGAGCCTCCCGGCCTCAGTCAGAGCAGACGGAGGAGCCAGAGGCAGCGCCGTGCAAGCAGCAGGGCTGGCTCTGAATGGCACCCTCCCACGTCCTGGCCACCACCAGCGAGTGGAGCCTCACAGGGGCCTCAGCTGTGCTGTCGGTGACAGGGTGGCTAAAGGACGCCGAGGACTAGGCCCTCGCTCTGACCGTCCTTGTAGTTAGTTTTGGTCATTTTCAAAGTCCATTTCTTCTTTAAAATGCTGGCGCATAGCTGGCAGCCAGAACCCACTCCTCACGCGCCTTCTCTCCTGCCAACAGTCTCCCGGGTTGAGGCACCGCACTCTGGAAAACTCGCCCATCTCCAGCTGTGACACCAGTGACGCGGAAGGGCCCCTGCCTGTGAACAGCGCTGCTGCCCTGAGGAAGAGCCAGCCGGCCGCGGGCAGCTCCCCCTGTCGGGGGCACGTGCTGCGGAAGGCCAAGGTGAGCGCCTGTCTCCCTGGCAGGCCCGTGGCGCTCTCGGGCCCTGGGCGGGTGAGAGCTGGCCAGGGCTGTCCGCATGCTCTGCTTTGCGGTCTGCCTCCTGCCCGCACACCCTCCTTCAGAACTGGGATTCAAATAGGGAGGAAGTCTCTGGTTCCTTAGTGTCCCACAAGTGGGGAACTCGTGGGACGAGGGTGCCCATGCAGGACTGGTTCCCATGACGCGCCCCTCCCGTGAAGGCGAGCGGCTCTGGGCACGCCCTCGCCACCCCGCCTCCGGGCCTCCAGGCCTCCGGCTGCACCCTGTCCTCGCCCGGGCGCGTGGCCCCGCCCTCCCCAGCCCGGCTGCCCTGCTCCCCCCTCTGGGCTCCACTGCCCTGGCCTCGTGTGAGTGGAGCCAGGCCTCGTGTGGCTCCAGTGACGGCTCCTTTCACAGGGCCCCCGAGGCTCCTGCTGGCAGGAGCACACCGCTGTCCCAGGCTGCCTGGCCCCGCGTGGCCTGCGCCTTCTCTGCCTGCTCCTGCCCGTGGGCAGACGGTGCACTGGGCGCTCACCATGGTTTTCCAGGTTCGGGTCTTTGAGGACCCTTGTGTGGCTTCCCGGGGCGGCTGAGCACCGCGGTCTCGAGGTCCCCGAGGCGCAGGAGCCCTGTCGGCCCAGTGTCTGGCCACTTGGATTCACGCTGCTGTCCTTTTCTGCAGGAGTGGGAGTTGAAGAACGGCACATAAAGGAAGGCCAGGCCACCCCAGCCTCAGACCGAGGCTGCACACGTCCCCTGGCCTCCTTGCAGCGACCGTGGACATGCTCCCCAGCGTGGCCGAGCACGACCTTGAGGGCTTGCGGGCGAGTTCCCACGGCCCACGCGGACTCCTCCTGCTGCACGCGCTGCCCTGGGAGAGGTCGCGGGAGGCTTGGGTCCTGAACTGTGTGTGTCGAAGCAGAAGCAGAGGGAGGACGGCTGCTGGGGCGCTCCCTGCAGGGGCGTCCCCTCTCCAGCCAGCCACAGACCCTGCTCCCTCCAGCCCCGCCCGAGCCTGCAGACGACCGTGAGCCAGGGCCAGGGCAGCCCGCGGCCTGCACCCGCGCGGCCCTGCCTGGTGTGGCCGCAGGCCTTGGCCCACGTGGCCGTGGTATGGCTGGTGTGAGCCTGTCTCAAGACCCCCACCCTACCTGCCGTCCCCCTGGTTGCTGGAGGTGAGGGCGTGAGGGAAACATGCTGGGAAGCAGTTTTGACCCTTGTTTTCTCCTTTGGGGCAGATGCTTTTTCACTGGGACATGAGAAGCTGCCACCCTCTTTAACCTGCTTTAAAAATGTCTTTTTTCTGTGTCCCACCTACTTGGACCTGAGGAGTTTCCAGAGGTTCCATGTCCTGTTTTGTTGGTCATTAGTTCTGCTCTGAGGGCAGCGGAGTGCCCCTAGTACTGGCTTCGCTCTCCCTGGGCCCATGGCCCTGCGGGAGTGGGCCGGCTCGCAGGCGCACTGCCCGGCTGGGAGCCGCCCTTTGAAAGGAAACAAGTTACAGACCTAGAGCCCCTTGGGCCCCGAGGTGGCCATTCAGAGCCTCTTGCTTGCCCCCAGCTCGAGGGGCTAACCAGGAGCGCGCCAGCACACTTGGCCATGCCGTGGCTCCTGAGCGTGGCACCTCCCGGACCTCTCCGGCTGTCCTGCCTGCCTTCCACAGTGTCTCCCGGAGAGCTCCTGCGCTCAGGTGCACAGAGATGGAGCCGCCCACTCTGCCCTGTCTGAGGGTCAGGCTGCCTGCTTGGTCCCCACAGAAAGGCACAGGGACTCGGTGGCGCTGACCCCTGGCCTACAGTCCAGGGCCGCTCACACTGGCAATGGACCCCCAGAGCATAGGCCCTAGAGATGCCGTGTGTGTCCACAGCCACGTGTCCTCATCAGCCATAGGAAGAGAGGGCTGGAAGCCGTGTCCCACTCTCCCATGTCCTGGGCCAGCCACGGTGTCCTCATCGTCCTCAGGCCTTCACGGGGAGCATCAGTTTTGCTGCCACAGCCTCCGCCCTGCAGGCCTGGAGTTGCTCACCGTGAGCAGGAAAGCCGTCTCCAGCGAGGAAGAAAGTTTATAGCAAGACTTGGAGGCTGCTCGACTGAGTCCCCCTGAAACGTGAATTTATTGTGAAGCCATCTGCCAGGACTGTCTTTGGTCGCGAGCTGCGTGGCACTCCCACGCCACAGCACACGCCAGCGTGGCCACAGGGGCCTCCTGCTGGAGCCCCACGGGGAGACGTGAGGGGCAGCCTCTGCCAGAGCCAGGGCCGGCTGCCGCTGGGGGAGCCCCTGCCCTCCTGGGAGGTTCCCCCATCATCGCAGGAAGCTGTGACCTCTCTCCCTGTGACACTGGTTTTCCATAAAGGGAAGAAAGTTTGACCCGCCGTCGATTTCTGCTGCCTTCAGGCCAGAGGAACTTTCTCAACCCCAGGGCCTTCTGACCAGGGCCACCTTTGCCAAGAGCACCATGCCACCGTGCCAGGTTTTGATTGTGCCAGCTTGAGGTCCTGGTCCTGGCCAAGGCAGGGGGTGGGGTGGGGACAGCTACGACCTGCTGGTGGGACATCAGCGGAGTGCTGTGTGCGTGGGAGGTGGCCTCGGGCAGTGCCATGACCCGTTGCGTGCTGCAGGCGGAGACCCGAGGCCTCGGGGTCCCCTCTGAGGACACAGCTCTTTGGTGCCAGAGCCGGGGTTTGGAGCAGGCCTCAGGCTCCTGCGACAGGCCTTGTGTGGAAACCCCGTGTCTGTAGCCCCATCGTAGCCCCAAGTCTCCGGGGAGGGTGCACATTGAAACGCGTCCCTAAGTCCCAGGGAGTCCTTCAACTGGGTCCCGTGGAAGGTGGGCTCTACCTGCAACTCCACAGCGTCCTGCGTGCCCCTCGACATTTCTAGGTGATCAGAAAGTTAGTTTAAAGTTTTTGCTTCAAAATAAGTTATTTATTTGTATATTTTCAGTAAATAGAGTTGTAATTTATGTCTGTACATACTGGGCGACCAGAGGCGCCTGCCAGAGGTGACGGGTCGCTGCGCCTTGTCCTCTCAGACGTCCTCTGGGCCGGCTCTGGGACAGCTGAGCAGCTGGCAGATCCTGTCCTCAGGCCCAGTGGGCGGAGGCGGGGCGACCCTGGGGAGGTGAGGGCTCCTCCCATGGCCAGCTGTCATCTCAGCAGGTGGTCTGGTCACAGCAGGGCTGCAGGAGCCTGGCCAGCGTGAGGAGCCTCCAGGAAGGCCAGCAGAGCCCTCTGTGGGTCTGGACCTCTTCTTCTGAGGCCACAGTGTCACTCCTCGGGTTCTCTCTGGGCCTTAATCTGGCATGATGTCACCAGCCTTCACCCCATTGTTAGGTTTTGATGTTCTGTTCACTGACCGACCCTTCAGGTAGGAGCAGCATGCTGGCCAGAGCTGTGGGCCCTCGATGTGGATTGGCCAGGCTGGCCCAGATGCCAGAGTCCATCCCGATGAGTGGGGGCCAGCGCACGTGGAACCTTCTGGAACCTTCCTTTGGCACAGTGGCACTCGCCAGCCACAGTGCGCCTCTGTCCCATTCCTTCCCTGGTGTACCTTGGTGTTGTCCGGCCCTGTGTCCCCTTTGTCCTGCTTGTCCCCAGATTGTTTTGGCTTTTTCTGAATCACCAGGTCTGCACTGGTGGGTTGACGTCACCCCGAGGGCACGTGTGCAGCCGCAGGGCACAGAGAGCCTCAGAGCCTTGCCTGTGCCGCCTCGCCTGTGCCGCCTCGCCTCCTGCCCGGCTTCCATGGCAGCTCCCCGGGCCGTGGGAGGGCCCAGCCCCTTTGCAGCCCCTACAGGGGCCGGGGGTTCCCACAGCCCTGGGCCACCCCAGGCAGCGCCTGCTGAGGGGGCAGCAGCTGGGGCCAGTGGCCTCCTACACAGAGGGAGGGGCGACCTCCTCTGCCACCAGCATCTGCCCTGTGCATGCCACAGGGTCCCCTCTGGTCACACAGAGGTCGGGCCAGCGTCTGCCACAGCACTGCAGGCAGGATGCCCCCAGGCCCGCAGGGCCATGCAGCGTAGAATTCGAACCCCTGCCTTCCTCCTCTCCTCCTCCTTCCTAAAACCATTTCTAAGGGGAACAATAATCTTGAATCAGGACATGGTTTTAAAGAGGTGATTAAGTTTTTTGGTCCTGTTCTTACTGTCTTCTTATCAACCCACGGTGAGCTGGGTTCATACTGTGAAGCTGAAAATAAAGAGCGAGAGCGCCAGGCGTGCGCCCACGGCCCAGCCCGTGGAGAGGCCGAGGCCCGCGCGTGCAGCCGCCCCAGCCGGGGCCCATCGCTCACTAAGGGGATGATGCCTTAGACACCTGGGGGCGGCCAGGACCTGCCACCCTGTGGGCGCCACGACCATCACCTCAGGGCCACTGCCTCCCTGGCACGCAAGGATGCCAGGCGCTGCCGCCTAGGAGAGGTTTGCAGCGGCCCCTGCAGACCTTCATTCCTAGGGACCAAAGGTTTTACCAAGGCCATCTTTCTAGTTCATTTTCTTATGAGAAAGAAATTTTCACTACACATTTTAACATCAACTTTTACACCGTACATATTCAGAATTAATTGACCATGGCTGTAAGTTGTGAGATGTTTTCATATTAAGAATGTAATTATTTCCTTATTGTATTTTTTAAAACTAAAGTCGTATTTAAATTTCTCTTTGAAAGAAACAGGCAAAGAAACTTTTTTTTTTTAAATTAAACACGTTGGTAGTGCCCATTTGAGATGACTGTAAATATATTTTCACTGTTTCTCAGTGTATTTAATTCATAAAGTAAAGAATTTTATGAAAAGAAACTTGCAATGAAAACACCAGTTTTCAGCCCATTTGCCCCATTTTTAGCCCCCTCACTTGAATCTTCTGCTCTACTAATTGGCTTTCCTACTGTTCACGTGGTATACCACTGACTGGTGCCCCTCGGCACGACCACTGTGTATCACTAATAAACTGTGCTCTGAGGACCAGGCCTCCTGTCTTGCTGACCGTGGGTGTGGCGCAGGTGAGTGGAGGTCACTGGGCAGGTGCTGGGTCCGGAGGCACAGGGACAAGGGGGAGCACAGACCCTTTCAAGAAGGAGCCACCATTTTTAGTCTGCAGACTGACTGTCCAGAAGCCAAACCTGTACCAGGGATCAGGCAGGACCCTGCTCTCAGGTGCCAGCGGGTCAGGACAGACAGGCAGAAACAGGAAGTGGGCGTGGTTTCAGTGGAGGACCGAATGCAGAAGCCTGGGGTGGTGGAAGGAGCAGCTCTCTGAGCCACCTGGAAGGTTTGCAGAGGGGTAGGTTGTCTGAACTAGGCCTTGGTGTTAGGTAGGAGCTCAGGAGGAGGGGAGCGTTTGAGGAAGACATTCCAGTCGGGGACGGCAGCAGGAGTGGAGGTGTGGCGTGGACGCGGAGCTGCCTGGGCCGGGGCGCCCGTCAGCTGGGGGAGATGCTCCAGGGCGGCGGGGCGGCGGGGGGCCTCGGGGCTGTCTGTCTCAGCGCTGTTGGAGGCCGTCTCCTCACAGGGATGAAAACACAAGACGGGGCACACCTGGCAGAGACAGGCTTGGGGCGGTGGGCAGGCTGGTGGGCTTGAGTGCATCCTGGAGCTGGGGGGCCGCCCCCTGGGCCCGCCCCGGGGCAGAGCGCCCGGCAGGCCGAGCTGCTTGGCTCGGTTCCCTGCTCCAGAACCTCCCAGTCCAGCGAGAGGCACAGCTCGGGCGGGCACTGTGGCTGGGGACTGGAGGTCGGTGAGGCCGGCTTCCCACACTGCCCTCCACCTGACCTCTCTGTCCTCGACCTCTGGAGAGTTCACCTGCAGGGTCTCATCAGCGTGTCCCCAGCACCTCCCATGTCCCCAGCTACTAGTCAGCCAGCCCCTGCCAACCCACTCATCCCCCGAGAGGGCCAGAGCCCGCCCCCCAAGGCCACGCCTCCTGCCGGGCTCCGGCCCCGCCCCCCTTTCTGCCCACCCCTCGGGGCTCTGCTTCCCCTCCCCCCCAGGAGCGGTGGGAGGACTCTTTGGCCATGGCGTCCACTCTCTGCAGTGGGTTGAGCCCAGCCCCAGCCTGCCAGGCGGGAGCTCGCAGCACCGGTGGTGGCTTCTGGCCAGGGAAGCTTCTCGGAGCCGCGGCAGCAGCCACAGAGTGGACCTGGCCACGCTCACACTGTCCAGGCGCTTTGTGTAGCTCGGCCGCTTGAGCAGGGGCGCGCGCGCATCTAGTAGCAGGCAGCTCACCGCCGGGAAGCGTCCTGGGCGAGCCCCTCCTCCCTGAGGCCATCTTCCCCGCACCAGAGCCCCCGGGACACTCACTGAGCACCCACTGCTGTGTTGGGCAGGAGGGCAGCAGGGAGGCCGAGCGCCTGCCTCCCTGGGCACCACAGTGCCGGCAGACGGCAAGCAGGGACCTCACTGGTGAGGTCTGAGCTGTGACGAGGCTGTGAAGGGGACTCCAGGCCCTGGGTGGTGGCAGTTGAGGTTACGGAAGGGGACACACAGGAAGCCCACAGGCTGGGGAAGCGGAGGGCTGGGTGGCTAGCTCTGCCAGTCTGGCCTTCGCTCCCAGGAGCCCGCGGCCTCCAGTCCCGCCCCCTCGGAGGCCCTGGCGGAGCTGTGTTGGCGCAGGGCGTTCCTGAGGAGCCCTCTGCGGCTGCTTTTGGCTGGTCAGCTGAGAACAGGAGCGCCTCCCTCACGCTGGGCCCCTGGCCTCCTGGAGCAGAGTCCAGGAGCGCTCAGCCCCCACGCGTGCTTGCCGTGGCAGAGGAGGCCATCTTGGCGGTGTCACAATGGCCGACCCCAGAGGTGTTTGTGGGGACGACTGATGTGGCGTCCCTAGGACTGAGGTAGATGGACAGTCCACTAAAGTCACAACTACAGTTGTAAAGACCCAAAGAAAGAAACATGCTCTAGCCCAGCGGTCTGAGAGCCTGCTGGAGGCCCCACACGTGGGGACACTCCCAGTCCCCAGCCCTCAGCCAGGTCCCAGGCCTGAGCCACTGGGGTGCAGGGTGCCAGGTGCCTGAGGCTGGCCGGGGCACCCAGGCAGTGCGGATCTCCTCCTGACGTCCCCAAGACCCTCCCCTGGGCTGCCGCGCACTGGGAGGGACACTCACAGTTTGGGGGAATCAGTGGACACTGGCCTAGAACAAATTCCTCAAGACCAGCAAAGCCCCCAGGGACACCAATCAGGACAGGGGCTAGCAGTGGCCAGTCAGTGGCATTTGGGCTGCTCTGCTGGAGTGGGCCTGTGTGCTGTGGACTCCAGATGGCGTCGACTCCTCCCTGCCCAAACGCGTAGGTGACTACAGAGCAGCAGGCAAGAGGCCCACATCGATTTCCAGACCAGGGGCCATCTTGGCAGGGAGGGCCAATTGGAAGCCCCTCGCAAAGTCCTCTTCCCACTAATACGGCACACTAAACAATAGTGGGCTTTAGAAGGATCGCCAGGGCTAGTGCCCTGTCCAGCCTGCCCCTGGAAGGCGCCAGGACGATTCCCACACCACCCTTCCCTGAGGGGAGCACTGTGCTTGTGAACTTGAGGTGTGGTCACTGTGGTGGCTGCCGTCCCAGACGTGGGGGGTGTTACTGGATCAGCCGTCCTGGTGCCAGGCAAGCAGGTGACCTGGTGCAGCCTTCCTTGCTGCACCTGTGGTAAGAATGCCATCAGCAAGTGGCTCCTGCCTGGCAGGGGTAGCCGCGGGTAACCGTCACGGTCACTGCCCAGCCCTCAGAAGCTCCGGGACCTGATGCTCTGCACATCTGCAATGACACGCTGGCTGGGTCTGCCAGGGGGTGGGGGACAGACCCTAGACGCTCGGTAAGACACTCACGCGCCCAGTCCCAATACGTCAGGAAAGCGGAAGTCACTGGAGCTATTCTGAGCATGAAAGACTTGAGAAAGGAATTGACGCCTCCTTCAGAAGGGCTTGTGGAAAGCCACCAGGAAGACCTTGGCACGCAGGGTGGCTGGCAGCGGCCTGGCGGGAAGCCACTATGAAACTCAGGCATGTCTTGGAGAGTCCCAGGACCGAGTTCAGCCCACAGCAGCCACAGGTGCCCACGGACCACAGGGGCTCTCTAGGAAGCAGCGTCTGCCCTACTCTGCCCATGTCCCCAGTGTCCACTGTCTGGAATGAAGGCCTCTCCCTCCAGTTGGTGGTCGGAGTCCACACAGGGCCTCTTGACCCACAGATCCACGCCTGGGATGTGCAGGGTGTTGGCTCCGGAAACAGGGCTCTCCGCTTCCCTCTGTTGCGGGGAGCGGACTGGGCGGGGAGGAGGAGGCTCCAGACTTTGTCTTACACTGCGGGCCCAGGGAAAACAGACTCCAAACTCTGAGCCCGGGCCCACAGTTCCTCACGTTTACAGGTTACCCGGCGTCGTCTTAGACCACCCTATCATTGGGGCTTTTTCCTCTTTTAAAAAACCCCTACTGCAACGCTGCAGGCCTGCGGGGCCTCTAGCACGCAGCCGCTCACAGGAGCAGGAGAAGAAAGGGCCGGGTGCTCAGGTCCCTGACATGTCGCGAGGGTGCAGTCGGAGCCCAGGGCAGTTATCCACAATCCAAAAGGTGGGGACCGGGTCACTCTGGCTTCCTGGAGGAGGGCTGAGGGGAGGGAACTGACCCCTCCCCAGGCACTGGTTTCTACCACGATGTTTTTGTAGTTCCATGTCACAACCAGCTCTGGCTTTGCCATCACACCTTACAGCTAGAGGCCTCTGCAGGGGGTGCTGGTCACTTTGAGCGGGCAGCAGACCTCCCCCCATGGAGGGGCGGGGCAACGAATGAGCAGGAGTGCCACAGAGACCCTGCGTGCTCCTGGCCACGAGGCCGGGAGGGAGTCCTGTGGAGCCATTGAACCCAGCCCTGACCCTGCAGCTGTCCCCAGCACCTCGGACCTGTGGCTGGGGCGGTCACCTTGTTACTCTTCATTTCCACATTCACTTGGACGAGTGCTATTTAGAGGCACTGGTGCCGCCACAGTCCTTTTCTATCCCCCAAATTGCCACCACTGCGGGTCCTCCTTGGCTGGTGACAGATCCTTGGCCCCCCTTCTTCCTGAAAGTTGCAAGAATCACCCATTTCCACTGCCTGCCATCTAGAAAACGTCCCCCTGTTTCCTTGACAAGTGTTGCCCCAGTGAACACAAGACACCCGCCCTCCCGGGAGCCCTGTGCGGGGGACCTCGGCCCCTGGCCCGCCCTCGCGTTCTGCAGGTCCGTTCTTGAACTTCCTGATCCGAGGTTCCCACAGGACGGACTCGTCTGCTGCCGTGAAGCCCTTTGACCTCACGGTGGCTTCCAGCTGCTTGTGCTGATTGATTCCCCAGAAGCCCTGCCTGGGCCGTCACTGGCTCCTGCGCACCTGGCTCTGGCTCTGGGCGGGCGCTGGCACCGTCTGCCTGGCAGCCTGTTTGCTGGCGCCCTCGCCCTCCTCTTGCTGTCTTTGGCTGGTTCTGATTCTGCGCACAGGCTGCACCTCGCGCCGGCCCGTCCGCGGCTCACCCCGCAGCCTGCACTGCCCGGCTTCAGAGAGGGCTTTCCACCCTGGCCCTTGACCAAGGCGGAAGCATGCACTTTCTGGAATCCCTCCAGCTTACTTTAATAAACTCCTAGGCACAAAACATGCTGTGAGGGCGGCCTTCCCGCTGCCCCGGGCTGCAGCGTGGCCAGCCCTGGCGCCTGGTGGTCGCAGCCGCCATTTCAGCGGGAGCAGAGCTCCCTGCGGGCCGCGTTGTCCGGTTCACGAGCAGGTCTCTCCTGTGCTCTGGGATGCTGAAGGAATCCTTTTCCACATGCCCTTTTTAGTCACCCCGCTATGCACAGCACCCCCGACAAGGCTCCAGGTCCCCGCTGGCCAGTACCGTGTGCCTCCTGGACTGATGGTCGTCCCTGGGCCCGCGCCTGCGTTAACCTGAGTGGCTCGAGGGCCTCCGTGTCTGGCTGCGTCCCTCGCTGGGCCCGCGCCTGCCGTGGCCGTGTCTGCACTTGTCAGCCTGCCGCTTCGTTCCACGGGTTGGAAGCTCCCCTGCCTCACCACCACCAGAGGCGAGGACCTACCTCTGGCTTAGGGAGCAGGGCGTGGTGCAGGGCCACCGTGGGCAGCCTCAGGACTCTCGGGATCACCCAGGAGGCTCCTCCTGGCTGCCTGAGAGGAGGCTATTGAGTTCCCCTGTCCCTGCACCCCGGCAGCAGAGGTGGCCAGGGGAGGCAGGGCCACAAGAGAGGGCCTCTGGTCAGACACCAGGCCAGCGGCAGTGGGGCCTCCAACCTTCCACTAGCTTTCTTGTCCGTGATCTGTTTCTCCCTTTCCCAGATGACAGCTCACCATGTCCTCGGCCTCACCCCACTCACTTCTGTCACGGCCCCACCTCCGGCTTTCCTGAGAACACAGGCCGCCGAGCTGGGGGGTCCTGAGCCTCTGTTCCCACAGGCGGCCCCTGCCTCCCCATCAGGCCTCTGCTCCTGGCTCAGCTCCCAGGAGACGCCTGCACGCAACTGCCCAGGGCCTCCCCTGCACGCGACAGGCGTCTCCGTCCCAGCGGATCCGGAAAGGAAGTCTCTCCTGAGCTCTGCCCCTGCCCTGCTGCCCCTGCCTCCGTGGTTGCAGGCCTCAGGCCAGGCCTGTTGGCCTCTTTCCTGCCAGCCACGAGTCCTACTGGCCCATCTTCAAAGCATGTCCTCGGCCTGGCCGGGTCCCCAAGGCTCGCGCCAGTGGCTTCCTCCCTGCTCACCCAGCGTCCCCTCTTGACACTGGGTCCAATCTTATGAAGGTCAGACCACCACAGTCCCTCCGACCTGGCCTTGGTGGGGCCCCGCATCCTCCCCTCTGCTCCCTGGCCCACCAACCCTCCTGCCTGGCCCAGGCCACCACCCAGGCGCTGCGGTCGCGGGGAGGGCCTGAGGTCTGAGATGTCACGTGAGTCACGACTTGGTTCTGCCCCCCTCACCTATGGAGCTGGGGCCATCAGCACACTGACCTCAGAGCTGCTGGTCCATGGCGGGCCTGGAGAGGGCCTGGAGCGTGCCCAGAGCTGGACTTGGCCGGAGACCGGGGTCCCTCATCACGGCCGTCCCCATCCTCCTCAGCACCCTGCTGGCAGGCACTGCCCTCTGTCACCTGAGCCAGAGTCCTGCTCGGGTCACTAACAGAGGTGGACACTTGGGCTGTGACGATGAGCGTCACAGAGACACCAGCTCTGCTGAGCCAGCGCTGAGCCAGGGGACCCCGGGCCGGGCGCGGGGCTCTCTGCTGAGCGGAGCTGTGGCGACTGACCGTCTGACCACAGCGTCACACGAGGGCCAGTGGCCTGGGCTGGCGCTGCGCAGCGCCCGGAGTTGGCGAGGCTGAGCTCACCCCGCAGGGAGCACCAGGCCGCCGGGGCTGCAGGACACGGAAAGCCGCATCCAGGGGTTGGGACGTGGGGCCCCGCAGGCCGGGGACTGCCCTGACAGCGAGCACGGCCGCCAGTCCCACTGACAGCAGTGCCTGGCCTGCGTCCTACAGCTGGAGGTGGTGACTGCGGGGCCAGAGGGCACTGCCAGACCCCACGCGGCAGCGGAGGGGCTGGGCCATGGGCTCTGCGCCTGCTGAGGTCTGGCTGCGGTCCCTGCCCCGGCACCCCAGCAGCACACCTGTGGCCAAGCAGGGGTGTCATCGGTGTCCCTGACACACGTGGGCGCCTCAGGTGGGGTGGCAGTGAGGCCTGGCCCAGGGAGGCTGGGAGGCCGTGTGGTCTGTTGGGCTGCGGGCAGGCCGCCCTCGTGGGCAGGCGATGCTGTGGCCCTCTGGGAGGAGGGGCGGCTCCCAGGTGACTGGGGAGGACGAATAGCAGCGCCCCTGCTCCTGGCCAGGGCGGGGTCTGGCCCATCGAGGCCTGGACAAAGACCTGGTCTGATCTGTGCTCGCACTTGGCTGCGACACAGCCTTCCTTTTTTCTCCCTGTCACAGTGACCTTGTCTGAGGCTGGTGCTTGGTGACACTGATGGGCAGGGGAAGGCCCAGGCCTCTGGGGAGGGCTGTGGACACTCTTCTCTTCCTCAAACTCAGGAGGGGCTCTGGCACCTGACCTTCCCCATGTCCACTCTGAAATGGGTGCCTGCAGGGGTGTCACTGTCCGGGCAGGTCCCCACTGGGGGACAAGTTCCTGGCATGCTGGGGTGGACCCCTGGAGGCTTCTGGAGGGGGGGTGGTGCGGGAACTAGGGCTCGGGGGCCACGAGTGTGACAGCAGGGCCCTGCAGGGGATCCGCAGAGCACGCAGGTGTCCTCCTCCTGCCCGGGCTCCTGCTGCCCCTGGGCCGCCCCTGCTCTAAGGGCTGCCAGGCCTGGGGCTGCCTCCTGGTCCTCTGGGCTCGGCCCTTTCTGGCACGGGCAGAACCAGCTGGAAGAGGGTGGAGGTCTGCGAAGGGTGTCTTTCTGCGGCAGTTTGTCCCCGCACGGCAAGCTCCTGCTCTGTTGAGATTCATTGTTGCTTAAGTGGCTCTGCACCCCGGCCCAGGCTGCCTGGGATCCGGGGCCTGGGGGGGTCTCTGAAGCAGCGCCTCGTATTTCAGCTAGAACTAACCTCCCGCGCGTGTCACCCACCTGGCAGCAGACTAGGCACACACAGGTGCCCGTCCCTGCCTGTGTGCTTGGCGCTTGGGCGTGACCAAGGCCACAGTGTTTGGTGGCAGGTGAAAACGGCAGAACGGGCAGGCAGGGTGTGTGGCCTTCCTGGCTCTGACGTGGCTTCTGAGTCCCGTTGTCTGTGTGGGGTCCCTGCCACCAGTCTGGGTTCCAGTTGATGGCTGGGGCACGAGGCGCCCATCCTGCCCCCTGCTGTCCCCAGGGAGCAGGCTCAGTGAAAAGATGTCTTCAGAGTGGCCGAGGGGCTCTGGCTTCCACCTGGGTGCCGGCAGGCAGGGCCAGGGGACAGAGGGTCCAATCCTGATGCTCCTCAGGGCGTCCACTCCCACACAGGCCTCAGGGCCTTCCCCTCGCTGCCCAGCCACGGCGTCCCAGCTGGTGCCTGCTCACGGCACCCTGTGCTCCCCGCCCCACCGTGAGCACGCGTCCTCCGCAGGGACACCAGGCTGGGTGGGGCTGCGGATGCCCTGGACACCTGGGCAGCCTGCCTCACCCGGCTGAGCTGTGGCCACCGTCTGCCTCCTCCAGCCCGGGGTCCCCTTCAAAGTCGGGGGCTCTGGCTCAGGCACACACTGCCCCAGGCCCAGCACCCGCCAGGGCCCAGCATGGTTCGAAGGACCCTGGAGTCTAGGGGGACATTTCAGGACTTTGGTGTTGAAAACCCGATTTTGCTCCCTAGGAACATGAGGTGGCGAGAGGGGGTGCGCGTCTAGCGCGGGGCGCAGCGGACTCCCCTCGGGCCACTGCGGAGCCACGCTGGGTTCCATCAGCGCGGCCTGGAGGGGTGGCCCTGCCACACGCTCTCAGACCGCCGCCACAGCCGGACCCGGCTCTTCCTTGCTGCGGGGGGACCTCGACCCGTGGGGAGTCCTGGGACCCTCCTAGGCAGGCGAGTGGGGGCCCGTTGTGGAGAGGCCGCCGTCTCCGCGCAGCGCGGGGACGCGGCTTCTGGACCGGCCCCGGTCCGCCCCCGCAGCGCCCCACAGAGACGTGCTGTCCCCTGCCCGCCCTCCCCGTCCCTCCTGCTCTCCTGTCTGTCCCTGCCCTCTGCTCCCCGCCCTCGCCCTCTGCCTGCCGTGGAGGAGGAGGCTGAGAGCAGGAGTGCGCACGGGCGGCGCCCTGGCCCTCACAGGGCCACAGTCCTCGGCCACGTGGGACAGAGCACCCGACAGGGCGGGGGACCCAGCGTTCCAGCAGCTCAGAGGCCCTGGCCAGGTCCTGTAGGTGGCACCTCCGGAGCCGGTTTCCCAGCCGTGAGGGCGGGGTGCACCCGGTGTGTGAGCACAGGTGCCACGTCGAAGGCCAGTGCCACCTGCAGCTGCCCAGCCTCAGCACTGCCCGTCCCCCACAGGTCCTCGGACACGTCGTCCCTGGGGCCAGGACTCCAGGGCTGTGTACGCGCACAAACTCAAGCATTGAAAAATGTCCCCAGAGTAAGGCAGACGCTGATCAGATTCGTTTACTCTTTGTTAAAAGCATCACAAATTATTCATTGATTTTTTTAAAAGGAGAAATAAGAAAGAAGGTGTCACCTGTCGTGTGCACACAGGGTGTGTACGGGCCTGCTCAGACAGCGCGCGTCACCAGCGCTGCCGAGCCCGTGTGCCCCTGCACGCCAGGCGCGCAGAGCTCAGCGGATGGCCAGGGAAATGCCCAGCCCCTTGTGCTGGTCCTACGGTCACGGAGATGGGGACGCACACGGGGCCGTAGGATGCCACCGCGCCCCAGGTTCTTGGGTCCACACACCCATGAAGATCTTAACACAAATAATAGCACGAACTACAGGAAGAACACAACGCCAGGCCCACAGCTGAGGGAATCAGACTGCGTGCCGAGGGCGGGCAGGCACCTACAGCGGCCTCCCGCAGGCCCTGGCGAGCCAGGAGGGGCGTTGCCAGGGGCCCCGTGCTGACCTCGGGCTGACCTCGGGCAGGCTGAGTGTGAGCATTGCCTGTGCCCGACACTCATGGCCGGTGGGCACAGATGTGCTGGGTGGGGGTGCCGCAGCGTGGGGGTGGCCGCAGCGTGGGGGTGGCCGCAGCGTGGGGGGGGGCCGCAATGTGGGGGGTGGCCGCAGCGTGGGGGTGGCCGCAGCGTGGGGGTGGCCGCAGCGTGGGGGGTGGCCGCAGCGTGGGGGGTGGCCGCAGCGTGGGGGGTGGCCGCAGCGTGGGGGTGGCCGCAGCGTGGGGGGGGTGGCCGCAGCGTGGGGGGTGGCCGCAGCGTGGGGGTGGCCGCAGCGTGGGGGTGGCCGCAGCGTGGGGGGTGGCCGCAGCGTGGGGGTGGCCGCAGCGTGGGGGGTGGCCGCAGCGTGGGGGTGGCCGCAGCGTGGGGGTGGCCGCACACGCAGGTCTCCGCATAGGGGGCTGCGGAGACTGCAAGCTGGGGGTGGGCACTGGCAAAGGTCTCAGGTCACAGCTTTTACTGGCACTGGGTCCCTGTCCCCAGACCCCCCCAGGAGGAAGCTTGCAGGGCACCTCTGGAGGGGCTCCAGCAGCCCCGGTCCTTGGCAGGCAGGGTGGGGACAGCTGGGCACGGCCGGGACACCTCCACACCCAGGCCTCTCCCTGCATGGCTGCCTGTGGTCCCTGAGTCCCATCTGTGACAGGAGCACCCAGAGCCAGGGACATCCACCCAGCAAACGCCACGTGCCCGGTGGCCGAGGGCCTCTCCCTGGGCCTCCTGCCACAGGGCAGTTCTTCCTGGGGAAGATGGGCGGACCCGGCTCCAACAGGGCGCCCAGGACATGGCTTCCTGGCTGCAGGCCCTGGTGTGGCCACCAGAGGGCCTGGCCTGGGCAGGGGACTGGGAGGGAAGGACACTGACTTCCTGTCTCAAGGCAAAAGGTGAAGTGCCTGAGTCCCCGGCTCCAGGCAGCGGAGGGCTGGCTCCGGGGCCACCCTGCTGCCATTGTGTCCTGACCCTCGGAAAGCCACCCATTGGGGCCCGTCACCCATCTTCACCTTGGGGGACACACTCCCAGCGGCCCCCACCTCTGCCCTATGCCTCCTGGTTGGCTCTGTAGGAGCCCCCCTAGCTGTAAGGAGCACGGGAAGCTGCTCCGGCTGCCGGGCCGCATGCGGGGCACAGCGGCGTGGAGAGGCCTGCCCACGCCAGCAAGGAGTGTGGGCGTGGGGTCCCTTTGTCCCCTACCCCAGCCCCCTAGGGAAAACTGGACCCTCTGGGCCCAGAGGAGGAGTCCCGAGATTCTAGAAAGGGGGTTCCCAAGAGCGGGGCGGGCTCTCATGGCAACCCAGGTGCCCCCCACCTGGCATAGAAACAGGAAGTTAAACAGAAGCCCAGGGTGCCCGCGGCTACCTAGAAAGGCATTTACATCATCTGCAGCTTAAAAACAGGAGGGACGGCAGGGAGGCCTGGAGGTGGTGCTGGGAGGCCCTGGCCACAGGGTCCAGGACTCTGGGGGCTTCTGCAGGGACAGGGGCCGCAGTGCAGGGTCTGAGTGGGTCTTGGGTCTTGGAGCAGGGCCAGCCGGGTGGCTCGCTGCCGACCAGCTGTGGACGGGCCTGCAGAGCAGGAGAAGCCAGGCTTTGTCTGGGGCAGCAGGTTGGAGCGGCCCTGGGCAGTCATGTGCAGGGGCCAGGGCCAGAGACACCCCAGAGTCAGGGTGGGGACAGTGGTGGCACTGAGGGCCTGTGTCCAGGAGGGTCAGGAGTCAGCTGCCCTGGCATCCCGTGGGCCTGGTGGGCTGGGACTGAGCAGAGGGGGGAGTGTCTGTCCCACGTGGGGGGTGGTGGAGGAGGTGGCCTTCACGCAGGTCTCAGGGGACGTGTTCCGGCTTCACTCGTGGGCTGTGCCCCCCGGGGAGTGGGCAGCAGAGGAGAGGGTCCTGGCCGGACCCGCCGCGTCAGCTCACCAGGTAGCTGTGCATCTCCCGGGAGTTGATGCTCAGGACCACGCCCGAGTGGCTGCCTGGGGGCGGAGGAGAGGCCGTGAGCCCGCGCCCGCTGGCTGGGGAAGGGGACAGGCCGCGGTGCAGGTGGTGTCCGGGCAGCACTGGGCCTGCGTGCAGTGGGCACCCAGGTTCCCTCGGCCAGCGCCAGGCACAGGTGGGCTCTCCACACTGCGGGGGGTGAGGAGAGGGTGTGCCCGGTGCCGCGACAAGCAGTGGGCACCCCAGGTTCCCTCGGCCAGCGCCAGGCACAGGTGGGGGGCTCTTCAGCTGCCAGGGGAGTGAGGAGGGAGTGTCCCCGGCTCTGTCACAAGCAGTGGGCACCCAGGGGGTGTGAGGTGAGGCTGTGCCCACTGACCTGCAGGGGGCCGCCCGCCCCTGGCATCAGCAGCAAGGGGGTGCAGGAGGGGCTGAGGCTCCGCCCCCTCCTGGCAGGGGGTGCTGCAGGGCGGGGCGGGGGGGGCGAGGGCAGGAGAGAGGGTGTGGGACAGTCAGGCTGGCTGTCAGGCGTCCCGGGGCTGTGCCATGCCACCAGCGGACGGTGGGGACCCAGCACCACCGCCGGCGGCCTGGCGGCCTGCGCCGGCTCGTGAGCGCCCCCTGACGGCCGGCGGTGCCCATGTGCCCGGCTGTCCAAGAGAGGCCTCAGCGAGGGTCGCCAGCCCTCTGGGCCCTGGCCTTGTCGTTTGTAAGATCACGGCGCCCGTGGCACCCTGTCGGAAGGACCGCCGTGGGTGGCGCCTGGTGTGCGCACGGGCTTGGTCCAGGTGAGGAGGAGGAATGTTGTTATTTTTAGGGGCTTGGAGCAGACAGCTGTCGGAGGAAGGAGGCTGGCTCTGTCCTCCTGAGACCCCCGTCACAAGGGGCTGTGACCTGCATGAGGATGGGACCAGGTCACGGGGCCAGCATGGAGCCCAAGGACCACCTCTGCCCGGGGCAGAGGACAGGCCTATGGAGGACACCGGGGACCGCAGAGCGCGCTGGCCAGAGCCGGACGTCACCCCTAGCTGGGCAGTGAGCTGGGGGTGGGTCTCAGCTTTCCAGCGTGTGCCAGGGGTCAGCTATGTCCTGCTGTGCCGAGCCCAGGGCCTGGCACCCAGTGAACGACGGACGGGCACTGCTCCGTCCCCAGAGGAGGCAGCTGCACCATGCCCGGCGAGCAGCTGGGGCTGCAGGACGTGGGACACGACGGGGGCCCGATGGGCGGGGCAGACCCACCCGGCGAGGAGCTGGAGGAGAGCCTGGGCAGGGCCTGCTGGGGACCGGGGTCAGCCCCTGAGAGCGTGCCCCCGGGTCAGCAGCGCCACCTTCCCGAGCCTACGTCTAAGTTAAAAAATGAGGCCGTGGTTCTGAGTGGCCTTGCTCTGGGCTGGGCACGCCGCAGTCCACACCGCGGCCGCCTGTGTGTGGGCGCAGCTGGACTTAGCGATGACCACGGGCTGCAGCGGACTTTCCTGGTCTCTGGCAGGAACCTTGAAGCAATGGGGTGGCAAGGGCCTTGGAGGAGGCACGGGGAGGGGGGACAGAAGGGGCAGGGGCCAGGTGAGCGGGGTCCCCCTAGACCCAGCTCCAGCCCTGTCCCCTGTGGCAAGTGCAGTCCACTCTGTCCTCCAGGCTCGCCAGGAGCCAGCCTGACTCCTGGAGTGCCCGGAGCAGCCTGGGCGTGACCGCACGCTCCGAAGGCGGCTGAGCGGGCGCCGGCCGCGCTCTGCCTGCTCAGGCTCCAAACCTCCAGGAAGTCGCGCAAGTCCCTGGGCCTCCGCTCCCACTTGTGGAGAGGCCGGGAGGCTGTGTGCCTGCCTGTGCTGAACCGTGTCATGGTCGCCACGGTGCAGCCCTGCCACTGCCCCATGGGGGCTCCTGCACCCCACCCCTGAGCGGGAGAGAGTTCTGGGGGCCTTGCCCACCCAACCTCCGGCTGCACCCTGCTCCTGCCAAGGACCCGCGGACCCCCGTGCTGACTGCAGTGCCAAAGTGGGGGCCCAAGGGCCAGCGGCCTCACCCCAGGGAGGGTCTGGAGGTGCAGAGGCTTGTGGCAGCTGTGGCACCGCCCTGGGCCGGGTGCCTGTGCCCTGTGCCCAGGTGCCCGTGCCTGCCGAATCTGCACTTGCAGTCACCAGAACTAGAGGAGCTGGGCATGGCTGGGGGAGGAGCCCCACGTTCTGAGGGTTGCCGTGGAGACCAGCCTCTTGTCCTCCCTGCCTCTGCTACCAGGCCTGGTGCCCTCAGCTTCCAGCAGTTTCTCATTGCATCCTGGGACAGCCCTGGCAGGCTCACCGTCCCTGTGCCAGGGGACGTGATGGTTCAGGGTGACCCATTGGCAGTGTCTGCCTGGCCCCTTGTCCTGTGTGCTTTGGGCCAAGAGGCCTGGAGGGCACCTAAGGAGGGGCAGGGCTCGGGCAGCGCCACCTGACGGGGCCCCGGGGCGCGGGCGCTCACCCTGGGCGGCGCCCTGCACGTCCTCGCTGTGGCTCACGGGGCTGGTCATCTCCTGCTCCTTCTCGTTGTGCATCTGGGCGTACACGGTCCTGCCCGGGCGTTTCCTGCTGGACGGAGGGCTGCTCAGCGGGGCCCAGCCTCGCAGCTGGGACCTGGCCCTGGGGGAGCAGACAGCCCGAGGGCCACCCAGACGCCGCCTCCCAGTCCCGAGGGCTCTCGAGGTCTCAGGGAGACACAGCAGGGGACGCAAGGTGGCCGCGCAGGCCTGGGCTCCGGTCCCCCCCCCCCCCCCGCGTCCCTGACAGCTGGGGAAAACCGAGGCTCCAGACAGGGAGGCCTGAGCCCCAGAGGGAGTGGCCAGGCAGGAGGGGCCAGGCCTGTGGCACTGACCCGCAGCCCTCTGCCCTCCTGCGGAGCCACCTGCAGTTTGGACGGGTCCTCGACTACTCGGAAGCAGAGACCCGAGGACCCACCACAGTGGCCCTTCAGAGTGCTCCAAGGGGTCCCTGCTCTTGGGGGGCCCAGGTCCCCAGGCCCCGGGAGGCCAGGGAGGTTTGCCAGGGGCCTCTGGGCAACTCCATGGTCTGCCCGTGTGCCGGGGCGCGAGGCCGCCACAGCCTCCTGATGGTAAGCTCGCAGCCAGCAGGGGCAGACCTCGGGCACGGTCGTCACCCTGGGCTTGGCTGGGAGCAGGCGGGCAGATGCCCCCAGAACAGGGCCACGCAGCCTCAGGCCCGGGCACACCCGTGTGGCAGAGGGGAGGGGTCGAGGACTCTGAGCTGGTACCGCCTCGGGAGCCACCAGGGGCTCTGGAGTGTCCCGCCTGGCCAGCCCACAGCTCTTCCCAGGAAGGAGTGGCCCAGGGCTGCGGCGGTGACAAGGGGCAGGGCCAGAGCTGGGCCCATCCCTGGGCCCTGGGGGCCAGGCAGGGAGGAGGCGGAGGGGCCTGGAGGCTGGCCGTGCCCTCCACGAGGACAGGGGACCCGTCCTGAGGGTGGACAGGTCAGCCCCTGGCAGCAGACGGAGCCCAGAGGCAACCGGGAGCACCTGCAGGCCGGGGGGGCCACAGCTGCGCCACGGGGAGCGCGCTCGTCCGGGACCGGGGACCACCTCGCTCCTGGGCCAGCGGGGGCCACGGCTGGGCCACCTTCTGCCCCCCAGAGCTCAGAGCCAGAGCCAGGCCGCAGCGGTGGCCCCGGCCGCTTCCTTGCTGGGACACACCTGCTTCCCGGGTGTGGGGCCAAGCAGTGGCTGTCAGCTGGGGAGGGAGCACGTGGCGGGGGTGGCTTTTCTTTGGGAGGGACACAGCTTTCCCTCAGGACGGGATTTGATGGGGAGGATGACAAGTGTGCTTTGAGTCCAGGTATCTGTGGGACACCCAAGTGGGTGGCAGCAGGCAGTGCCTCCATGAGTCTGGAAACTAGCAAGGCCACAACAGGGCCCTGTCCCAGCTCTCTGCATGGCAAACTCCTATGCATCCCTCAGGGGCCCCGTGGAGAAACCCTCCTCAGAGAAGTCCTCTGGGTCCTCCGGCCCACTGAGAGCCCGCTACCCTTCCTCAGAAGGCCTCAGCCGCCCCTCCCCGGGAACCCGGTGTCAAGGCAGGCAAGCTGTGCGCGTGCGTCCTGCCAGAGCCCTCAGGTCCCAGCACCCCGGCTAGCGTCCAGCCTGGCGCCCGCTGCGCCTCACCACTGCCCACAAGACCAGAAGGGCACAGACTGGCAGAGGGGCTGGGCACGGCTCCCGGCCAGTGTAAGGGGGGAGAGCGGCCGCATCCCCGGTGGTCCTCAGGTGGCCCAAGCCGGGCAACGGGCCGGAGCTGATCAGCAAGAGCAGGTCGGCAGGGCCGAGTCCGCCCTCGCCCGCAAGCCCATTCTTTTGCTTGCTCCTAGGTCCAGAGTCCGGGCGAGCCTGGC